>OY757933.1:61001279-61053779 GCA_963585895.1 Sepioteuthis lessoniana | reverse complement strand
TATATATATATATATATATATATATATATATATATATATATATATATATATATATATAACGTGTTTGTTGATTCGGCTTTAAAACGCCCACTCCGATGTCGGTATGCAATTAAAAGTAGACATTGAATTTTCTTTTTTTCTCCATTTACTTACGAAAATTTCTGGATTTCATTGTTATTTGCATTGTTAAGTAAAAATTACTTCCGAAATGACTATCTTATACATATATATGTATATATATATATATATATATATATATATATATATATATATATATATATATATTGGAAGTAAATAATGGAAAGGAATCCGACAGTATAGAGAAAATTAAAAAAACAAAGTTATTCAAAAGTGATGAATTTATAAGAGGCAAATTTTACGTTAAAACGTTTCAGTTTTAATGAACCTTCATCAGGACTTTAAAATGGTGAAACAAGTGTTGATAAATCAACGATGAATCTTTCTTCATCTTAAAGTCTGGATGAACGTTCATTAAAACCAAAACGTTATAATATCGACTATCCTTCGTTATAAATTCATAACTTTTGAATTACTTTGTTTTTTCCATTTTCTCCATATATATATATATATATATATATATATATATATATATATATATATATATATTAATGCCGGATCTAAAAACGACTGATCTACCACTCCCTAGAAGTTGTTAAATTTGCGTCCCTCACAAAAGTATATGAACCTCCATGAACTTTCTAAAGAGGAAATTTATGAAAAAAGAAAGAAAAAATTAACTTGATTAAAATCGAACATAAAAAAATCAAACTGAAAAAAAAAAAACGAACGCAATGAAAAAAAAAGAAATAAACTATGTAATAAAATAAAACGAACTATATATAAATCACGAACTTACACACACACACACACACACACACACACACACACACACACACACACACACACACACACACACATACACGCACACACACACATATATATATATATATATATATATATGATAAAAAAATCTTGAAACCGTCATTTGGCTTTTATAAATTTATTTCATCTGCCCACTCCATAAGAGAAACCAACCTCTTCAGATAGCTATCACACAACGGGGAGAAAAAATTATAAAAATATTTTTCAATGGATTCTTACTCACTAAAATAAATGAATGAATGAATAGCTAATTTATACCATTTGTTCATATGGTCAAAGAGTTGGACGAGGGGAGGGGGCAGAAGATATGGACTGGACGTTGGTGTCAAAACTGGATATAATGTCATCGTCCGGTGTCCTGTATCCTTACGTATCTAAAAATCATTTTAACATGACCCACAAAACCTTTAGCAACTAAAATCCATTCAATAAATTAACCTATTTTATTTGAAGAAAAAATGTATCTATTTGTTTGTTTATTTAGGAAACCGTGGCGATAAACACTATTAAGTAAGTAAAAGTTGGCGACTGTTGTCGAGGACGACCAGAAGGCTCCCTTTTAGGTAGCTACTACACCAAGGTGTTGGGGAGGGCGTTACTCCTTTCCCTGGATTGCTCCACTTTACCCTTGATACGTACCTTATATTGCTGAGTGTTAAGCAAGGAGGTATCAAGTACCATTTTTGAAGTCTTTGGTTTGACTTAAATTGGGATTGAACCCCGGTCTCCCGGACGATTTTGTTTAGCTAAAAAAAAGTTTTAAGTTTTATTTGATTTCCATGTATAATTAAGATTTAGTCTTTATTTAATTTATCAATGTTCTTTTTATATATTTTTTTAAATTCTAAATACTGACATTTCAATAACTGTTAACATCATTAATATTATTATTACAATTAGATATTCATAATCATTTGGTAATAATAAAAAGCAGTTACTCCTTTTCGAATTTTTCATACCAGCATTAGCTGATGGTTTCTCAATTGAATTTGAGTGACAGCAAGTATCCTCAAGTAATCAGGACTCTCCTCAGTATTCTGACCGATCTCAATAATGCTGTAGTTTGGATTTTCTCCTTTCATCCTCTTATTTCCAAGTCATCCAGCCCTTGTAACAATCCTTTGGTGACTCTACCAAGAGCTCCAATTACAATTGGTATCACTGTTACTTTCATGTTCCACCGTTTTTCCAGTTCTCTAGCAAGGTCCAAGTACTTATTTCTCTTTTTGTTTTCTTTCAATTTGACGCTGTGGTCAGCCGAAACGGCAAAGTCCACAGCTCGGCACGTTCTTTTTTTTTTTTTTTTTTGTTCTTGATTATTACGAGGTCTGGTCGTATGGCCGAGATTAGGTAATCCGTTTATATCTCTAAATCCCTGGGGAGTTTGTGCGTCTCATTCTCGTGGACAGATTCTGGTTTGTGCTGTTAGAAGAGATTCAGTTTCTTTCTTAAGGTGTCCTTTTCTTAGCCACGTTCACGTTTTCTCGTGTGAGAGGCTACATGTCGCATGAGGGCCAGTTTCAGTTGTGTGCTAGACACATTGTCAGCGTTGATTTTATGGATTTTGATGATGTATTTGAGGATAGCTTGGCGAGAAGATCCTCCTTTTTCTTTCAGAGCTTCTGTGATAATCTGGTGGCAAGTATTTTATCATTATCATTATTATTATTGCTGTTGTTGTTATTGTTTTTACCTTACCAATAATATCAATAATAATTCTGATACCATTAATTTTATCCAGCTATTGTTATCACTATCAATTTTTCTGTTATTAATCTTTTTCATATGCGTTTAAATCGTTTCTTAGCGGCATTTAAAAATTATTTCGTTACGTTTATTTGATTGTTGGCTCATATATTTTTATCTAATGTTGCTAATTTTTTTCCTCCAGGCAAAGGTTACATAGTCTCTTGAAGCTTCCAGGATTAGAAGATTTCTTAATAAATTTCCATTTAATTTATAGAGTTAGACCTCTATCTCTTAATTTCCAAAACCACCCCGATAAGGATGTTTGATTTCTTCGTAAAGGGTTGGAAAAAGAGTGTCAGTGATTATTGAACCACAGTTTCCAATTTTCTGGTGAGTTTTATTTATCTAATATATATATATATATATATATATATTTACACATTTGTGTGTGTGTGTGTGTGTGTGTGTGTGTGTGTGTGTGTGTGTGTGTGTGTGTGTGTGTGTGTGTGTGTAAAAGAAACGAACCTAATAAAAAATAGCATTATAAAAAAGAAACGGACTTAACAACAAACGAATGGAACTTATGGAACTATGAGTGACGAACTATACAAAAAGAAGAATCGTATTAATTCATATATGCATATATATATATATATATATATATATATGTGTGTGTGTGTGTGTGTGTGTGTGTGTGTGTGTGTACCAAATAGAATATAGACGCCCTGCTCTATACATCTGAATCAGTAGTGTATAATACGTACCCCCAACATTCAGCAACAAAATTCTAAAAAAAAAACATTGACTGGGATCATTTGGAACTATGAAATATATTTGAAACTAATGTATATAATATAAACATCACTACACCCAATTGGGATAAATTTGGTTGTAAACAACTTGACGTATTTGAGCGAGCTGTTTGTAAGGGTTAATATTCTTGAAACAATCTTGTGACAAAAAAAAAAAAAAGAAAAAAAGAAAGAAAACAGCGTTTCAACAATCATGAAAGGACGTACAATTAAAAAAAACGTATCATTTTCAATGCATGTTTAAAAAAAATCGTTTGTCATTTCGTGATTGTTAAGAGATTATTGGGCGTATAACTTAAAACTGGAGATTCCTGCGCCCTTCTTCATTCTTCGCCAAGTACACTGATAATAATAATAATAATAATAATAATAATAATAATAGAAATAAGAATAAAATGCCCAAGTTCGCATTAAAAAATAGTCCTGTGTATGACGTCATCATTTACTTACAGAAAAAAAATGCCACAATGCGTGCTATGCTGTTTGTATACTGGATAACGACATCAGAGTATCCTTGCTATCATGTTGCAGTTGTCATTTAGAAAGTTTAGCTAAGTTTGGTACAAGGCCTGAAGTATGTGCAACTTAGTGAGAATCGAACTCACTAACAATGGTCTGTTAAACAAGCCTGTTAACCATTACACCGTGTGAAGTGTTTGCTACTGGAATACTGTAGATAAAAACTGAAGGGTTTCCTATTCTGTGTCAGTGTGTCTGCTATTCTGTTTCTGGTTTGAAAATATACTTATTGGATATAATTAAACTTTTTGCATTGGAGTGTACTTATTTTTGAACTGGTACCTATTCATACATTTGGTTATAGAGTATCAATACAATAGATTTTTAAACAGATATAAGCTAATAATATCTGTTTTTAATTGCATAATGTGATATCTTTGGTTTCGAAGGATACAGCTCATTTTTTTTAATAGGAAGGGTCTACTTATCTTTGAATGATTAGTGTATATAAATATCTATTTTTATATCTGTCTGTGATGAAATATAATTGCATGCTTTTTGAATTCTGTTAACGTTGAAAGTGGGTCTATCAGCTCTTTGATGCTTATACATGTTCAGTATATTATATGTTGACTATGTAAAGTTGGCAACTGTAGTCGAGGGCAACCAGAAGACTCCCTTTTCAATAGCTTCTACACCTCGGAGTAAGGGAGGGCGCTACTTCTTTCCTTGAATTGATCCACTTTACCCTTGACGTATCTAATAATGCTGAGCGTTAAGCAAGGAAGCATCAAGTACCATTTTTTAAATCTTTGGTATGACATGACCTGGGATTGAACCCATTGGCGAACACTCTACCCACTAGGCCAATGAGCCGGTCAAATGTTGACTATGATATACCAGTAATAATAGGTTCAAGGATTATTCATTCCATTTTTGGCTTTTACCACCCGTCGATTGGGCTTAGAATACGCTGACAGCGAAGTGATAAGACCCACCAAAATAAGAGGGGTGTCCTTAGTATGACACTAAACTGCATCTGGTTGTTAGGCTCCACATCTGGTGCTCTGGGGAGTCGAGTATTCCTTCATTGCTATTAATCCCAGTTTCACTTTGATCAGGAGTGGTAGTATCTGTTTTGAGACAAACAGACCTGTTTGTAAATTATTTGTAATTAGTAGAAATACTTAACATCACATAACTTTGAGAAAAGAAATTAAAGAACTACATAAAAAATGTAAGTACAATGTATGAAATTCCCTGACAATGAAATAAACCCAGACGAGTTAAACTTATCTCGTAACCTGTTGATCGTGGAGGAGCTACTCCTGTAACGTTCCATGAAAAAGAAATAACTAGGCGGAGCCTATCCTTATCCAGGTCTACGGCTGGTGGGAATTCAGAGTTATACACTTTTCCTAGATCCATTATCAAACGAGGTTGAAGAGCCCCGCCTGCCCTATTATAGGGTGTCTCAATATATATGAGACCCATATGATTGCTAATAACTCTACAACTAATTACGTTGTGTTCCCTTTTGTTTCAGATTTGCAAATAGTATACTCTAATATCTATTAATCCTTGATCACAATGCCTTGGACAAGAGAGGAAACAATATTTTGCGCCTCTACATATTTGGAAACAAAATCATTAAAAACTGTTTCAAAATAGATGCAGCCCATTAATATGATAATGATCAATTACTGAGACAAGCAACTCATAAAATGAAAAATTGCACGATCTAGAAACTGATATAATAACAATAAAAAAAAACAACATTGGTTGGATGTCTCTAGCTCAAACGATACATTTTTTCCAGGATGTGTTCCAAATGACCGCCATTGCGCTTCTTGTCCCAGTAATAAATAAATCATATTATCATATTAATGGGTTGCATCTATTTTGAGACACCCTGTATTTATCCATTGCTGGAGACGGGGAATAGTTGGATTCATTACTTTCCCAATGATATTAGAGTTATGTGAAATCCAAACAGCCTTGCTCAGGTTTGAACTTGGGAAGCTGAGTCCATTTCATACAATGATAATCGCCGTGCAACGAAACCTCTCCAGACGACTTGACTGTTAAAATCAATTAATCAATCAATCATTTTCTGGTTTTTAAGTGAATATAAGTATTTCCTGACTGTATATAAAGTTGACGTGTGTGTTTTATGATAGCACATGTTTTTGTTCAGTATACATTTATGACCCCCGACTCTTCTTCCTAACCCTCGTCCTCTGCACTCTGCAAACGACTCCACTTGCCCAGGGGGCGTCTGTTTTAACACCCAGTGCTCTCAAAAGGCAAAAGGTACTTCTCTGGTGCCGATTTGACTTCAAAAGGCTTAACCTTTTCTCACTTCTTCTTCGTTCCCATTTCTTTGACAATTCTTACTAATTAGACGTTGTCAAACAAAAAAGAGGCTGACGGGCTACAATTGACACAAAGAAATGCATTTGCTTTTTCTGAAGACTTCCTACTTATTGTTCAGACCGTATCTTCTTTATTTTCTTGATTTGTTTTTGTTGTGTGTGAAGGGGTCGTGGTGAGGTTGGGGAGGGAGTCACTTCCTGTTACATCGGTCCTGCTGAGAACAAACTGAGTACTGATCCGCCCAAAAGAACGTGACAAGAAAACTTAAGTTCAACAACCACGAAAGGGCATGCTAGCAAATACACATTTTCACAGCTACGAGTGTCCTGGGTATGGCTCTGATGGTGAGGCTCCAGTTCTCGAGCTTTATAGAATGTGAAGTTCCCCCTTCATTGCCATTACTCCCAGGTTCGCACTGACTCGGATTGCTGGTACCTCTTAGGGTCCCATCTATGGGTCAAATAGAACTGTTCAATCATTCATTTAGGATTATTTACTAAGGATTATCATTATTGTTTTTTTTTTTTGTTGTTTTTTTTAACTATACGGCTGTTTGCTGATTATTTGAATTAGAAATGCTTGATAAATAGAATTGCTTATGTTAAATACTAATATTTGAAACCATTTAACTGTATATAAATAAATGCTATATAATTATCAGTTTCTAAAGAAAGCACTGAGTTCCTTCTCTCTTGCCATTTATCCATTTTCTCCATCGCTCGTGATAAGTCCGTCCAATAGACAGCATCCAGTGTCAGCACAGAGCTGATGTTTTTAAGTCCTTTCTGGTTGGCCACCTCTAACACGTCCAAGTATAGAAGTCTATATGAACGTGTCACTTATGAGTTCGTCCTTACTTTTCCAGCAATGCCTCGGGTGTCTTGTTCGTCTTATTTACATGGTTTGTAAGATGGGAGGTAAGAGGCCGTACAGTTGCTGTTTTCTAAGGTGTTAAAAAGATTTCTTTCAAGTTGTGACTGTGTTATTACTAATGTATGAATGCACCACCGACACGTAAACGAAACGCATGGAGAAAAACTCTGATGGGAACTATACAAGAATCCTATGTTTTGTTTTGAATAAAGGATTAATATTAAATAGAATCATTCGTGTTATATAAAAATACTTGAAACCATTTAACTGTGTGCAAACAAATGAGTTTTAACAAATCGTTTAAAAAATACCAAGAAACGATTCACTAACAAATCGTAAATAAACAGGATGTGGCTTTAAATAGCCCACAAGGGTTGATATGCCGTAAAACACAAACCAATCAAACAAACAACCAATAAATGTCAATGTTCTTTTAAAATCCACTGTGGAAAATATTAACTCGGTTTCAAATGATCTGAAATTATGTACGAGAGATCGCAGACAAATTCATAGGCTGACCAAGATATTCTCATGGGATGTTGCTAAATGAGGTTTGTTAATCAATATAGTACCCTTGCGGTCCATACACAGTGTTGCAGTGCTTGGATCCCACTGGTAAAATAAAGTCTTCTAGAAATGAAGTCATCATATCAGCTTTTAAGTCCGCCCACGCACTTTCAAGTAACTATTCCTATTCAATAACCATTTGTAAAAAAACACGGTGTTGCAGTGCTTGGATCCCACTGGTACAATAAGGCCTTAGAGAAATGAAGTCATCATATCAGCTTTCAAGTCCACCCACGCACTTTCAAGTAACTATTCCTATTCAATAATCATTGGTAAAAAAAAAAATGAAACAAACCAAAAAAAACCCAGGAAGATTGATTATTTCATTCATGTCTACATTTTAGGGATACACTATATATATATATATATATATATATATATATATATATATATGCATTTCATATAGCACTAATACCCTTGGCAAAAGTATGAATTCAATTTTTCTCCCTCCAGTAAATAGTTGAGCTGACTGCAACTTTTGGTTAGGAAACTCGTCTAGGAGTGGGAAAACTTTGAATTCAAGCGTGTTAAACTCTGCTTAAAAAATTGACCTTGTTTCACAACCTGACTTTGCGGAGGGGTTGGTATATATATATGTGTGTGTGTGTGTGTGTGCGTGACAAAGTCAAATTTTTAACACTAAAGTACGATGTCGCAGTCCAGCACGTTAGCCACTACACCGCAGAGACTCCTCCGGGTTGGATTCGATGCAAATTCTTATAATTTGCTAATCAAGTTATCTGTTTACAACCAGTGTAACATATTTGAATTTAATGATTGATTGATTGATCTTAACGACGTTTGTTTGTTTGTTTGGGTTTTATGGCATATTAACCTTTGCAGGTTATTTAATATCAAATTTATTTCTATAAAAAAAACAGTTCTATTTCAAACAATTCAGTTTAGTATTAGTACAATTTGAATGTCAAAAGCATTTCTATTTCCAGCCATTCAGTTTTGTCTAACAGTTTTAATTCAAACAATTCAGTTGAGTATAGTTTTTGTACACACACAGTTAAATGTCAAAACTGTTGTATTTCGAGCAATTCAGTTTAGCATAAGTACACAGTTTAGTTCTATTTGACCCATAGATAGGACCCTATTAGGTGCTACCACTCCAGGCCAGAGTGGACCTTGGATCGATGGCAATGAAGAGGTACTCCGCATTTCCCAAAGCTTCAGCATTACTGGAACCTCACCATTATATTGTTTTGTGTCATATACAGGAGACCTTTGGAGGGGGTCAGTGTATTCTACCGCCAAACCGATTCGGCAACTTAACGGCATGCCAAACCGTCTAGGGTTGTTTTATGAATAGAGGTTAGGGAATTGCATACATTGTTTATTAATGTTTCTTTGGACAGAGTAATATGATGTCAAATATTTTCCAGAACAGGAGACTCACGATCAGATACCCTGGACACTATTTGATGGTAAGTAACTGAGGCGACGTTTGTTCCATTATATTAAGATCCCTAAATTGTGTATATATTCTTAGAATATAGTCGAGATAATAAAAAAGCATTTGCTTTAGTCATAAACGGTCCATGAAATACGCTTGATATTTTATGGCTTCTTTAGCCTAAACCAAAAGCAAAGAGAATCAGTGAGGCATTTAATAACTAACAGTCAGTCTGTCTCATCGAGGCGATAAATGACTTTAAGAAATCAATGAAATCAGCTGAATATGCACGCGCATAAAGTCCGTGCTTCTTTGTTCTTCTTCGTCTCCCAAAGTCTATTTTCTCTCTCTCTCTCTCTCTCTCTCTCTCACACACACATATTCTCTTTGGTTTCTTCTTACCCTTAATAACTCAAATTAGTTTGTACTCTACCAGTTCTCTTCTCATTTAGCCATCGTGATGTCATATTCAGCGATCTTATCTCACAGGTCATTGACAATGTTCCAGGATTTGTTCAGACAACCGAAATCAATAGAATGAATTTATACATAAAATAATATAATATAATCTCACTCTCTCTCTCTCTCTCTCTCTGTCTCTCTCTCTCTCAAACACACACACACACACACACACACACGCACGCACGCACGCACGCGCGCGCTATTGACCCAGAATGGTAGTACATCTTAGGGTCTCATTTATTGATCAAATAGGTCTGTTTGAAAATTATTCGTATTTAAAAGGACCGAGTACAATAAGTACTCTTAAGAAACAGCTGTACAAAAATGCAACTATAGATATACAATGAACGCGATTCCCAAACCTCAACGGATCAGTCGGCTGGGGCTGTAGAATACACCGACTGCATATCTGCAGAGAGGTAAGACTCCCTCAACGAGTGTTCTGGATATGGCATTAAACAATTTGATGTTGAGGCTCCAGTAATGCTGGAGCTTTGGGGAATGCGGAGTACCCCTTCATTGTCATCGCTCTCAGGTCTACTCAGGCCCGGTAGCATCTGATAGGGTCCAATCTATGGGTCAAATAGAAGTGTTTGGCATTTAAACTGAGTACAAACAAATGACTTATGTTAAATCGAATTGTGAGAAATAAAAGTATTTGACCATTTGACTGTATGTAAACAAATGACTGATATTTGATTGAATAATTAGTGATTCATTGCAATATTTGGAACAATTTAACTGTGTGGAAACTAATGAGTAACGTTGAATAGAATTATTATCGTTGATGAGCAAAACTCTTTAACTGTTGGCCTCAATTGAATTATTAGTATTACATTGTGATATTTGAAACCATTTAATCGTGTGCCAGAAATGAACCCAGACTCATTTACAAATGTTATCAACAAAATGTGTTGACAAATCATAAACTTGATATATGTGTATAAACTGGACATACAAGTATTGATACGCCATAAAACCAAACCAAACCAAACCAAACCAAATATGCTTTTTCAATCTTATCGACATATACATATCATCATCATCATCATCATCAAGTCGTGCTAATAGCACATATTCCCTTGATTCCCTCTTGCCATCCATCTTTTTCACCTATCTCTCCCAGCAATACTTCTGCACGGGAACAAGTGTCCGTACAGAGATGATAAATGAAGGTTTTTGTTGGTCAGTCAACACAGGTGAGTCTATGTGTAAGGGTCCACAAGAGAAAATCGTTTATAAGTTAGCACTTTCGTCACCTGAAATGCACAGCATTTTTCGTTCGCCTTACTTGGATGGTTTGTGAGATAGGAGGTAAGTGGTCGTATAGTTGTTGTTTTGTAGGGTGCGGCTTTCATGATTTGTCCAAAATCGCGCGTAGTTTTCGTGTGCAGTTCTCATCAAGCTTTTTCGCCTGGAGTCCAGGTGGTGCAGCCATACAGTAGTTCTTAAACAGCAACAGCTTGGAAGAATTCCCGTTTTATTTTATCGGAGAGATCACATTTCGATATGATCGTCAATCTGTCAATAGCAGTTCATACCATCAATGGATTTCAATCCATCCAAGTCGGATTGACACCAAGTCATTTTAATTTTAGAGACTGTGCACGAATCGAGGTCCATGACTCGCCGTTACAAAGATGCTTTTACCCCTCGGCATTTCTCTTTAGGGTGGCTTCATATATCAAGTGATAAACTTTGCATTGATAACCAGGTAGTACCTGGGAGAAGGCTCCCTCGGACAAGGTTACTAATTTAATATCATCCTGATGAAGGCAGATAAGTATGCTTTTCCTATGCTTGTATCAACATAATTTTCTGTTGATGAGATATTGCTATTCTGGTATTGGTCAATTAATTTTAAGAGGCTTGTCCATTAATATGGAGATGAAATACAGAATAAATATTTCACATAATTACAATTATACTTAAAAAAAAAAAAAAGGAAACATTAGTTTTTGAACATTTTGTACCCGAATATTATGTTTATATTTGGTATAGGCCTCATTCGCATAAATGACACTTTTCAGACATCTCCAAATATTGCTTATTCTTGTTTACTTTTGTCATCATCATCCCCGGCACTCTGGTTGGGGGTATATCCGACGCTTGCGTGATTATAATATACCAATGACAGGTCAGAGGTCACAATTGCCAAAATGAGACTGAGAATCGTAAGTATGTTCGTTTATTGGCTAGATGCAGTTTTGTGAGATTTCGAGAGATACGAATTTTAGCAAGTTGGGGCCCAGTCTTCGGAGAGTAAAGTTGGGTATTTCGGAACTTTTGCAGGGTATGAAACGCTTTAAAAATAGAAGGGTGTCCTCTTTCCTGTATCGACTGGAAGAAGCCACATCAAAATCCCGAAATCAGTCAGAAAAAGGGAAGGTAAGATCTTGAAAATAAACGTGAGTTGTTTTTGTGATCAATGTGCATGTGCTTCTTTCCTGTCATTGGGATCAAGTGACAACCTTCTTTGATATTCCTTCTTCGATACACCCAATTATAATACACCTACAACAGTTACCTTCCGGTGTTTCTGATATTATCGTGATGTTAACTGAAATATTTCCTTCTATCCATCCTGTAATGGTGAATGTTGCTTTTGCAGTGAAATCATAATCTACTAAACTGAGATGATTTTTTTCTATATGAAGCATTTTTCTAAATAATATACATAAAATTGCTTTTATATCTATAACAGTTTAATCCGAAATAAAATGACCATTCCGATTTTTCAAAATAATGATATAAAGAACTTTATTGTTGCAGGTAAATGGCATACATAAATATGAATTCGAAACTGTAGATTTTACAAGTATTCTTAATTGTCCATTGATTTAATTCTATATGTACAATAATTGATCCTAAAATAAAATAGCGACACTTTTTAAAACATTTTCCTGTAAAATATTTTCCCGTAAAACATCTTGGGAAGTATTGAATTGTCCAAATGATAGCCAAGGGCTGAAAAAGGACGAGAAATATTGGAAGCACTTTGACAAAACTTTGTTTGATCCATCTATCTATCTATCTATCATAAATAAGTGTACCCCTGAAAAATTTTATTTAAAAAAAATCAATTTCCTTCTAATCGAAAGCTGGCGGGATTTTGTTATATCTTATGGAATTTATATGACAAAATGCATATTATCTATCTATCTATCTATCTCATCATATGACATATAATTTATTTATTTTATTTTGTTTATTTATTTTTGCTAACCACTTCTACTCCTTTACTGTGCAGTGTCTTATTCTATTGTATGAAGTCCGGAAATTTTGTATTTGATAATTAATCTTCTCAAAAAAAGTTATATTAGACGACCGTATTTTCTACTTTAAAGAAAATATATGAAACTTTACTTATTATAAATATAATTTTCTCTTAAAAAACAATCGGTAACATTAAGATAATAAATTTATAAAAAAATAATAAAATTTATAAATATTTAAAAATAAAGCTTGGTTTATTATATAGGAGAAATAAGTTTTTTTTTAGTCTGGTTGTGAATGTGAAAAAAATTATTTTAATCACTTTCTTGTTTGATCTAAAGAAGTCCGGTTAATATTTTAGAGCATTGATTTATAACAATGCTTTTAACAGGATGGAAATAAATTTATCATTTTAATGTGAATGATTGTTAGTTTTTTTTGAAGAGAAAATTATTTGCTCTGTAGATTTTATTTACTTTGAGCTCTTGACCGGTATTATTTAAATTTGATATTCTATTTTTGAATATTTTATTGGTATTGATTAGAATTATTCCCTACTCCGGATTTACTGGATTGAATTAAATCTTATATATATATATATATATATATATATATATATATATATGCTGTGGCACAATAGCATCGAACGCTTTTTTACACTTTTCTTATTTGCGTTTTTTCATCATATATATATATATATATATATACAGTGGGGTGAAATAAATGTTCGTACAAATGAAAATTTTTATTTTTTATGTTTCAAACATAGCCTGAACAAAATTTTTATATAGGTGTTGTGGCCCCGGAAAGGGTCACTAATGAAAACGCAAACATGGATATTTGATAACAGATTATATTACACAAGAAAGATAGAGTTACAAGGAAAAGGTAAGAAGTCTTGTACTTTTCGGATAACATCGATATTGATCAGCTCCTCTGGCAGCAAAATCTCTCAGTACTAATAACAGTGAGAAGAGTCCATTATGGTGAGATGGGTAAGGCTCCCACAACAATAAGTTTATTTTATAAGGATATATTCTACTAATATGCGTATATAAACTTAGGTCACTATTGATTTTACAGAAATCAATGTCATATTCATTTTCATGAGTGAAAAAAGTTATTGTACAGTACAAAAAATAACGCATTATCTTCATTTAATACTTTGTAGAATCACCTTTATTCACTTCAACAGCCACTAATCTCATCCTGTAGTTCTCAATTAATTTCTTGCAATAATTAGTCAGTATTTTGTACCATTATTCCTGGCATATAGTCTTCAGATTATTGATGTTTGTTGGCGCTCTTTTCCGGATTTGAATTTTCAAAAATCGCCTCAAGTTCCCAGTTGGATTCAAATCAGAAGACTGATTTGGCCATTGCAAAACATTAACATTATTTTTAGACGACCACTTCTTCGTAGACTTAGCTGTGTGCTTGGGATCATTATCCTGGTGAAAAATGTAATCAAAAGGTAGCTCAAGACTCTCAACCGAAGGCATCAAATTTTCTTGCAAGATCTGTTTATACTTTTGGGCATTCATTTTACCCCCTATTACTGATAATCGCCTATACCTTTCGCTGAAAACATCTCCAAATCCTTATACTGCCACCGCCAAATTTGACAATTGGTACAGTGTTCTTTGGTGAGTAGGCTTCGGCACATGTGATTTCGATAATTATGACCAGACAACTCAATTTTAGTTCCTGTCCATAATACTATTTCCCGAAACGAATTTTCTTTTTTCTGATGCTGTCTTACGAATTTGAACCTTGCATCTCTATGTTGTTTCAATAGGAGAGGAGTTTTCTTTGGTCTCCTTGACTTTAGACCATTCTTCAGCATTTCATTACTTATTGTTCATTTGGTTACACTACATTCTGATGATTGCAAATCTTCCTGCAGCTCTTCACACGTAACCATTAGATTTTGGTTTATCAGGCGTCCTAATTTTCTTGATAATCTAGGAGAAATCTTCGTTGGAACACCTGTTCTTTTTTTGCTTTCAACTGTGTTACGTCTTTTAAACCTTGCAATGAATTAACTTATCGTTTTAAAAGCAATATTCAGGTTGCTTGAGATATTTCTATTACTTTCTCCATCTTTCCAAAGCTTAACAATCAATGCTTTTTGTGAATTACTCAATTCCTTCCATGATCAGAACCTTCTCATACAACAAGTAATTGTAGAAAGTTCCGGTAAGGATTTTAAGACTAACTATAGTTATTGCTAACATAATTGGAACATTCTAGAAGGCTAACTATAGACACAGATAACATTATTTGAAAAATGTAGAAAAATATTGCAACAATATTGTACTGTACGATTACTTTTTTCACTCATGAAAATGAATAAATGACGTTAATCTCTGTAAAATTAATGGCAACCTAAGTTTATATACACATATTAGTACAATATACTTATACAGTAAATGTATAAAAAATTTTGTTCAGGCTATGTTTGAAAGATAAAGAATAAAAATTTTTATAAGTACGAATATTTCACCCCCTAAAACCGGGACATTGGCCAAGCGGTTAGAGTGTTCGCCAATGGCCCGGGAGACCTGGGTTCAATCCCAGGTCGAGTCATACCAAAGACTTTAAAAATGGAACTTGATACCACCTTGCTTAACACTCAGCATTATAAGGTACGGTTCAAGGGTAAAGTGGAGCAATCCAGGGAATGGAGTAGCGCCCTCCCCTACACCTTGGTGTAGTAGCTATCGAAAAGGGAGCCTTCGGGTCACCCTCGAATATGGTCGCTAACTTTACTTTACTTACTATATATATATATATATATATATCCTACATAATGCCAGAGAAATAAAAAGTGAAAACAAATTTCATACATAATTATACTTACTATAACATTTCATTCTATATAAGTTTCCTCCTACCGAGTTTGCTGTGACTGTAGAATACACCGACTGCATCTCTGCAGAGGAGTAAGACACCTCCAAAGAGTATCCTGGATATGGCATTAAACAACCTGGTGGTGAGGCTCCAGTAAGGCTGAGACTTTGGGGAATGCAGAGTAGCCTTCATTGCCATCACTCTCAGGTCAACTGGCCCGGAGAGGTAGCACCTGATAGGGTCCAATCTATGGGTCAAATAGAACTCTATGACATTCAGACTATGTGCAAACAAATGACTTATGCTAAATCAAATTGTGAGAAATAGAACTGTTTGATCATCTGTGTGTGTCTACAAAATGTGTTTACAAATTATATATCTAATATGTATGTAAAAACATGATTTGGCATTAAATATCCAACAATGGTTGATACGTCATAAAAATCAAACCAAACCAACCAACTACACGAGTTTCCTCAGATGATTATTTGAAAAATCTTATTTAAAAAATGGATATTATTAGATATTACTTCCTACCAAACTCTCTTTCATTGCACCTTTTTAACCAAATATGTAGCGTTTAAAAAAAGCACATCCCTTATATATGTCCGGAGAATGTAATATTTTTTGCTGGGCTGTTACAACTGTATTTTTGGTAACAGATTTCCAATACAATAAAATTTAGACATTGATAATGCATAATGATATTCGTTTTGATTGTATATTTTTCCAACAAATAACAAATATGGTTTGACTGGCTCATTGGCCAAATGGGTAGACTGTTTGCTAATGGCCCGTGAGATCGGGTTTCAATCCCAGGTCGAGTCATACCAAAGACTCGAAAAATGGTACTTGACACCTCCTTGCTTAACACTCAGCATTATAAGGTATGTATCAAAGGTAAAGTTGAGCAATGCCGGGAAAGGAGTAGTGCCCCCCCTCCACCTCGGTGTAGTAGCCATTAAAAATGGAGCCTCCAGGTTGCCCTCGACTACGGGTCACCAGCTTTTATTTTTGGTTTAGAACAAGAATTAACTTTTTATAGTTTTTGTAGGGTTGCACTCATTTATGGGTGGTATTGTATTGTATATACATGCAACAGAGAAATCATACGTCTGTTTACTTTTTCTTTGTTTTATTGAGTGTGCACCACTCTTTATCTTTGTGTGTCTTTGATTGTGCGCCCTTAAAAACAAAAGATAAACAAGAACGGTCTTCTAAAAATATCCTGAATTGTTTTCTTTTCTTTTCGTTTAATCGTTTATTCTATTTCTTTTTTTAGGTAATGTTCAGCTTTATGTTAAAAAAGTCTAAAACGAAAGCCCAACAGACTAGTTTCTTGTTCGTCCTTTAAACAAAGCACAGAGGATAGCGGTACACAGTTTAACTCTAGAATCTCTGAACAGATCCGGCTATCGACGTTCAGTTTTCCAAGCAGATCGAGAAGGCGCGAAAAACAAATAGAAAGGCAGAAGAAAAAAAACCATGGCTCTCCGCCATCTTTTTTTGCTTTTTGAGACTACAGGGATATCCATTATTCGTTTAGTTTCCTGTTTTGCAGTCTTTTGTTCAACGATTTGGACGAGTTGAATTCTTTCGAATGGTCTGATTTGTTTTAGAAAAGGGGGAACGGAAGCGAATGGGAATTGCTGGACAAAATTGTAAACGAAGAATAAGAATAATCGTCATTCTGCTGGGTTGTATGTACGATAATAACGTCTTACTAACAAGATCAGATTCGATAACCATTGCTTAACCGAAACCATGGAAATGTTTGTCGCCAGATAGTCTCATCGATCTTATGGCTTAGTATCAACTCATTTCTTTCTTTCTTTCTTTCTTTCTCTCTTTCTTTCTTATATTTTTCGGTTTTCTTTGTTTTTATTCTTTTGTTATTTCTTTTTTTTTCCCGTTTGTTCTTTCTTTCTTTCTTTCTTTCTTTCTTTCTTTCTTTCTTTCTTTCTTGTTTATTGTTTCTTTTGGTTTTCTTTGTTTTTCTCCTTGATTTTTCTTTTTCTTCCCTGTTATCCCTTTCTTTCTTTCTTTCTTTCTTTCTTTCTTTCTTTCTGCTCTAATTTTTTGTAAATCCTTTCGCTTATTGATTTTAAACGATAAGATGCAGAAATGTTCTCCACTCAACACAGGAAAGAATGATTTTCTTTAATAGTTAAATTTTTGGAAGGGTTAAAAAATCTTGACATACGATATTCCAAGTATGCTGAACAGTGCGAATAATCTACAGAATAATAGCATGTCCATTTCATGGCCCCAAATCTTCTTGATTTCTTTTTATGCTTATTTACTGTATTCCTTTATTAATCGTTTCATCTCTGTTACTAGATTACCTGCAATTCTTGTTATTATCAATTTTCGTCTGGATATAATTTTTCCTTATGGTATTATTTTGTGCAACGATTTAAAGAGATTCACTTTCTCTTTTCAGAATTACCTTTCGTTGCTATGTCATCACGTGTGCAGTTTCCTTAGTTTGTCGCTTGAAGTATCCGTACAGTTTTTTTTTTCCTTTTCTTGTTTAAAGATTTTGTTGTTTTCTGTTAGTTCTTAATTTATTTTTGTTGATATTTGTTGGAATTCAGGTAAACATCTTGTCTCTGGTTGAGCGATACAAGATACTCCTTCTAAGAAACAAGGCTGCATTAAGTCGATATTTGTCGTACGTCCCACCAACCGGACGAATATGGCACAAAGCTTTTTTTTTCGGTGGGTCTGTGCACAGGGCCGTATTCCAGACATACCCGACGGCTCCAAAAATGCCTCGCTCCCCGTCGGTATTCCCCTAAAAAGTGTGCCTTGGGAGCCAGCTGAAAAACCCAGCCCCTCCAAGGAGCTTTAGAACCAGGGGGACGGCCCCCTGAGGCTCGATGATGTCCTACGCCCAGACCCACCTATAAAAAGGCCTTGTGCTACACTTGATTAATGGGACGTACGACAAATATCTACACATACAGTCATCACCCGCAAACAATCCAATAATATTACTGTTACTGGTTGCTGGTATCAGTCTTTCTTTGCCTTTTTTTTTGTATATTCTTTGAGCTTCCGAAATGTTGCGTGTACACAATCATCAATGCTGTTTAGTCACCTTCTCCCTTCTTTTCTTGACATTATATGTGATCTTTCCAGTATAAGGCCTTGTGCATCGTCATCAATTTCCTTGTTCTTTCGCCCATCTGTCTGAGCTCCTCAAAATCTCCAGGACTTTTCTCAGTATTCTGGCTAATCTTAATAATGCTGTAATCTGGATGGTCTCTACTTGTCTTCATATTTTCAAGTCTTCCAGTCCCTTTACCAATCCTTGGCGGTGTCGGGGGGAGGTTACCGAGTGCGCCAATTACAATTGGTATCAGCATCACTTTCACGTTCCATATTTTCTTCTTATTCTCTAGCAAGGTCTAGGTATTTATCTCTCTTTTCGCTTTATTTTATTTTTATTTTGTGGTCTGCCAGGACGGCAAAATCCACTACTCGGCAGTTTCTCTCTCTCTCTTTTTTTTTTTTTTTTTTTTTTTTTTGTAGACTATCTCTAGGTCTTGTTGTCTCACCAAGATTAGGTCAGCTGTTTGTAACCCAAAATCCAAAAGAACTTTGTACCTCTCATTTTTAGGACGGATTCCAGGTTGTGCATATACCATTTGGTCGATTGGTCAAATTTAAACATCTTGCACAATTCCCAGTGGATTACCTTCCCCAACTAGTCGTGTCTAGTCTTATACTCTTTTTGCGCTAATTTGCTTATGTGATTGATCGTTTCGTCTCTATCACCACATAATCTACATCTGCTATTATTATTATTATTCTGCGGAACAATGCCTGAAAAAGCTTTGCGAAGAATTTGGGGAAAAAAATGGATATCTTAAGTCGTCTTGATAGTTGTTATTCAAACAACTATCAAGACGACTGTATGATTAAAAATCAACTCCAATACAAAAAGAATTTGGAGAAATAGAAATGACTTGCTATCACTTGTTCTTTAGTGAAAGCCGTAAAATGTTACTGTTGTGAAAACTCAGTGAGAACAAATAAATGATAAAATAATAATTAAATGATAAAACATGCAAATAGGAATATATAATGACCCACCCTTTCACAAAGATATTGATGCACCTGGCAATCGGCCGCGTTTTCCATCTTGACCACGCCCTTCAAAAGAGACAGTGTAAAAATAAATAATTAAAAAGAAAAAGCAAAAAAAAAAAGCAAACAAAGAGAGAGAGAAAAAAAAGCTCAAATAAACAAACACACAGAGGGGCGCTGAAGTCATCATCTTCTGTCGCACTCACAAATATTTATCTTTCGCTTTTGTTTTTCTCTTTTTCCAACTTCCTGGCTTTTCCTTCGAGGACGATCCGTTTGCTTTTCAATTGTGATCTTTTTTCTTCACTCTTTCTCTCTCTATTTCCTTTTCTCTTTCACTCTTTTGCTTTTATTCCATTCTCTCTCTCTCTCTCTCTCTCTCTCTCTCTCTCTTTCTCTCTTTTTCTTTTCTGGACCTTTCTTCTAGACTGGGGGCTTCGTTTGTATCTCGATATTCAAGAAAATATCATTGTTATTATTATTTTACACCTCGCGATTTGTTCACACCAACGTTAACTGGTGGTCCTTAAATCGAGTCTGAGTTTCAGCAAGTCACCTCACATCTCCAGGACTCTTCTCAGTATTCTGGCCGATCTTAATAATGCTGTAGTCTGGGTGGTCCCCACTTGTCCTCTGATTTCTAAGACTTCTAGTCCTTTTACTAAGCCTCTTTGAATCGTTCCAAGTGCACCAGTTGTGCCTCGTCTTGTACTCCTTTTGTGCTGGTTTGCTGCAATTACTTATAATGTGATTAACTCTTTTGTATCTTTTTTATAATTATTCTACTCCTTGAGAGTTTTTTTACACCATCGATAGCAAGTCTTTTCAGATTTCCAGGACTCTTCTCAGTATTATAGCCGACCTCACCAATGCTATAGTCCCGACAGTTTCCATTCTCCCACTGATTTCCACTTCCTCCAGGTTCCTTGGGACCTTCTGAACGCATCAACTACAATTAGTATTACCTTGACCTTCATGTGCCACTGCCTTCTCTATTTTCTAACAAAGTCTAAGTATTTATCTATCCTTTTTATATGTTTTTGCTTTCTTTTATTTTCTTTGTGTGGCCCGTGGAAACAATAAAATCCATATAACGGCAAATTATCTTTTTTGTTAATTATCACTTAGTCTGGTCTTTTGATCGGGGATTAGGGGATCCGTTTTTATCTCAAAATCTCATAGAATTTTATTCGTCTCATTTTCTCGGACGGCTTCTGGTTTACGCGTATACCATTTGGCAGTATTGTAAAAATTTAATCTTTTGCACATTTCCTATCCAGTTATACCAGGTCTTGTACTCCTTTTGTGCAAATTTGCTACATTATTATGTGATTAACCGTTTCATTTCTACATAATCATCATTTGCTATTCAGTTGCATATTATCTATTTTTGCTTTAACATAATTGGTCCTTATGGCGTTATTTTATGCTGCTATTAGAAGAGATTCAGTTTTTTTTCTGGAGGTTTTGCTCTCCTAGCCATGTCCATGTTTTCTTGTATGCAATTTCGTCAGTTTGTCACTTGATTATAATGTTAATCCTTGAACGTTTTTCACAGCAGCTTTAGCAGATGGTCATTCACTGTTTGCGTGACAGCAAGTCTCCTCATGTCTACTGGACTCTTCTCAGTATTATTATTATTATTATTATTATTATTTTAAAAGTTTTTACACCAGTGTTAGTAGATGGTCATTCCCTGTTTGAGTGACAGCAAGTCTCCTCATGTCTCCAGGACTCTTCTCAGTATTATTATTATCATTAATTCAAAAGTTTTTACACCAGAGTTAGCAGATGGTCAGTCACTGTTTGAGTGACAGCAAGTCTTCTCATGTCTCCAGGACTCTTCTCAGTATTATCATTATCATTATTTTGAGAGTTCTTCACACCAGCGTTAGTAGATGGTCATTCACTGTTTGCGTGACAGCAAGTCTCCTCATGTCTCCAGGACACTTCTCAGTATTATTATTATCATTATTTTAAAAGTTTTTACACCAGTGTTAGCTGATGGTCAGTCACTATTTGAGTGACAGCAAGTCTTCTCATGTCTCCAGGACTCTTCTCAGTATTATTATTACAATTATTTTGAGAGTTCTTCACACCAGCATTAGTAGATGGTCAGTCACTGTTTGCGTGACAGCAAGTCTCCTCATGTCTCAAGACTCTTTTCAATATTCTAGCCGTTCTTAATATTACTGTTGTCCGAATAATCTCTGCTTGTCCTCCGATTTCTAAGTCTTAAAGTCACTTTTGGGATTGTCTGAGTACACCAATTACAATTGGTATCACCGTCAACTTCCTGTTCCATCATTTTTTTTACTTCTCTAGCAAGGTCTAGGCACTTCTCTGTCTGTCTCTGTCTGTCTATCTCGTTTTATTTTTACTCCGTTGTCCGCGAGGATGGCCAAGTCCGCTAACAGCAATTTTCATGTTATCACTAGGTCTAGTCGTCTGGCCCGGATAAGCGATTATTATTATTATTATTATTATTATTATTATTATTATTATTATTATTCCTTGAGAGTATTTCACATCTGCGTTAGCTAATGGTCTTTCATTGGAGTTTGAGTGACAGCAAGTTTCCTTACGTCTCCAGAACTCTTTTCAGTATTCAGGCCGATCTCAATAGAGAGCATTAAAAGTCATAAAAGGTTGAAGCAGCTGCTGACGAACGCAAGAATGTCGAACTCTCAGATTTAGGTGCCTGCTTATAGGTGGGATGTTTGTGATCGTGTTCTTGTCTCTAAAGCTGGATACTTCGATCCCATGAAGTCTTAAGGAGTATGTGAACAGGACGTACTTCCTTTGAGGTTAGGTGATACTACTTGCGTCATTTGCCGTAAAATCTGCAAGTCTTTGTTTGGACTGGAACGGTAAATAGCCAAAACCTTCTCCAAGAACCGAACCAAGCAAATTCTAGTCATCATTCCTTTTGTTTGTGATCTCTGCCTCAAGGTTTGAAAATTTGCTGCGGCTGGTTTGAAGGGTTTTCTAGGGAGACACAGTTAAAAGGAAGGCATCAACACAGATGCTGGGGAAACATCTTTGAAGCAAGAGCAATCATCATCATGTATTCATCCAACCCCTCCGCCACGGGTAAGGTGCGTCACAAGATTAATTTTTCAGTTGAGTATAACTATATTTCGCTGAAAAAACCGGTTCTCATCCAATCACCGAAGTTGAGCAGCATCGAGCCGAGTCAATACTTAGATGGGTGACCGCCTGGGAATAGCAGGTGCGCTAAGCATAAAAAAATGAGGTGCTCGTGATTTAATGGTTATCGTCGTAGAAAATGGACACGGCGACACGAGTTCAAATCCTGGACGAGGCTGATTGCATTTCACAAAGCTCTAATACCCTTAGGAAAGGTATGAATCCTCTTATTCTCCCTCCAGCTGTAGCTAAATAGTAGGGCAGACTGATTTCTTCAGCTCTGGTTGGGCAGCCAGTCTAGGAGAAGGAAAACTCTGAATCTAAACCTGTTAAACTTCTCTTAAAAATTGACTGTGTGTCATATCCTACCCTTGCGGAGGGGTTGGTAAATACATACAACTAGTTTGAATCACGATTCTTTCTTCTCCTAGATTTGTTGTCGTAACAATGGAATGAAAATAGCAATTTGGATTTTGATTTTGGGTTGCTGACTTTATTTCCTACGACGAGGACACACACACACACACACACATTGACGCGCAGGCACAGAAATATTCGCACTCATAGACACACATTGATGCGCGTGCATAGAAATACACACTCAAAAAACACACACCCATAGAAACACAGACGCACACACACGCACACACACACACACACACACACATATATATATATACATTTGATTGAACATTATAGACATTTCCTGTCTACATATTTTTTGTTAATCCTTTCGAGTTGCCTTATCGATCTTATGATATTCGGCGGGAATTAGTTGATAAACCTTCCATAATTAGGTATTTCCCTAGTACTTTGAGCCATCATTAGGGGAGGATTACAAAAGTGATGTAACTTTTGTATGTACATTACTACTTTGTAAGAATGGGCGTTTATACTGGTGTATTGTGTTGCATTTATTTTTCAAATTTGTTCCTATAAATAGCGTCAGTAGTTCAAGACATTTAGGTACATTAGCACTGGTTTCAAAATTAATTCTATTAAGTTTGGGTTGTTTATTCCTAATATGTAGTGCTTTGCGTATCTGTAGTTTTTGCTTGTTATTTTGTTGTTCTAATATTGTCGTTTTCAGAAAAATTTTCCGAAATTCAGTTGTTGTGTATGGATGTTTTGTTAGATGTTGTGCTATGGAACTGGTATCAGAAAGGTGCATTGTAAATCTCGATTGGGTAGTTGAGGTTAAACCGACGTACATGTTGTTGTTTTCAGAGATATAATTTCCTAAAGGACATTTGAATTGATATATAACGTTAGTTTGTTGCAAAACTCTAATCGAGGGAGAGGAATTATTATTAATGACTAAGTTGGAGGTTTTAAATTTATTATAGTATATGATAAGTTTTATTATTTTTATTAAGATCAGTGGGGAGTATGTTTCTTTGAATCAACGTTTTAAGATATTTTATCTAATTTATAATTGTAATGCATTTGAAAGTAAGAAAGTTTGGTAAATACTTGTTGCCTGGGTGGAGTGGTACAGTGTTTATTTTGTTGGCTAACATTTTTAATTATACATTTAATTTGTTTATCAACAATATAGTTAAGGAACCCATTATTGATGAGAGTTTCTTTTATGTTTTTTATTACTTAATAAAATATTGTTTTGGAGGAGGAGATTAATTTTGCACATATATTAGGTTAATAATTGCTTCTTTTTTTATATCACAAGGTGCATTCACTTTTAGAGTTGAGGGTACTGGAGTTATTTTTAGAGTATTTTTGTAAGTAGAAATAGTGAAGTTATTATTATTATTGTTAGTATCAATGAGAACATCTAAAAAAGAAATTTTATTGATTTTGTTTAGTTCATGAGTAAAGTTAAGAACTGAATTTTTTTGGAAGGTGTCTTGTAGTATGTTGATTTCATTAATATCATTAGCAAGAATAAGTATATCATCAACGTTTCTTAGGTATATTGAAGGTTTTCTAATGCTAGTGAATATTTTATTTTCGAGATCAGACACGTAGAAATTATTGAAGAGCGGGCCCAGGACAGACCCCATAGATACCCTATCTGTTTGAACGTAACAATGACCAAAATGGTCATGAAATGGAACTTCAGTAATGCATGCTAGGAGTATTTTCCGAAGTATATTAGAGTTAATTTTAAGAGGAGGGAGAGATGGTTTTTTATAAATATTATTTATGATAATATTACTTGTTTCATTGACAGGTACATTATTTAATAAATTTATATATATACGCCCTGGATGTGGTAGTTTAAGCGAAACAAATTAGGAGGCTACATGTTGAGATTAACAGGATCTTTAAAAATTGTCAACCAATCACTTTTAGATCATCTAGATTATGCGAGAGAGAGAAGATATTTGCGTCGGATGTACTCATGCATCACGTGTCTGGTTGAGGAAAAATGTGCCTGATAGTAGAACAATGTGTCTGTTGGTGGAACAATGTGTCTGTTGGTGGAAAAACGTGTCTGTTAGTGGAACAATGCGTCTGTTGGTGGAACAACGTGTCTGTTGGTGGAACAATGTATCTGTTGGTGGAAAAACGTGTCTATTAGTGGAACAATGTGTCTGTTGGTGGAACAATGTATCTGTTGGTGGAACAACGTGTCTGTTGGTAGAACAATGTATCTGTTGGTGGAAAAACGTGTCTGTTAGTGGAACAATGTGTCTGTTGGTGGAACAATGTGTCTGTTAGTGGAACAATGTATCTGTTGGTGGAAAAACGTGTCTGTTAGTGGAACAATGTATCTGTTGGTGGAACAATGTATCTGTTGGTGGAAAAACGTGTCTGTTAGTGGAACAATGTGTCTGTTGGTGGAACAATGTGTCTGTTGGTGGAACAATGTATCTGTTGGTGGAACAACGTGTCTGTTAGTGGAACAATGTATCTGTTGGTGGAACAACGTATCTGTTGGGTAACAATGTATCTGTTGGTGGAAGAACGTGTCTGTTAGTGGAACAATGTATCTGTTGGTGGAACAATGTATCTGTTGGTGGAACAACGTGTCTGTTGGTGGAACAACGTGTCTATTCGTGAAAAATGTGTTTGCTAGTAGAATATCATGTCTGGTAGCGGAACAATGTGTTTGTTAGTAGAACAATGTGTCTAGTGAAAAAACGCATCTGATAGTGGAACAACGAGTCTGCTGGTGAAAAAAATTAGTCTGGTAGTGGAAAAAACGAGTCGGGTTGTAGAAAAACGTACCTGATAGTAGACCAACGTGTCTGGTAGGGAAACAACTTGTCTGTTAGAGGAACAACTTGGCTGGTAGTGGAATGACGATTCTAGTAGTGTAAAAACATACCTGATAGTAATGGAACAACGTGTCTGGCAGTAGAAAAACGTGACAGATAGTAAAACAATGTATCTGGTAGTGTAACAACGTAGCTGATTGTAGAATCACTCATTATTTGCGATAATGGCACTCATCAACTTATTGGAGACGTGGATCTGCAGTGAGATATCCCTCATCCAGACAGTCAATCTTTTGTTCACGCATGACTCGTCTCGCTCAGAGTCTTCCAGCGCGTTCCTTACTTCGTACTCGTTTAAAGACCAGGCAACTTTTAAGAAGCTAGCCACCTTCTTTTGCTTGATTTTTCGACCTGTCTAACCTTGCGAAGTTATTTTATACGAAGAAAGTTTTTTTTTATACAGTTATATGGTTTCAAGTAAACAATTATAACTTCAAGTAACTATTCTTAATACAAATAATATCCACATAGTTCCATGGTTTCAAGTATTTCTATTTAATATTAATAATTTTGCAACAGATCTTTTAAACCCATAAATGGGACTCTAATATATTCTTACACTCCGGATCAGAGTGGATCTAGGAGTAATGGATCAAATAGATCTACTTAAAAATTATTCCTAATTCGGTAGGAATCATCATCATCATCATCATCATGTGATGTCGTGTCACGAGCACGGATTTATTGATAATTTCTTGTTGGTTGTCCAACACTTGCTCGTCCGTGTGAAGAGGTTCATAGGAGAACATCGCTTATGAGTTCACCCTAACCTCTCCAGCAGTGTCCTGCATGTCTTATTCATCTAAATTGGATGGTTTTCGAGACAGGTGGTAGATGATCGTACAGCTGCTATATTGTGGGATGTTGCCTCTAGGATTTGTTTAATATAGTTCGTAGCATTCTTGTGCAATTGCCATCAAGCTTTTTCTCTAAACGCTTAGACCATCTATTTAACGGGTCCGAAGAGTACTAGAATTTCCTGTCATCTCCAAAACAAACCACAAAAAACAACTTCCATGTTTTTACCAAATCTCACTACACCTGGCGAACTTCATACGGAACGAAAACAAAATCAAAATAGAAAACGGATAGGAGAAAAAAATTTTTTCACCCTGTATCACCATACTTTTGAAAATCTTTTTTACTTTTCCAGATCATTTACCTCCTAGCCCTTCCTCATCCGAATTACAACCCGGACACCACGATATAGACAATTTTCTGCGACATCACATTATAGTCAATATATTTTCCGTGAAACAAGTCATGCCAAAACCCCCCTTTCACACAAACCCTTCCCTATAGATTTTTAGGAGTTGATAAGAAAGAATCTTATCAACTCCCAAAAACCTATCTCCACTTTCAAAACAAAAAATCTTTATTGAAACCTATACATTTGACTTTAAATCCCTCCCAACTTTTCCTGCTACATAGAAAAACTCTGAAAACAGTCTCTGTCTTGAAGAAGTTCGGGAAGATGAAATAAAGCCCGAACGAAATATCACACATCTAAATCAAAGTTAAGTGTTTGATTTATGCAACTTTCCACATATTTCTATCATACTTTTAGATTCATTACAAATCTAGCTTTTCAACAATTATTATTATTATTATTATTATTATTATTATTATTATCAGTAGTAGTTGTAGTAGTAACAGCAGTAGTCGCATTATTTAAATTATATTAGCATTAGGAAAACTAACTGAACCAATAATCATTTACAAAACATTACTATTACTGAATAGATATATCATACCATATAATTATTAGCATTAAATAGGAATACTTGAAACCATATAACTGTATGCAAATTATTTGTATGAGATAGGAATACTTGATATCATACAATAGTGTCCAAAAACTCTTAAGAAACAGCTAACCAAAAAATGTAAATATAAATGTACAATGAATGTGATTCCATAACCTCTAGGCATGAAATAACCCAAAAAGAGTTGAAATGCCGTTAAAATCAATCAATAAATCTGAGTGTTATAGCAATAAAAGGATTGTTCCAAACTCCGCAATGCTCCAGAACAGGGGCCTCACCAACGGATGCAGTTTAGTATCATACTCAGGTCACCTCTTTTTTTGGGTGAGGGTTTTGCAGGGGACGCAGTCGGTCTATTCAATGCCCCGCTCCTTGAATTATTCTAGCCCGCTTTTTGAACTCATTTCGATAGGACTCGAACTACCAACTCCAATCATAAACTGGCCTCGAATTCCACAACATATTTTTAAAAAATTAGTAAAGAGTGGGATAGGCCTGATAAGGATCTTACAACTAATCAAGTTTCAACGACTTAATTTGCAACAGATGGCACGTTACATTTATCTATAATTTCAAGGGTCAACAATATGAATGAGCTCAACAGAAAGATGTTAATATTTATTTATTTATTCATTTATTTCTACTTCTACTTTTATTTATTTATTTATTTATCTATTTATTTCATTTTTCTTTTTTTTTCTGAATGGAAATGCGACGAGTGGGTTGTGAATGAAATGCCCAAGTTCGTAAACCGTCAGGCGAAAATGACCCGATGAATGGAAATGTTAATTAGCAATTGCAGCTATCTGTGAATGAGCAAACGCATGACGATGCACACGTGACTGTTCCACTTTAAAAAAACTCTAAGTCAGTCAGAACATTTAGGAATCGGCGCTCATTAAGGAAACATAAGTTTCGTTTTAGCGCATTCGCTGGATGCACACAGATACATATATATGTCGTTGTCCAGATAGACAAATATCTCTATGAAAACACAACCACCCACATAAACGAACACATATACACACATACACAAACATATACAAGTACACCTACTCACACAAACACACACATATGGCCTACCACTGATATTGAGTATTCTTTATCCATAAATATAGCAAAGTAGATTTTATATATATATATATATATATATATATAGATAGATAGATAGATAGATATAGATATACATATAGATATAGATATGTGTGTGTATGTGTGCAAATGTGTTTGCGTCTGTATGTGTGTATATGTGTTTGTGTGTGTTTGTGGATGGGTGTTTGTGTGTGTGTGTTTGTGGTGTGTATGCAGGTATATATTTGTTTGTGTGTGTGTGTGTGTGTGTGTGTGTGTGTGTGTGTGTGTGTGTGTGCTTGATCATAGAAATCTTTGTCAATATGTATCATCGTCTCTATGTGTGTATCCACTGAATGCAGTAAAAAAAAATATATTCCCATAACGTGCACAGTTTCCTAAATGTTCCGACTGAAAAAAAACCCCAATTTTTTTAAGTGGAACTGTCATGGCTAAGTTGTCGGGCAGACTGATTTATTTTGGGTAATTTAGGCAACCAGTCTAGAAAAAGGAAAACGCTGAATTCAAAATAGCTATAATCCGCTTAAAAGTTGACCTTGAGTCGCGGTCTGTTGGATGGGTTGGGTAAACTCATAAGAGTGGTTTCGTGCATTAAGCCCCCCCCCCAAAAAAAAACAAAAGCACAATGACCAAACAGGAGTTTTTGGGAAATAAAAGATTTTTACATAAAAAAATATTGCTTCATAAAAACTGCTGTCTGTGGCTTGTGGTTTGGTTTAAGATTAACCCTGCCCCCTCAACCCCCCAAAAAATGGCCCACCCAAAATCTGCAGGTAACAGCTGAACAAGGGAGCGTGTGGTGAATAATCTTATGTTGCAGGAGTACTACAAGGAGACACGCTAGCCCCATACCTCTTTATCATCTGTCTAGACTACGTGCTTAGAATTTCGATCGACAAAATCAGAGAAAATGGCTACGAGCTGACAAAGAAAAGAAGCAGAAGGTACCCCGCAAAAACAATTACCGACGCCGACTACGCCGATGACATAGCGTTACTGGCAAATACACCCAACCAAGCCGAAACACTACTGCATAGTTTGGAACGAGCCGCCGCAGGCATTGGCCTCCATGTCAATGCACTCAAAACTGAATATATGTGCTACAACCAAACAGGCGACATTTCCACTTAAGACGGAACCTCTCTGAAACTAGTAGACAAATTCACCTACCTAGGAAGCAGTGTCTCATCAACCGAAAAAGACATCGACACGCGACTAACGAAAGCATGGACAGCTATCGATAGGCTCTCGATCATATGGAAATCAGACCTGACCGATAAAATGAAACGGAGTTTCTTCCAGGCAGTGGTCGTATCGATATTGCTATATGGATGCACTACTTGGACGCTAACTAAACGGCTGAAGAAGAAGCTAGACGGCAATTACACAAGAATGCTGAGAGCAATATTGAACAAGTCCTGGCGGCAACATCCCACAAGACACCAGCTGTACGGCCACCTGCCTCCCATCACGAAAACTATACAAGTTAGACGAGCCAGACACGCAAGACACTGCAAGAGAAGCAAAACGAACTCATCAGTGATGTACTCCTATGGACCCCCGCATATGGCCAAGCAAAAGCAAGACGACCAGCTCGAACATACATACAGCAGCTATGTGAGGATACGGGATGTAGCCCTGAAGACCTGCCAGAAGCGATGAATAATAGGGATAAGTGGCGAGAGAGGTTCAGGGATATCCGTGCTAGCGGCACGACATGATGATATATATATATATATATATATATATATATATATATATATACGTGTGTGTGAGTGTTTGAATAGCGTAGACTTAGTGTCAACGTCGTTTGGTGGCCGCCATTTTCTCGCCTATGCGGTTATCTTAATCCGACACTGTGACTACGCTATCAACCTAATGCTACATGTGATCTATCACTGATATTGAGCACTCTTTATTTTTTAAACATCGTAGATCAAAAAACTATATGACATATATATATATATATAGAGAGAGAGAGAGAGAGAGAGATCTGTTCATATCAATCATTTAATATACATGTTTATCACAACCCAGAAATTAAGCCCTTTTCATATTATTAAAACTTTATTTAATAATGTTTGTATGTAATTCAAACCCTGTAAAATCGGCACTTCAGATCTTGATTTTCTTTTATAAAAGCAATCAACTTAACGAGCTCTGACTTCAAGAATTAAGTAGATTCAAGCCTATTTTAACATTGAATGACAATTTGGGAGCCTGGATTCACGCTGAAGATCATTACTTTAATCAGCCAAATTCTTTATATAACAATGAAACAATATAAAACGGACATAACAAATTTATATAACGGACATAACAATGAAAATACTAATTAGAATTCATCACTCCGTTTTAAGTAGAACCATCAAAGTTATCATAAATCGCTGTTCTAACTAGTATCAAATGGTTTCATGGGTCATCAAGTTCACACACACTCACATACATATATATATATAAATTTTCAAAAATATTTCAATTTAAAGTTATTCAGTTTAGCCAAACAGTTCTAATTCAAACAATTCAGTTTAGTATAAGTATAGTTTTTGTTCACACATAGTTAAAGGTCAAAAGAGTTCTATTTCAAACAATTCAGTTTAGCGTAAGTATAATTTCAATGTCAAAAACCGTTTTATTTTTAAAAATTTAGTTTTGCATAAGTAGGCGATTAAGTTCTATTTGACCTATAGATTAGGCCCTACCAGGTGTTGCCACTCCGGGTCAGAGTGGAGCTGAGAGTGATGGCAAGTAAGAGGTACTCCGCATTTCCCAAAGTTCCAGCATTACTTGAGCCTCACCATCAGATTGTTTAGTATCATATCCAGGACACTCGTTTGGGGGTGGGGTCTTACCCCTCTGCAGAAGTGCAGTCGGTGTATTCTACAGCCTCAGCAGACTGGGCAAATGGAAAATATGTAGGATGGAGAAAAAAATCTCTATGGGTGACTATATCGAAATATTATTAAGTCTTTGCAGACATTTTCTCTGTTATATATATATATATATATATATATATATATATATATTGAATGTGATGAACAAGGAATGTCTAGTTAATTTTTCGTTCAACTTATTTCCTTACAAAGGAAAGTTTATAAGAATTATTGGATGAACACTGTAGTCTTTTCCTTCGGGTTTATTTTCTATTTGCATAACATTTCATCAACTTAATCGAAGTAGAATCCGAAATCACATTAAAAAAATCATAAAAAAACGTATTCCCATTAATATTCGATCTATTATTACAAATAACTCCCTAATCTAAACCAATATTAGTTGGAAACAACGACTCCTGATGTTTGAAGCCTTTATCATAAAAATCAGAAAACCCACAATAAGTATGTTTTAGCTTTGTTTGGTTTAGTTTGGTTTTATGACATAACCATTGTAAGTTATTTAAGGCTAAACCTATTTTTATACATATAAACAGTTCTATTTCTAACAATTCAGTTTTGCATAAGTTCACAGTTAAATGCCAAAACAGCTCTATTTCAAACAATTCAGTTCTGTATCAGTACACAGTTTAGTTCTATTTGACCCATAGATAGAAAACTATCAGGTGCTACCACTCCGGGCCAGAGTGGGCCTGGGAGTGATGGCAATGAAAGGGTACTCTGCATTCCCCAAAGCTTCCGCATTACTGGAGCCTCACCATCAGATTGTTTAGTGTCATATCTAGGATACTCGTTGGGTGAGTCTTACCCCTCTGCAGAGGTGCAGTCAGTGCATTCTGCTGCCCCAGCTGACTGGGCCAGTTTTAGCTCGGGGACTAGTTTAAAATATTTATAAGTCGAAAATACCCAGATCTGAATCAGATAGCTTTCAAAAAGGTTCAAAATCATTACTAACGCGATGCGCTTTCAAGTAAAAGATTAAACTAATAGAAAACCTTGATTCAATGACGTAGTTCAAATTCTAGATGTAGAGTGTCCACGTAACAATACCCAATGTGCTGGACTGCGACTTCATAGTAAGCGAGTTCGAACTCCAGTCGTGTAATTACGTTCACTTAAAGAATAAAGAAAGAGAAATGAATTCACTTATACCTCCGACTATTGGCTAAATAGTACCTCTACTAAGGATAGGTGCCCGTGGTGTAGTCGTTATCGTCGTAGGAAATGGACACGGCGACACGAGTTCAAATTCTGGACGAGACTAATTGCATTTCACATAGCACTAATACCCTTGGGAAAGGTATGAATCCAATTATTCTCCCTCCAGCAATGGGTAAATAGTAGGACAGACTAGGTTCTTCAGCTTTCGTTAGATGACTAGTCTAGGAGAAGGAAAACTCTGAATTAAAACCTGTTAAACTCCGCTTAAAAATTGACCTTGTGTCATATCCTGCCCGAGCGGAGGGGTTGGTAAATAGGATACCATTATTTCTTACCAAACAATGCTGCAGTAAAAATCTCTAAGCGAAAATAAAAGTATATCTCTGTAATCAAAAACTCAAAATTGTATAAATGAATGAGAGATATATCGCGAATTGCAGCGAGCGAGTCAACTTTTTAAGTCTGAAAAAATTTCTTCAAAACTTGCGGTTGACTTATTAAGTTGGACTAAAATCCAAATCTTTACTAACAAGTGGTCAACTAGAGAATGGCATAATGGTTAGAGTGTTCGCCAATGGCCCGGGAGACCAGAGTTCAGTCCCAGGTCGAGTCATACCAAAGACTCAAAAAATGGTACTAGATGCTACTCAGCATTATAAGGTAAGGATCAAGGATAAAGTGGAGCTATCCAGCGAAAGGAGTAGCGCCCTCCCCTACACCTTGGTGTAGTAGCTATCGAAAAGGTAGCCTTCGGGTCACCCTAGACTACGGTCGCTAACTTTACTTTTACTTACCATAACCCCAGAGGACTGCCACAAACATTTCCCAGTTAAACTCGTGTTTGGAGAAAATATTTAACAAATGAACACTGCCATTCATATAAAATAATAAAACGGTAATATAAATTAAGTATTATATTAATCATATGCCAGCAGTGTCTCACATGTTTTGTTCAGAGGCAAGGACTAAATCATAAATGACATTCTTCTATGGACCCCAGCACATGGACGTGCCAGTGTTGGCCGACCAGCGAGAACTTATTGGCATCGGCACAGGATGTAGTTTGGAAGATCTGCCGGGAGCAATGGATGATAGGGACGTATTGAGAGAGGTTTGGTTTGGTTTGGTTTGGTTGTTTAGGTTTTATAGCATATCAACCCTTGTAGGTTATTTTATGACAAATCCATTTTTATACAAATAATCAGTTCTATTTCAAGTAATTCAGTTTAGCGTGAGTGCACAGTTTAATTTTCAAAATCATTTCTATTTCAACCTACTCAGTTTAGTCGAACAGTTCTAATTCAAACAATTCAGTTTAGCATAAGTACGCAGTTTATAGGGCCCTATCAGGTGTTACCACTCCGGGCCAGAGTGGACCTTGCGATGGCAGTGAAGGGGTGCTCTGCATTCCCCAAATCCCTAGTATCACTGGAGCTTCACCATCAGATTGTTAATTGTCATATCCAGGACACTTGTTGGGGGGAGTCTTGCCCCTCTGCAGAGGTGCAGTTGGTGTATTCTACACACTCAACCGACAGGGCAAGTATTGACAGAGAGAAAGAGAGAGAGAAAGAGAGAGAGAGAGAGAGTCAGGGAAATCCGCACTGTCAGCGCGACTTGTTGATGATGATGATTATGATAATATCACACGCAATTTCCAACTGCGGACGCAATGACTGTAAACACTAATCGGAAAGTCACTACACCCAGGCAGTTAGTCAAACAATTATGCTGCTTATCAGCACAATTTCATGATAGTACCATAGATTGTGAATTCATATGGATATAAGTTCTAATATATAAGATATGCGTGTTTCTTCTAAGGCTGATGTAATCCTAATTTCAGAGAAAAACGCACTTATGGAACAATGAAATTTTAATGGGATGTAATGGTAGTCTACTGAATATATACACGGAGGTCTTATTACTGTACGAATTTTAAAAGACATTCATAAAGTTTAACTCTAATGAATTCATTATATTCTTTTGCTACAGTTTATCATACCCTATGCTCATTTAGGCCTGTTGGGTAAGTTCTGACCGACTACTTGCACACAGTATATCTAGGGGTCGGCTTACACAGCAGACATGGGTCTAACTCAGAATTTTAAGCAAAACATCTTAATGCCAGGACACCGCAATTAAAGAAACTTATTTTTAGACTGCTACATATTCATATATTTGGTTATAGAGTTTCAAAACAGTAGAATTTGGACATAGAGGATATCTAATGATATCCGTTTTGAGTGTAAAGTGTTATCCAAGAAATAATATAATCCAAATATTCTAAGCTTTGAAGAATATATACATATATATATATATATATATATATATAGAGAGAGAGAGAGAGAGAGAGAGAAATGGTGGATTTTGTAAATCCGACTAGACAAAGAAAAATAAATGGATCAACTAAACGCTGACAACGGTTTCCAATTGATATTTCGTCTTTATGTCAACACTTCTTCAGAATGAGTGGGTTTTTCTGAAGTTCGGCATTGGAGGAAATAGATTTATAAAGAATAAATTAGATGGAGGGAGAGGCCATAAGAAAGAGATACTAAAAGAAAAGAAAAGGAGAAATAGAAAGAGAGACAGAAAAGACAGAGAGAGAGAGAGAGAAATAGAGATATATACCAGAGTGGTGGCGATGAAAGGTTATTGGCCGGGACTTGTAATTCGTTCTTGGAATAAACTGGGTCTTGGCTTAAGTAGATACGGGGGAGGCTACGACCAACGTTAAGTGTATCAGATTTCATCAATAGACATGAAGTAGACATGATGGGTGGGGGCTACAATCATCATCAAATTTCATCAAAGATTTGACCAATAGAAATAGAATATCTAAATGTGAAAAAGAAAATGAAAAATCATCCATAAATATGGAAGAGTGGAGGGAAATAACTGTCTTTGTTTTTCTTAAAAATATATATATGAGAAAAAGGATGACTGAATGAAAAGTCTGATTGACATGCTTCGCTATTTGGATAACTTCTTAGGAATTAATTTATCATTCCACGAAGATATGTTTCAAATTAACAAATTAATATCCTCTCTTAAAATATATCTCACCATTTTTCTTACCTTCTCTCTCTTTTCTCTTTTTCATTTTGCTCTCTCTCTCTCTCTCTCTCTCTTTTTCTCTCTCACTCTCTTTCTCGTTTTCTTTTATCTCTATTTTTTATTATTCCTAAGTTGACGACAGTAGTCGAGGGCTACCCGAAAGCTTCCTTTTCGATAGCTACTACGCCGAGGTGTAGTGGATGGCGCTACTCCATTCCCTGGATTGTTCCACTTTACCCTTAAAACGTACCTTATAATGCTGAGTGTTAAGTATCAAGTACTACTTTTTGAGTCTTTGGTGTGACTCGACCTGAGATTGAACTCCAGTCTTCTGGGCCATTGACGAATACTCTACCACTGGGCTTCTGTTTCTCCCCCACCTCTCTCTTTTTTACGCCGACATTTTAACATCACAATCCATCGCCCCCTTCTTGCTTACTCTCTTTTAACTCTCTTTTTATGTCTCTTTCTGTTCTTCTTTCTCTATTTGTTCTCCCCACCTCTCTCCCAACACCCTTTTTTTTCGTTCCCTTTTAGATCTCTCTACATTTTGTGTTCATCTTTCTTTCTTTCTTTCTTTAATAAAATTCTCCTTTCTCTCTTCGACAATCTCACTTGCTTATTATACAAGTATCAACCTATCCGTATAGAGGAACGCTCCCACGGACATAAACGTTCAACACACCGTATAAAATTCACGTCTACCTAATACAATTTTATATCCATTACCGACGTTCCAATATCCATCTGCAGTTATTAATTTATTTATTGATGTGGATTAAGATTATCAGAGAACATTAAACTATTTTATGAATTTGATTTTCTATTCAAGCAGGCAATGGCGTCAGAACTGTGTCTCTAAGGCTTTCATGTATATATATATATATATATATATATAATGGTCACGTGCTTGCTGCCGTAAGGTTTATTCAATCTTCTGTTTAGCGGTAGTTATTTGATAACTCTCGTTTTCTTGGAATATATGATGGAAAGATAAAGCGAAAAAAGAGCAACAAAATCTCTTTATTTGAAATCATCTGACCGTCCACACGTAAAGACAGGAAAGAAAGTAAATACTGCATCTAGCTTTCTATGGTCAAAGCTGCTTCAGCACATGATGTGTACCCAGTTGACCACTTGATTCGCGACTTGTACAAATATGTCTTCGTGTAGTCAGATCAAGTTGCTCAATTTAAAAGAAACATTATCCCTCTCATCACGACCTTGTTCCTTTTAGCCAAATGAAGCTGGCTTGTGAATATTACAATATATCGGATTGCTCGTATTTGCCCAACCCCTCCGCTACAAGTAGGAAGCGGCCGACACAAGGTCAATTTTTAAACAGAGTAGAAATGGTTTGATTTCTGAGAAAATGTCATTCTGTCTCCTTTCTTTAATGGCATATCAACCTTTGTAGATTATTTAATGCCAAAGCCATCCTTCTTAAAGAACAACAGTAGTGCTATTTGAACCATAGCTGGGAGAATAAGGGGGGGGGTTCATGCCTTTCCCAATGGTATTTGTTCGAAAGTTAACGTAATAGCGTGACTGGAGTTCGAACTCACTATTATTCCGCAATCCATCGCTTTAACCATTAAACCACGAGGACCCTCCACCCCAGAAAATACTATGCTATCTTGGGAATTATATAACAACATTGTTGAGACATCATTTTTTATTCGTTGAAATGATTTGATTATACGCTAGCCCCATTCAAGCATCCATTTTTTGAGCTACGTCAGCTAGGTGGTTTTACAATGTTCGTTTTGGAGAATTATATCGAGTATGTGTTTGCACAGCTCGTCCAACATGGGCAGGATACAAAACAAAATAAACTTTTTAGCGAAGTACATTCTTCCTTTTTCTAGAACAGTTGCCATACCAAGCGTAACATCTCTTGTATGTCCTATTATTCACTTATAGATGAATTGGTTGATCTTAACGGCATGTAAACACACCCGGAGTTATTCTAAGCTTAGAAGTAGGAAAAGTGTTCATCGTATATTTACATTTACATATTTGTGTTGTTCTCTCTTAAGAGGTTGCTGTACACAGTTGTATGGTTTAAAGTATTTTTTATCTATAGCCAAGTCTGCTGGGGCTATACAATACGCTGACTGCATCTCTGGAGAAGGGTAAGAAACAGAATTTTACGAGTCAAGGATACAAGCTCTCATTCGAAAGTGGAGGGTTACTTTTGAGAGAAACTGTGACTATGTTGAGAAGTACGGATGTGATCCTCGGAGGTAATTATTCCTGTATTAAAGAAAAAGATATTACTTTTTTGACTCATACCTGTTAAAAAGAAATGACTTAAAAATCATATGGTTATTAGCATTAGGTGGGAATAGGTTTGGTTTGGTTTGATTTTATAGCATATCGACCATTGTAGGTTATTTAAAGCCAAAACCCCTTTATATATATATAATTTGGTTTGGTTGGGTTTCATGGCATATGAACTATTGTTGGTTATTTAATGGCAAATCCTCTTTATACATATGTATTAGATATTTCTAATCTAGTTTGGTTATTTGTAGGTTATTTAATGGCAAATTCTCTTTTTACGTATATGTTAAATATATATAATTTGGTTTGGTTGGGTTTTATTGGATATCATCTGTTGTTGGTCAATCAATGGCAAATCCTCTTTAAACATATCTATATAAATAAAAATGGAAATGTTTGTTACTAACTGATAATCTCCAGTTTTATACCACTAATTGGTTTAAAATTTTCAGAGGGTATTTTATTCGAATTCAGGAGTGTTTTTATATATTTATTATCAAAACATATTACAATAATTAAAAAAAATATTTTTAATAAGTCGTTTTTCTCCGACAAAAGCCGTACACGAAAAAATAACTTCCGTTTTACAAGAATTTTACACGTGACTTATTATTTTTTTTTGCTAAGTCATTTTCTTTCTTTTTCGGTTGACTTAAACAGAGACACTAAACTTTAAACCATATTTCGTTGGTTCAGTAGTAAGTAATTTTTTTTATTCTAACGAATTGTTTACAAAATATCTTTTTGTGTTTAAGTTCAACGAAGGACATCCATTAAAAAGTTTTTTTTCTTAAACGATATTTCGTTGGTTCAGTAGTAAGTAAATTTTCTTTTTATTCTAACGAATTGTGTACAAAATATTTTTGTGTTTAAATTCAACGAAAGACATCCATTAAAACGTTTTCTTTCTTAAACGATATTTCGTTGGTTTAGTAGTAAGTAATTTTTTTTTAATTCTAACGAATTGTTTACAAAATATTTTTTGTGTTTAAATTCAACGAAAGACATCCATTAAAACGTTTTCTTTCTTAAACGATATTTCGTTGGTTCAGTAGTAACGAATTGTCACCCTCGACTAAGGTCTCCATCTTTACTTACCATATATATACATATATACATGCACACATATGCATATATATATATGTGCGTGTGTGTGTGTGTGTGTGTGTGTCTATAAATATATATCATTCATATATTTTTCTTCTTCCTCTCCTTCTTTACCTGTAAATACTTAACTGTATCTCAGCAAAAACTGCACATCTTTGCGCCATCGTCATGAGATAAATATAATTGAAATAACTAACTAAATAAATAAACACCCACACATGCGCACACAAATCTATTGGTACCGTCTACATTTTCATGACATACTTCAGGCTATTTTTGTGTGCAAAAGTCTGAGATTGAAATCAATCAGGGTATCTTTGTAATTTGTATAATTGCAAATTGAAATCCTATCCCGAAAAAAAGAATAAGCGCGGCCAAGTACGAGTACTGTGGCTAGCACACACACACACACACACACACACATATATATATATATATATATATATATAATTTGGGTATCAAATGGCGGTTCTTCTTCCTTCTCTTTCTTTTTTTTAATCTCTTTTTATCTCTTCCTATTTTCCCTCTTCATTGTTGATGCCGTTGTTGTAGTTATCCTTCTTCTCTTTTTATTTCTCTTCACCCCCCCCCATATATATATATATATATATATATTTCTGGTAACTTAAGCGCTACACCGCTTTATCATATTCCTTCTCTTTTTTCTCATTATCTTCCTCTTTGTTGTTGTTGGCGGTGGTTCTCTTGCAAAACTGGAGTTCGAACTCACTTTCTTTGAGGATACAGCTCAGCACGTTGCCCATTACTCCACAGGGACTCTCTCGCTCTCTTTCTCTTTCCTCTCTATATATATCTATGTCTCAGTCTTCCTCTATCTATCTATCTATCTATCAATCTATCTGATTAAATATATAAATAGTGTGATGGTAAAAGCGCTAGACTGCGGAATCGTAGTACGCGAGTTCGAACTCAATTCGCTCTATTACGTTCACTTTTGGACAAATACCCTTGGGAAAAGTATGAATCCCCTTATCATCCAAAAACGATGGATTTGGCGTTGAATAACCCGAGAACGTTGATATGCCATTAAATAACAAATAAACAAATATGAAACACAAAACAAAAACAAAAACAGAACCCCCCCCCAGTGAAAAATTAAAAAAATAAATACGATTAAAAAATGAGATAAAACTAACTTTAAAGTTGCATGAGGAGAGAAGATTGTTGGTTGGTGTGTCTTAATGGCACCTCAACCCTTGAAGGCTATTTAATGTTTATACATATACATAATAAATATATATGATTTGTAAACGAATAGTTTGTTAGTAACATAATTCTAAAACGAGCCGAAGCTCATTTGTTGGCAACTATTAAATGGTTTCAAGAATTACTAACATTAATCATTTTATTTACACACAGTTAAATAGATCCAAGACTTGCTATGTAATATTTATAATTGAATTAGACATCAATTATTTGTTTGCACAGAGTTAAATAGTTTCAAGTTAAGAAAATGATTACATATTTCTGTTTGATCCACCAATAGAACCCTAATAGGTACGACCACTCCGGACCAGAGTGGACCTGGGAGTAATGGCAATGAAGGGGTGTTCAACAATCCCCAAAACGCTACAAATGGAGCTTCGCCATCAAACAGCTTTGCGTTGTAACTGGGACGTTCATTTGGGGTGAAGGTCTTTCCCCTACGCAGACATGCAGTCGATGTATTCTACAGCACCAGCCGACTGGACTGGAGAAGAGAAGAGAAGAGAGAATATATATATATATATATATATATATATATATATATATATATATATCAAGAGGGAAATAAAGAGAGACAGACAGATACAGAGGCATAAAGAAGAAGAAGAAGAAGAAGAAGAAGAAGAAGAAGAAGAAGAAGAAGAAGAAGCAAGAGAAGCAAGAGAAGTGGGTGGAGTGGAGAAGGCAAAAAAGAGGAGAGGGAGATAGAGAGAAAGAGAGAGATGGGGAGGGCGAGGAAGAGAAGGTGGAGTAGAAGGACAGAGAGGTGAAGAAATTGTGAAGCGAGAAAGACGAAGTGGATTAGAGACGAAAAAAGACGTCATTCTCTGAAGTTTGGGATTAGGCGGGATTATTGAAGTATATCGAATATTTGAGTTGAGTTTTGAAATCCTTCAGCTTTGCTCAGACTCCGCCATCCGTAAAAGCAAACTTCCTCCACAAAGCCATCTGATCTCGCACAGAGAAGGAAGACGATGCTTCTGGGAACTGATATCTGGCACAACTTATCTAAAGCCGGGATTAGTTTTTTTTCTCACTTTCGTTCGCTTTCTCATTCACGTATTTTTTCTTTGCCATATTTCGCTCTTTTCCCTCTCGACATCTTCTTCCTCTTTTCCCTCTTTCTGTTCCTCCTCTTCTAATTTTCAAGTTTTTTTTCTTCCTCAGTTCTAATATTTCGTCTTGTTTTTCCTATTCAAACCATTCTCTCTAAATGATGACGACGATGATGGTTTTTCTCTTACACCTCTCCACTTCTTCTTCTTCTTCTTCTTCTTCTTCTAATTTCATTTTTTTCTTTTGTTTCTTTTTCTTTCAGTTTTAACAACTCAAATCATTATCTCAAAATAATTCTTCTGTGTTTTCATGTTCTTTTTTTTTTTTACAATTTTTCTCTTTCTTTTTTTCTCTTTCGTCCAGTTTAGCCCACTCAAACCATCCCCGACAAGCTTCTTCTTCTTCTTCTTCTTCTTCTTCTTCTTCTTCTTCTTCTTCTTCTTCTTCTTCTTCTTCTTCTTCTTCTAATTTTTGGTTTTACTTTTTTCATTCTTTTCTCTTTCGTCTTTCTTATTACAACCATTCTCTCCAAACTTCATCATCATCATCATCATCATCTTCTTCTTCTTCTTCTTCTTCTTGTCAAATCTACCTCATCCCCTACTTTCTCTTTTTTTTAAAAATCAGTGGAAGGTTTAAGGAAATATCAGCTATACCATTTTCATAACAACACTCACTCAATTTATTTCTATTTTTCCTTATACATCTTCCAGTTTCCTCTTTTTTATTTCTTCCCACAAATCTCTCTCTCTCTCTCTCTCTCTCTTTCTGTTTTTGAATATATATATATATATATATATAGTGTATTTGAAATAATTTTAGCGCATTGTAGATTAATAAGACCTCGGCAAAGGTTTTTCCTGGGTATGATAGTAAACTACATCTGATGGTGAGGCACTAGTTCTGGAGATCTGAACAGGGAGTGTGAAGAACCCTTTCATTGTCTGTATTCTTAGATTCACTCAGATTCGGCGTGTTAGTAATTGTTAGGATCCATTCTATAAGCCAAATAGATCTATTTGAAAATTATTATTGTTGAAAACGAATACAAGAAACCATGGAAAAAAATAACTAGGAAATGAGAGGGAAAATAACTGTATGGACATTTTAAGTGACAAACAATCGACGTCTCACACGAGAAAACGTGGACGTGGCCAAGAAAGGCAAACCGTCAGAGAAAAACTGAATCACTTCTAATAGCAACACAAAACAACGCCATAAGGACCAACTATATCAAAATCTAAGCAAAAATAGATAAGATGCAACAAAATACTAAATTTAGGTTATGTGGTGATAAAGACGAAACTACCAATTACATAATAATGGAATGCAGCAAACTAGCACAGAAAGAAATTAATACTAAACACGACTGGGTAGGCAAGGTGATCCACCGGAAATTGTGCAAGAAATTTAATTTTGACCATACAAACAAATGGCATATGCACAACCCAGAATCCGTCCTAGAAAATGAGACGCGCAAATTCCTCTGGGATTTTGAAATGCAAACGGATCACGTAATCTCGGCCTGACGACCAGAGGACAAAAAAAAAAAAAGATAATACTTGCCGAATTGTATACTTTGCTGTCCCGGCTGACCATAGAGTAAAATTATAAGAAAATGAAAAGAAGGATAAATAACTCGACCTTGCTAGAGAATTGAAAAAAAACAACAATTGTGGAACATGAAAGAGACGGAGATACCAATTGTAAATGATGTTTTTGGTACAGTTTCCAAAGGATTGGTACAAGGATTGGAGGACTTGGAAATAAGAGAACGGGCAGAGACCATCCAAACTACGGCATTTCTAAAATCGGCCAGAATACTAAGAAGAGTCCTGGAGACTTGTGGAAACTTGCTGTCACTCAAACTCCAGCGAGAAACTATCGGCTAATGCTGGTGTGAAAAACACTCAAAAGAGTAATGATAATAATAATGTTTGATCGGAATCTGATTGTTCAATTAGAAAACTATTGCTACTCATCTATAAGAGTGACATCTATTGAGGAAAAAAAACAAAAAAACAAAAACAAAACAAAAAAAAAAAAAATCAGCCACCGAAGATTACCAAGACTCTAATTCAAACAATGAATCCAAACTGCATAAAGACGGAGTGGGTTCCGCTGATATTGGAGTTCTGGCACCAGAGTTAAAAAAATCAACAATAGAGCCCAGACCAAATTTATTAAGATGCAAAAGCATTGTCAACATAAGGATATTTAACGTTAGGACTTTAAAGATAATACACCAGCTACCTGATCTGATAGCATATGCAGCCGAGCATAATATAGACATTATATGCGTACAAGAACATAGATACTACCATAGCGAACGAAAACTAAAATATTATGATACCGGTAATGGGTGGGCATTTGTGTCGGCATATGCATGGATACCTCCGTCATCGGTGGTGTAGGAATGCTTTTCTGTATTTTAATCGTGCATTAAAGTCATTAAATAATTGAGAATCCATCCGAGAATGGTGTGTGCTACATTTAATGACAACCCCTGCACAACCATCGTCTTTTGCTACAATCTCAACAATGTCAGTGATAAAACAAACATTACCACCTTCGACAACGAGCTATGTTCTCTTGTCCGACACATTCCCAAACACATATTTCTAATCATTGGTGATGAATGCTCGAATTGGCAAAGATGGAAATAATAAATTTTCAATACAACTAACCAAATAGAAATGGTGAATATCTAGCAGATTCTTCACTCAAAACAGGCTTTCATGTCTCAACCCAAAACTCCCCACAACAAAAGGGTGTAGGTGAGAACTGTGGACCAAAACCGAGCCAAATAACTTTAAAATACAGCTACGTTACATATTCATAAATAAGAAATGGATGAATAGAGCTTTGAACTGTGAGGTATGCTCCTCTTTTAAAAAAGTATTTTCCGATCAAAGAAACGTCTGGGCAAAAATTCGCAGAAATAGAACGAAATCTAATATATATGTATAGAGTTCGTGCAGCAACTGGAATTAATAATCATCATCATCATCATCATGTTACGCCGCCAACATGGATCTCATTGACCCTCTCCCGCCACCCGTCCCTATCGTCCATCGCTCCCGGTAGGTCTTCACGGCTACATCTTGTATCGATACAGAGTTCTTGTATATAGGTTTTAGCTGGTCGTCTTGCCTTTGCTTGTCCGTGTGAAGGGGTCCACAGGAGTATATCGCTTATGAGTTCATCCCTACTTCTCCAGCAGTGTCCTGCATGTCTGGTTCGTCTATATTCATACGATTTTTTTGGATTAGAGTTTGGTAATAAATAACTAATATCAGTTCAGACAGCTGGGGCTATAAAATACACCGAATGTATCTCTCCAGAGGGGTAGAACCCCACCAACGAGTTTCTTGGATATGACATTAAACAATCTGGTGGTGAAGGTCCAGTAATGTTGGAGCTTTGGGGAATGCGGAGTACTCCTTCATTGCCATTGCTCCCAAATCCACTCTGTCCCAGAGTGGTGGCACCTGATTGAGTCCTATCTATGGTTCAAGTAGAACTAAACTGTGTACTTACGCAAAACAGAATTGCTTGAAATAAGACTGTTTTGATATTTAAATTGCGTACTTATGCTAAACTGAATTTTTAAAAATAGAACTGTTTCGACATTTAAACTGCGTATTTACGCTAGACTGAATTGTTTGAAATGAAACTGTTTTTCCATGCTAAACTGAATTGTTTTCTATGCTAAACTGAATAGTTTGAAGTAGAACTGTTTTTGACATTGAAACTGTACTTACGCTGAATCGATGTTTCGTTACTTGTTTGCTTGCTTCCCATAGTCGGTCTGCATTTGCGATCTCCCACCAACCGGCCGATCGTGTTAAGTTCAAAGTGCTCATAATCCTAGCCGTCCAAAAGAAGTGTAGAAGATAATCCCGTTAAATCAGGCGTTCTGCTAAGCTTAGAACTGTCAACGGGTCACTTCAAAAGAGTAAAAATAAAGATTTATATCTTTTAGTGCAATATAAAGGCATCTTAATAACAAGAGAGAGAGAGGGGGGGGGAGTGAAATGAATCAATGTGTAGCTTGGTTTGGTTAGGTTTATTTGTGTAACGGCATATCAACTCCTTATTGGTCGGTATTTATCGTACGTCCCACCCACCAAACGAGTGCAGTACAAGGCCTTTTTTTTTAGATGGGTCCGAGCGCAGGGCCGTAGCCCAGACACGCTTGGTGATACACAAAAATGCCTCAGAACCCGTCGGCATTCCCCTCAAAGAGGGCACCTCAGGCTCCTGGCAATAAACCTAGCCCTTCCAAGGAGAGTTAAAGCCTGTGGGGACAGCCTCCCTGAGGCTCGAGGATGTCGGTCTTGGGCTTTCCAAAATCCACCTGCCACCGGAACCAGGACATGTTAACCGACCCGCAAGAATTTATTTACTCCAGCTTTGTATGGACACAGGATGTTGTTTGGAAGACCTGTCGGGAGAAGTGGATGTTTGGGACGGATGAAGAGAAACAGTCAAGGAAATCCCGTGTTAGCGCGACTTGATGCGATAGTCGTGATGAATGCCGAAATTTGATTCTTTTGTTTGGTTTGTTTGTTATTTAATGGCATATCAACCTTCTCGGGTTATTCAATGTCAAATCCATCCTTTTAGAAGAACAACATTGGTACTATTTAACCCATAGATAGAAGGATAAGGGAGTTCATAGCTTTCCCAAGGGTATTTGTCCGAAAGTGAACGTAATAGCGCGACTGAAGTTCGAACTCGCGTACAACGATTCCAGCGGTTTAACAATTAGACCACAGGGATACCATTTGTTTGGTTTGGTTTATTGGTTAACGGCACATCAACTCCTTATGTGTTATCTAATGCCGAAATTTGGTTCATTGGAATACAAATATCCACCGATAGAAAATACGTTATGCTATGGGAAAATAAAGACCGTTATTTAGTTGTGTATATGTATTGGTGTGTTGATGTTTTTGTTTTCATCATTGTCAGCAAAAAAAAAAAAACAAAAAACAATTCGTTTTTAATAATTCATTTCGTGTCTGTTTATTCCAATTCGGTGTGTAGGTGGCATATTTTTCAAATGCGTACAATACAAACTGCAATTCAATAAAATTAAAATAAGTTTTTGAATTTCTAATAAAAGTTATAATCCCCCTCCCCCACAAAAAAACTATTGTTTGAATGGATCAAAATAAAACAATAGAATTACAAATGAATAATAAGCTTACAGATATGAAAACCTGCTTTTTGAAAATATTGACGCCAATTACGAATCCTCTCAATGACAAACGCCATTTGTTAGAACATATAACACACATTGCACGTTGATTATATGTATTGACGATTTGATATGATACAGGGCGTTTTGATGCTAGCGTGGGCGCGGAAACATACAGAAATATATATATATATATATATATATATATATATATATATATATATATATATAAGGGTTATGGGTGGGTGTGGATGTCTGTATGTGCGTGTGGGAGTAATGTAAATAGAATATGAGATAAAAAATAAGTAGTGTGGGAAAGAGGTAAAGAAAAGTAAAAAAAAAAAAAAACACGCATGCGCACAAATACACACACGAAGATCATGCTACTGACAACTTAAGACGCGAAACGTCTTTATCAAAAAGTGTCGGGGGTGCGGAAACTGATAGAAAATATGGTTCCCTATTTCCTGGTGGGGTAATTACAAGATATGGTTGAAATATCCGGTGAGAGCAAGAAAAAAAAAGTGGAAACTTGGCAAATGAACAGACAAATCTGTTTCAATTCTTCACACCTTTTGTTTAGTATGTGGATAGACACCGTCTCTGCACACACACACACACACACACACACACACACACACACACACACACACACACATACATACATACACACACAAATATATATATATATATATATATATATATATATATATATATATATATATATATATATATAGTCCGATGAACGCATAGACGAGAAACTGATTGTCACCAATCATCGTTGATTTTGTCTTAAGTATCCTTGCTCAGATACATAATTATACTCTCTCACTGATATAGGACACTCTTTATTAATAGATATAGTAAACTACATTATCAGTTTATATATATATATATATATATATATATATATATATATATATATATATATATATATATATGATAACTCAAAGAATCATGTAGCAAAAGAAAATATTGCCACCAGGATTTGACTGGACATCAAAAATTTAGTCACATCTGCAGGAGCTGTAATAGTTAGCTTTGGTTTGGTTTTATGGCATATCAAACATTGTATATTATTTAATATCAAATGTAGTTTGTTTATATATATATATATATATATATATATATATATATATATATATATATATATATATATATATATATATATATATATATATATATATATTAAATAGGATTTGTTAACACATTTAATTGATAACACTTTTAAATGAGCCCGAGCTCATTTTTTTGCATACAGTTAAATGGTTTCAAGGATTTCTATATATTTTATTTACTATTAATCCTTTATTACCATAGTTAAATGATTTCAAGTACTGCTTTGTATCTAACATTTGAATTAAAGATCAGTCATCACAGATAAAGGATTTCACAGTTTTATTTCTGACAATTTAATTTAGCATCAGTCATTTGTCTGGACACATTTTAAATGATAAACAGCTCTATTTGACTCATAGATAGGACCCTATCAGATGCTACCGCTACGGACCAGAGTTGACCAGGAAGCGATGAAAACAGAAGAGTACTTCGCATTTCCCAAAGCTCGAGGATTACAGGAGCCTCATCATTAGATTGTTTAATGTCATATCTAGGACACTCTTCCAGGGGCGGGGGTTTAGCTCTCTGAAGATATGCATTCAGTGTTTTCTAAAATCTGACTGACCCGGAGCTCTGATAATCGACAGCTATATGCTGAACAAGAAATAATAAAGTCTTGTATATATATATATATATATATATATATATATATATATATATATATATATATATATATATACGGGAAGCTACTGTCTAGCCACACTGATGAGTTCTGATAGAACGAAACAGATCTGTCTGTGGATGACTATATATATATATATATATATATATATATATATATGTGGGGGGGGGGAGTGCTGACTTTAGGTCATCAGTGTGGTAGTTCCCGTGGCGTATTGGCTTGCGTATTAGACTGCTTGATTGTAGTATGCGACTGCGGACAACGGCCTCATTATTGCTTTCGCTTTCGAATTAATGCACTTGGAAAAGGTGTGGACCTCCTTATCACTCCCCAAAGCTTTAGGTTAAATAGTATCATTCTTTTCCTAGTATTAAATAACCCACGATAGTTGATATACAATTAAAAGAAAAGCAAAGAAAGAAAATAATCTGATATTTTTAACATAATTTACCATATGCATAATTCAGAAAATAAAAATAAATTTTGGCTCCGTCGACTGGGGCTACGGAATACACCAACTGTATCTCTGCAGATAGGTAAGACTCCCCCAATGAGTATCCTGTATATGACACTAAACAATCTGATGGTGAGGCTTCAGCAATGTTGAATCTTTCAGGAATATCGAGTACCGCTTTATTGACATCGCTCCCAGGTCCACGTTGACTCGGGGTGGTAGCACCTGATAGGGTCCTATCTATGGGTCAAATAGAACTAAACTATGCGCTTATGCTGAACTGAATTATTTGAAATAAACTGTTTATATGTATAAAAATGGATTTAGCACTAAATAACCTACAATGGTTGATGTGCCACAAAACCAAGACAAACCAAATAAACTAAAAATAAATCTAGCATCCAACAGAATTTTTAAAAAAATCGCTCCCCCTGTATAGATTTTCACAGTTCAAAGATGAAAACTGATCGTTCAACAAAAAGCGAGATATTTTCTATTTATCAGTTATTTTTACAAAAACTAATGTCATTCACCCAGGTTAAGTGCCTATCTCAGGCGTCGCAAGAATTTTTGTTGTTAACCCGCTCAGTGTCTGGGCCAACGTGACAAATCACAGACCTACATACGCACACAAGGAAGCACGCTTACGTAGATGCGCACGCGCACACACACACACATATACCCATGTGCACAAAAACACACAACTACGCAAAGGACGTAGACAGGCTCGAATCTTTGAGCCTGATATCGTATTAGCTTTCATCCATATAAACTCTACAATTTAACTTTTTATTTATTCATTTGATTTATTTATTCATTTATTTCATATTATTAATCCTTGGCAGATGAAATTTCTTTCAAAATTTCATCCATTTTAACGAAACTCAAATTTAAATTTTCAACAAATTTGAAGCCAATATGAAAACAAATTCGAAACAGATTTCAAATAAATTTATATAACATATTACCCCCAGTAAAAAATATTGAATGAGAACACTTGGATGATGTTCACTAACATTTTTTATAGAAATTTAGCAGTAAATAAACTTTGGATAAATACACATCTAAAAGTACAGCAGATGGCCAAGTCAACAAACATTAATTCTGGTTCGTTTTATATTGCCTTCGTTGAGATCTTGGGATGGCCAAACTGTCGGCAGGATTGATTATAAGAATACCTACGTCAGAGCAAAAAGGTTAACATTTCCAGGACACTTCTGTCTCACTCCTGGGCTAAGCCTAAGATTTTTCACTGCAGATTTGTAACTCAAGATAAAACCTGGGATTATTACTTCAAACTTGAATCAAATATTCAAAGCAAAGAATGGAAATACTCACGTCATCCACTTCTGAAGAAGTTCAAACAAGAATTGACGGATGCAAACCGATGTATTTTTTTTCCCTAAAGGCGTAATCCTGATAAACTACCTGAAAAAGAGGAAAATTATTAATGGTAAATACCATGCATTATAATTAAGCGAGCAACCAAGTTGAAGCATATAGGGATATTAAGGGCACGTGAGCCCTCGCCCCAGGATAACGCGCCCATTCACATTACTCAGGTTGTAGAAAGTGAAGCAGTCAACAGTGGCTTTGAATTGCAAACCGATCTCTCTTACTCACCAGACTAAGATCCATCTAATTTCTTATTATTTCCTAAATTCAAATCTTACCTGCGTGGTCACCATCTTGGAAACAAAGATGCGGTTATATGTGCTGTCAATAAGTTTTTGGAGGACCTGGATGTCACATTCTTTGCAATGTTTAAACATCATTAGACCTAGGTGCATAAATGTCGAAGGCGACTATATTGAAAAACAGTGAAAAACTGTCTTGTTTCTCAGACTCCGTCTGCGTAAGGCTTAGAATTTTTTGAACGTCCCATCGTATGTATCATATCAAATTCATAACAGTAATTAAAAAATCTGTTTTAAAGCATGAAATAAGTGTTGATGAGACTCTATTAGTTTAATTTTTGTCAATAATGATTTAGAAAAAAAAGTTCCATTTCGTTAATAAATGGGCGAGGGCGTCAAAGTATATCGTTACTGTGGGGGTTGGAATATTTGATAAGATTAAATGTTTTTAAGAAAATCTCGTTAAATTTTGAGATTTGGTCTGTTAGAGGTTTTAAAATCTGTATATTTGATTGGTTTGTTTAATAGCATATCAAGCTTCATGGGTTATTTAATGCCAAAGCCATTCTTGTAAAGAATAAATTAGTCATGATACTATTTAACCCACAGCTGAGGGATTAGGAGGTTCATATCATTCCCAAGGGCATTAAGCCGAAAGCAAGCGTAATAGTGCAACTAGAGTTCGAACACAATCCAGCTCGTTAGCCGCTTTGCCACGGGGTCTCCACGCTGTTATATTTGAATAAATGAATACCAGGAGAGTGTCCTCGTAGTGTAATGGTTAAAGCGATGGATTGCGGAATCGTTGTACGCGAGTTTGCACTCCAATCGCGCTTTGACGTTCACTTTAGGACAAATACCCTTAGGGAAAGGCATGAACCCCTTATCCTCCCAGTTATTGGTTAATTTATACCACTTCCGCTCTTCTCGATGGATGGCTTTGGTATCAAATAACCTACAAAGGTTGATATGCCAAGAAATATCTAAACATTTTTATCAAATAAAAAAATGTGAATTTTAATGAAAAATAATTCTTGATTTTAATGATTAAAAAAGAAATGAACTGTTTATTTGCCGTCTATAAGCGTCTCACTAATATAAACACATTTTATGGAATAAACATTGACATATACTTGAAAGTGAAGCAAAATTATTCAATTTTTAATTCTGACGAGGTTATATATATGATTTTTAAGAAAACAATTTATTTGTGGACTTTTAAGAAATAAGAACATTGCAAAATAATTTTCTCTTAAAAATTTGAATAATTTCTTATCTTTAAAATAATAGTACAATATAATTTAAATTAAAATCTTTCTTGTAAATTTCATTAATTAACTTCTCAGATTAATATCAATTCATTATAAAAATCAAATTAACAATTTCTGTTCTCTTGTGGTTCATTTAGGTGTCTGAAGACAAACATAGAATTTTTGTTACGTTTACGTTAGATATATAAGATAAGGTTGAATTTTTTATTTGGTGTTTTTAATCGTAATCACCCCCCCCCCCCAAAGAATAAAGATATCAATTGATAGATAAAAAGATAATTCAATTGATATTTTTGTTTTACGTTCGTAAAATTTACAAAGTTTGCATTGTTTTTGTGTTTTTATGCGAGAAAAAATGAATTTATCGTACCCCTCCGGTTACTTCTAAAATCAATGTTGAAAAAAAACGCAGTCATCTGTGAAGTAAGCAAAGGAAATTTTTA
>OY757933.1:60981279-60998779 GCA_963585895.1 Sepioteuthis lessoniana | reverse complement strand
ATAAACCTTTCGTTGTGTTTCCAACGATGTTTCGTTATTTATTTGCATTGTCAATTAATTTATAGTGTTATGGAAACTAACCATTTTAACCCTAAATTTTCAAGTAAGTACCTATAAGAAGAAACCAACCAAATAGATTTTGTAGATAACATTCTCAAACGAGCCTAAGCTCATTTTTGCACGCAGATAAATAGTTTCAAATATTGCTCTATAACAGTCACAATTTGACATTTGTTTGCACACATAGTTTGTTCTATTTGACCCACAGATAGGACCCAATCAGGTGCTACCACACTGGATCAGAGTGGACCTGGGAGCAATGACCATGGTTTACTTCCCATCACCCAAATCTGCCTGAGGGTTTAATATCATATCCAGGACACTCGTTGACGATGGAGGTTTTACCCCTCAGCAGAGATGCAGTCGGTGTTTTCTACAGCCCCATCTGACAAGGCTGGGTTTGGTCATAAGGATCGCTACTCATGTAGCACGTTTTGGGCAGATATAGCCTAGTGGAGACCATTCCTTTTGAGGTTTACAACTGATTTGAATTCTAAGTTTTCCTTTTCCTAGACCGGTTACCATACCAAGGCTAAAGAGCTCCGTCTGTACAACTATTTACCCATTACTGGAGGGAGAACAGACGGATTCATAGTTTTCTCAAGGTTATTAGCGCTATGTCCATTGCAAACAACCTCGTTTCTGATTTGAACTCGGGTATCCATGTCTATTATCTACGACGATAATCACGACGTCACGAGCGCCTCTTATAGCTTCCTTCCTTCGGGATATTTCGTTTATTCAATACGACTTTTAGGTGGTGTCATATTTTTCCTACACTCATCAAGGATGTTGCTAAACAGAACGAAACGCTTCGGCTACAATTTCTTACTAAGGATCATCGTTAGTTATTTGAATCTCTAAGCGAAAAAAAATTACATTTATCAAATAGAAATACTTACTGGAAACCATATGATTATTAGTATTAGATAGGAATTGTTAAAACCATACAATTGTGCGTAAATTATTTGTATTTGATAATAATACTTGGTATTATATATCCTTGTCCAAAAAAGAGCGTCCTGAGTATGAAGAGCATTTGAGAGATCTGGAGAATGGAGAGTATCACTTCATTGCCATTACTCCCAGGTCCACTCCTCCCAGCTCGACAGTAACTGTTAGAAACCTATTGATCTGTTTGGAATTTCTTTGTATTATATACTTTATTCGATGAAATCATTTGTATCAAGAATAGTTTCTTGAAGCTATGAACCGGTTCATTAGCCTAGTGGGTAGTGTGTTCGCCAGTGGTCCAGGAGACCTGTGTTCAATCCCAGGTCGTGTCATGCCAAAAACTTTTAAAATGGTACTTGATACCTCCTTGCTTAACACTCAGCAATATAAGGAATGTATCAAGGGTAAAAAGGAGCAATCCAGGGAAAGGAGTGGTGTCTTCCCCTACACCTCGGTGTAGTAGCTATTGAAAAGGGAGCCTTCTGGTCGCCCTCGACTACGATCGCCAACAAATTGAAGTTATAACTATCGACTTTTGAAATTTTAACGTTTATCGTTTGTCTCTACATTTTCCGCTATGATTTTAGCGAGAACATTTTTGATTGGTTGATTTTAATGGCATATAAACCCTTCTTTGGTTATTTTATGCCTAGATGTTTGGCAATCACGTACATTATCCGTTCAGATTTACATTTTTTGTGTAATTATTTCTTAAGAGTGTTTTTTTCTTCCTTTTTGCAGACGGTTCCATCAAAGACGAATAATTTGAATCAGATCTATTTGACCTTTGATGAGACCTATAGGTACTATTACTTCGGGTCATAGTTGACCTGGGAGTAATGGTAATGAAGGAGTACTTCACATTCCTCAGTTTTTTAAAACCAAAGCCTCGCCATCAGATGATATTTAATATCATACCCAGGCCATTAGTTCTATTTGACCCATAGACAAGACCTTAACAGGTACGACTACTTCGGGTCATAGTGGACCTGGGAGTAATGGTAATGAAGGAGTACTCTACATTCCTCAGTTTTTCAAAACTAGAGACTCACCATCGGATGATATTTAATATCATACAAAAGACATTACTTCTATTTGACCCATAGATCGAGCCTTAACAGGTACTACTACTTCGAGTCATAGTGGACCTGAGAGTAATGGTATTGAAGGAGTATTCCGCAGTTCTTCATAACTGGAACGTCACCCTCAAATGCCGTTTAGTGTAATACTCTGGTCACTCATTATTTGTGGAGGGGATCTTATTCCTCTGTAAGGGATACACAGCATATTCTAAAGCCGATCTACAGGATGGATCTACTATAGCCGCATCAGATATTACGAATTAAAAAAAGACTATTACAAAAATACTGAACGTAAATTATTTGAGGGCTTTTGAAATTTTAATGCTCACTGTCGGTTTCCATGACAATTACGTCAACATTTTCCGTTGTCATTTTAAAAAGAACATTTTATAGCATCGGATGGAGTTTCATCAGCAGAACATGTTACACGAATAAACTGTTATTTTCAGTAATTTGGTTTTCCATTTTTCTTTTCACAAACATTTCCTGACCAAACGATAGAATTGCATCATCTAAAATATTTAGCAAAGACCAGTCTCCAAATTTTCTCAGTGGGAAGTCTCCATGGTTTAGTGGTTAACGTTTTGGGCTGCTGTCTCGAAGTAGCGAGTTCAAACTCCATTCCCACTATTATGTTCACTTTCAGACTGATTCCCTTGGGAAAGTTACGCATTCCCTTATCTCCGCTCCTGTTATGGGTTAGATAGTCCTACTGCAGTCCTTTTACAAGGTTGCTTTTCTCATTGAATAACCCACGAAGGTTGATATGCCACTAAACTAAAAATCCAAACCAAGTTTTTTCAAAGATTCACCGTTCCTCAAGACTGATATCAAATAGTCTTACCGGTATCATTTCTCGATAAAACTTTGAGCCAGACATTGATACAGTCTGACCTACCAATAAACCTTTTCAGTTTGTGCGGTCAAATGGAATTAACAACGTAATTAAACCTGACGAACGGGGAAAACTTTTTCATGTGGCTATAAATATATCATTAATGATTACGTAATTGAGATCTTTCTTTTCTTCAGATTACATAAGTAAGATTAAGTGGAAGGCGTTGAATTATTGATTAAACATTGCTTGAATTTCAAATTTCAAACGACCCGGGATCTCTCAGCACCAACTTGGATCTAAATAAAGCTAAGCTTTGAGGAATTTGAAATATAACCTTTGAAAGGACACATTATACAAAAATGAAATATATAAATATTTTGAGTGGAGACCTTTTAAGAAAAGTGGAGGACAGCATATGGATTTATATCATCATGAATTTAACTACCTCACAAATGGAAGTGGTATATGACATAAGATCGATTTAATTAAATAGCTCACCATGTTTTACCACAAATAAAGTCGACCATTACAGGCAGCATATATGATAAGTGAACAAGACTTTGACCACAAATATAGTCGACCTTTAGACGAGTCTAATATAAACGAGTACTATACAATAAATACATAGACGTTGGTAGTATAATATTTACCGTCGTATGAACTGGATAGGGTGACCTGAGTTCAGATCCTGGACGAGGCTACTTGCATTTTCACATAGCTCTAATACACTTAAGAAAGATGCCCGTGGTGTAATGGTTATCGTTGTAGGAAGTGGACACGACGACACGAGTTCAAATTCCTGGACGAGACTAATTGCATTTCACATAGCACTAATACCCTTGGGAAAGGTATGAATCCATTAATTCTCCCTCTAGCTATGGGTAAATAGTATGGCAGATTGGGTTCTTCAGCTTGGTGAGGCAAATAGTTTATGAGAAGGAAAACTCTGAATTCAAACCTGTTAAACTCCGCTTAAAAATTGACCTTGTGTCATATCCTGCCCGAGCGGAGGGGTTGGTAAATATGAATACACTTAAGAAAGGCACGAATCCATTTATTCTCCTTGGCAGCTATGGATAAATAGCAGGGCAAACTGGGCTCTTTAGATCTATCTGAAATTTATCAATATTATAAACAAATTGTTCGTATTAAGAAAAATTAATTGAAGCTTTTATTATCAACAAAGCGTTATTATTAGTCGTTACATGAAATCACATTGCTGTGTGAAAACAAATAACTATTATTAAATAGAAATAATAACTTGAAACCGTATAAAAGTAAGTAAAGTTGGCGACCGTAGTCGAGGGCGACCAGAAGGCTCCCTTTTCAATAGCAACTACATCGAGGTGTAGGGGAAGGCGCTTATCCTTTCCCTGGATTGCTCCGCTTTACCCTCGATACGTACCTTATATTACTGAGTGTTAAGCAAAGAGGTATCAAGTACCATTTTTCAAGTCTTTGGTATGACGCGACTTGGGATTGAACCCAGGTCTCCTGAATCATTGGCGAACACTCTCCCCACTGGGATAATGAGCCGGTTGAAACCATATAATTGTGTATAGATTATAGAACTGACCTTTACACAAGTTACACTTTATAAACGAACCAAGGCGCCTGTGGTGGTGTACTGGTTAGCAAGCTCGACTAGCAAACCTACACGAGTGAGTTCGAGTCTCATTGGGTGCCCCTTTCATATGGCCTTGTGCCACATCTAAGCAAAAAGCTTAGTAAATTACCACTTTATAAACGAACCAGTACTTTTGCCAATAAATACGTAGACGTTTGTAGTGTAATAGTATCGTTTTATTAAATGTATACAGCAACCTGGGTTCAAATTCTGGACGAGGCTGTATTGCAGCCGGTCGAGGAGAAGAAAAGCTCTGAATTCAGACCTTTTAAACTCCGCTTAGAAATCGACCTTGTGTCAGAACCCTCTCGTGCAAAGGGGTTGGTAAATATATATATATAAATACATCGTCGACCTTCACCTGAGTCATACATCATAAACAACTAAATCTTTGGCCACAAATATCAAGTCGACCTTTACTCGAGTCGATATATCATAAACGACCAAGTCTTTTTTAACAGTTGCTGAATCGACGTATATACGAGTCATCCGATTTCAGACGCGTTTTAGAGCCAATTTGACATTTATCTATATCATGTTGTCACGTGATTGTAATTCAGTAAAAATGAATATTTAAAAAAAAATCTCCGAATGTTTTAACGTTGCTCGCGTAAATTCGATATCCCCCAATGAGACTTGACACCCTCATTCGTAATCTATTTCCCTCTCCCATATTTAATACGAGAAGAAAAGGAAATTGCACAGCAAATATGGCACGTGCATTAGAGATGTCCATGTGGGAAGATGGAGAGAAACGAATTGAAAGAAAAGAGAAAAAGTGATAAAGAGAAGGCGGAAGATAGAGATAAAGACATAGAATAAGGAGAGAGGGGGAAAGAGAGCGAGAGCGAGAGAGAGGGTGGAGAAGAGAGAGAGAGAAAAAGAAAATAGAGAAAGAGAAAGGGAAAGGGAGGAAGACAAGGAAAGAGAGGGACAAAGAAGAGAAAGAGGTGGAGAGAAACAGAGAGAAAGATATGGAGAAAAGAAAGAAAGAGAGAGAGAGGGGGGGGGGAGAAATTCAGAGAGGGGAAAAGAAAAAGGAAGAAAAGAGAGTTGAAAATTGGGGGAGAGAAAAAAGAAGAAAGTGGGAAGAAAGAAGAGATGGGGGAGACAGAAAGAATTGAAAGCAAAGAGAGAAGGAAAGTAAGAACGCGGATGGAAAAAAGAAAGAAGAGAGAAGTGAGAGAAAGAAGGAAAAGAGAGGGAAAGTGAGAGAAAAAAGGGTGAGAGAAAGTGAAAGAAAGAAATACTGAGAAAAGGAAAGAAGAATGAAGGAGGGAAAGATAGGGAAAGGAAAAGAAAAAAAAAAGAAAAAAGAGGAATCGAAGAGAAATAAGAAAGAAAATAGAGCAGGGATATCGAAAGAGAGAAAAAAGAGAAGAAGGAAGAAAAGGAGAGAAACAGAGTGAAGAGAAAAGAGAGGGAGAAGGAAACAGTGAATACGGAAGAAAAGTAGAAAGAAGAGAGAGTGAAATAGGAAAAGAGAGAGAAATAATTAGATAGAGAAAAAGAAAGTGAGAGAAAGAGGAGTGGGAAAAAAGAGGGAAAAAGAAGGAAAAGAAAGACAGGGAGAGAAAAAGAAAGAAGAAAAATTAAAAGATCGGAAGAGAAAGACAGAGAGAGATAAAGAGACAGAGGGGGAATCAATGGGGAAAAAGAGATGAAAAGAGAAAAGAAAGACGAGAAAGAGTTAACAGAAAGAAAGAAAGAAAGAAAGAAAGAAAGAAAGACAGAGAATAAATTAGAGAAAGAGAGAGACAGTGATACAGACTGACAGAAAGGAGGAAAGAGAGGAGAGAAAAAAAGAACCAGAGAAAAGGAAAAAGAGAGAGATGTAAGTGAGAGAAAGAAGAAGACTAGGAAAGAGAGAGAAGAAGAAAATGGAGAAAGGTGGGAAGAGAAGAAGAAAGAAGGAAGAAGAGAAATCGAGAGAGAAGAAGAAAAAGAAGGAAGAAAGAAGAAAATGGGGGTAAACAGAGAGAAGAGAGGACTGAAAGAGGAAGAAAGAGAGAATGCGGAAGGATAGAGAGAAGAAAGAAAAGAGAGAGAGAGAAAGAGAGAGAGAGAGAAAAGGAAGAAGAAAGAAAATGGGAAAGTGAAAAAAAAAGAGAAAGATGGAAAGTGAGAAAAAGAAGAAACAGAAAGAATGAACAAAGGGTGGAGAGAATGAGAGTGAAGCCAAAGTTTTAGTCCACAGGTAAACTTAAATCATCCGATTACGAGGTGTCTTTGAGCGTACTTCACTATTTAGAGGAGTAAGATAATTTGTAAAAATATATATATGTATACTTATGTAAGAAAGATGAGAAAATAGTGAAGAGACAGAAAAAAAAGAGAGTAGTATAAATTTGTAAGTCGATTTAAATTTAGTGATCAAATTCAAACGCATTAATCTCTCGTTGGAAACGATGCACTATCAACTGCTTGCGAGACTGATTAAGCTTAACCTCTGAGCTTCTTTGCTATAGAGTTATACACTCACTTAGAATTTAAGTATCACAGATTTTTTCTGCTTGAATCAAAAAGGTATTACCATAGATATTTACTAAGTTTAAATGCAAATCTGTATATACTGTGAGTCCAGGTAAAGAAATATATATTAAATTACCACGACAGGAAATTCGGCAAGCTCTTCTGGCGACATACGGAGCCACTAGACAGCTGTTCCGACCTTATTAGATCTCATCAGCAGTGTAGACCGTGATTTCCATCACTGGAGATCGAACCAGCGACCCCAGAATCCAGAGCCGAAACTCTATCACTGAGCCACAGGGCCACATCGAACTCAAGCGAAGCCAAATTAACTAATCATCGTAAATGCCTGACTATTTAACCTGATGTGTCTTATCGGTACATCTGTACTCTTTCAGAAGATGCGGTCACCTCCAGGGCTACGCCTTCCCAAAATGGAGATAATCATCAACGAAAACATAACCTCATTGGCAAGGAAATAGATATACATTCTTTAAATAGAGGAATTATATATTATAAGAAAATAAAGGAATGATATATAATAATAATGATAATAATAATAATATAAATATATATATATATATATATATATAACGGAAAATCTGTATTTTATTGGCAAGTTTGTAAAGAAGAGATGCTAAAATATTGTCTGAAACATAAAAAGACTGAAAAAGAAACCCAGCTAAATTCACAAGGTAACAATCATAATTTATAAATGTGACATATGATATTGTTTGCAATGGCAAAAGATTTAATATCAGGTTTAAATGAAGAGATTGGCTGAAGGAGCGCATTAGAGAAATGATTTGACATTTGCGAAGGCTACGTATTCTTGGTATGCTTCATCTTGGAGAGCAACTGATCTCAGTGGTATGTAGTGCCAAACATGCTCCCTAATTGCTGACTGTCGGTGAGAAGGTTTGGGAAACTTCCAAATAGAAGCACGTGGTTCTTTAAGAAATCAAGGATGTGGCAAGATTGGACTTCAGATCTTCTTAACACTGAAGATCAACGAGTTCCATCGGCAGTTGTAATGGTACTTCTTCACAGTCAACATCAAAAAGCGATGAGAAAATTTTGGAAAGTTTCGTGTAGAACTGCATAGGTGGGCATTGAGGGCGTTGAGGGTATGGGGCCCGTGGGCCGTGGATTTACCGTTTTACACTGTTACGATTTGGTGACAAAGCTTCGAAGGTAAATGTTTTTGAATTATAAATGAAATCCGGATAAAAGTCCTTACGTCACCTTATAACATTATTTATAGTTCATCAGTTAAAATACCCGGGTCGGCTCTTAGGTATAAACAAAATATAATAGCATTCGACAAAAATGTTGAGGAATGAATCTACAGAAATATACAATTAAAATAATCAGCAGAAATGAATTGATTATAACGGCAAAATCGGAACAATACAACATGATTTATTTAACACCAGATTTTGGCAGGAGAAATATAAAAATGAGAGACTTGACTTTATGCATGATCAGCAATATGATTACTTTTTTTGGGGTATGATGGAAAAAAATATGTTTCTATCATATTCAATTCAGTCATGGTCTTGCGATATTATAAATCATCATAGGTTTTTTTTTTTGTGGCTATTTCCCATTTTTGCGTCGCGTTCCTCGGGAAAAAGGTTTTTATTTTTCAATTCCACGGGTTACTGATTCTGCAACCTCTTTCCACCATTATAATTGATAGCTACTATTCCCTCCACCCCGTATTGTCTTTACCAATCATGGCAATTTAACTCTTATTTTTTGCATGTACGCGTCACTACACGAAGATGTGAATATTTGGGATGGTGACCATTTGTATCAATGGCATTTTCCAGAAACTTCTTTATTGTGCATATTTATCTACCGATTTGCATCTGAAGAATATTGCGCAATTATCCTTTCGGAAGAACTGCAAGAAAACATGATCATTACCATCAAGATATACCAATAGTACCGATCCCCTTCATCTTCCCTCGCCATTTGTCCGTTTCTCTCTCATTGTTCTTGGCAAATCCTTTAGACGGTGCTTAATGTAAGTCTTCGCTGGCCGGTTAATATTAATGTGGCCATGTGTAGGAATCCATAAGAGGAATATCGCTTTTGTGTTCGTCTTTATTTCCACCCAACAGTGCCCAGCATGTTTGTCTCGGTCCTTACTACCACCAAGCAGTGTCCAGCATGTCTGGCTCGGTCCTTACTTCCATTAAGCAGTGTCCTGCATGTCTGGCTCGTCTTACTTGATTGCTCGGGTGCTGCCTCCATGATTTGCACAAAACAGCATGCAGCATCCTAATGTAGTTCCCAACAAGCGTTTCGTTAAAGTCCATGTGGTGCAACCATACAGTAGTACTGACACGCTTCAGTTTGGAAAAATCCCGTTCTATTTAATCTGAGAAATCAGATTTCTATATGATCGATAATCTGCCGATGGCAGTCTATGCTCTCTGTCTATGCGTATGTTGAGGTAGCTTTCAATAGATGAGATCTTGCTACCGTGGTAGGTTAACTAGTCTACTACTTTCAGAGGTTAGCGATTTAATGATGAGATGGCTTCGTAAAACACACGAACTCTTTTTTATCTGAAATTCACGTTGAGATCAATACTTCTTGCTGCCTGCCTCAGGCTAGACAGCAAGAATTCTACTTGAGCAGATGTACTCGCAAGAAACTCATGACCATTCGGGTAATTACTCGGAGAAAACTAAAGAATATGATATGTAAAACTAAGGAATATGATATGTAAGGAAATATCTAAAGTTCTCTACGGCTACGGCTGCAGATTACACCGACCCCATCTCTGCAGAGGAGTAAGACTCCTTCAACGAGTGTCCTCGATATAGTACTAACCCATCTGATGGTGAGGCCCCAGTAATGCAGGACCTTTAGGAAATGTAGAGGACCCCTTCATTGCCATTGCTCCCAAGTCCCCTTTGACCCAGATTGGTAGCACCTGAAATGGTCCTATCTATGAGTTAAATAACTATTTGACATTTAAACTGAGTGTAAACGAATGAGTTACGCTAAATTGAATTGTTTGAAATAGAACAGTTTGATCATTTAATTGTGTGTAAGCAAATGACTGATGTTTAATTGAATTGGGAGTGACACATAGCAATACTTTGTAGATTCATTTTTACCAGTCATATATATCTAATATATATGTATAAACCGGATTTGGCATTAAATAACCTACAATGGTTGATATACCACAAAACCAAACCAAACAAATCTAAAATTCTCTCAATAAACAACATAATCTTCTACTCATTCAAACAAGTGTATAGGAAACATTTATTAAATTTCCAGTGAACTTTTTTGAAACTTTGTTGTATATCCATCTAATTATAGCAGTTGGTAATTTGAGTTTGTTAAATATTCCCCCGTGTGGGGGGGTAATTTTTTGGCTGATTTCCCATGTCAGGATTTTAATTTAATAACAATGCCACATACTAAGGTTGATTGACTGATTGATGGATTAATTTTAACGGCAAGTCAAACTGTTTAGGGATATTGTATGCCTAGAGGTTAGGGAATCACATTCATTGCTCCTTTATATTTACATTTTTTGTGTTGTTGTTTCTTAAGAGGTTTTTTTTTTGCACACAGTTGTATGGTTTCAAGTTTTACCTATTTAGGTTAAGTCTCATTGGCCTAGTGGGTAGAGTGCTCGTCAATGGTCCGAGAGACATGGGTTCAATCCCAGGTCGCGTCATACCAAAGACTTTTAAAATGGTACTTGATACTTCCTTGTTCAACCCTCCTTCTCTATACCTCAGTGTAGTAGCTATTCAAAAGGGAGCTTTCTGGTCGCCCTCGACTACGGTCGCCAACTTTACTTACTTATTTGGTTTTATGGATTATCTATTGCTAAATCCTGTTTATACAAATATGTATATATTATTAGTAAGGGACTCGTTTATAGGTAATCTTTTTTTAAAAAGAATAAGAGCGAACCAGTTTGCACACAATTAAATGGTTTTAAATATTGCTATTTATCTTTAACATACAGTTATATATTATCGAGTGTAGCAATCAAATACTAATAATACTATTAATCACTTGTTTATATACAGTAAGTAGTTTTAAGTATTGCTATCTAACACTAATATAAGGTTGATATGCCATAAAACCCATCCAACCAGCCAACACTGATAGTTTTATTTGCCCACAGCTAAATGGTTCCAAGTATTGCTATGTAATACCAATAATTCAATTTAACACCAGTCATTTATTTTCACACAGTTAAATGGTTTCAAGAATAGAAAATGATTAAGAATTTTTATATGAGACCTAACTGGTATTACTACTCCAAGATAGAGTCAACCTGGGAGTAATAGTAATAAAGAGGTAGTCCACATTTTCTAGATCTTCCGAATGCAGTTTAGTGTCATACTCAGGACACCTCTTTGGGGGGGGGTTCTTATCTCTCTGCAGGGGATACAGTCTAAGCACCACTGACAGGGCTGACGACCCACTTTGATACGTTCGATCATACTACATTTAATCCAGCCTGAGCGCTCATCTCTTGTGACCGTGTGCCTGATTAAGCTAGACTTAGTAAATATCAATGAACATGTCTGTCTATATTTTCGGGTAATAGGGAGTGGCGAGATAAACAGAACTCTCCCTCCCACAATTTTCACCCACCGTTTTTACCCCCACCTGCCCAATAAGTTCTCCCACATCTCTCTAGGAACTGGCAGGGTTACCCACCCCCATGTCTCGTCCTCACTTTCAGAAAGCATTCGCACCTTCCATGATAAATTCCTTATCTCCTGACAACATGTGGCTTGTGGCGTCTTGCGGAGATTTTTCCAAACATCAAACGGCTGCTGTTAAGACTTACTTGAAGAAGGTTCCTTATGAAAACACAACAAAAAGAAAGAATGAAATAAATAAACGAGTAAATGCGGTGAAAAAGAAAAAAGAACAGTTCTGCGGTTACAATTATCGGGCGTTGCCAAACACACATGCAAATAAATAGACAGACACACACTGTCCCTGGGATTAGAATACGTCGACTGCATTCCCGGCGGAGGGTTAAGATTTCTTCCACAACAAAGATGTCTTGGATTTGACACTATACTGTATCGGGCTTAAAGCTGCAGGTCTGAAGCTCTAGGGAGAGTGAGGTCTCTTTTTTGTTGTCATTATTCCTACAATCACAAGAACTTGAAATCTGCGCAGGCTCATGTGTGTTTGATATTTATTTAACCACTCATCAGGCTGGATTTTGACACAAGGTGATTTTATTGTTGAGGGCCATGCATGAATCAAGACTCATGTATGGCCGACACAAAAAATGCTTGATTCCATCAGCATTTCCCATTTCGAACGTGACGCAGTCGCTAAACAATGAACTCAGCTGTGCCTATCACGTATTGCCTGGGGGTACCGCCCCCTGGGACTAGGCGATTTATATTAACAACACCCACCTGATGCGAACGCCAGGTAGGTCCATGGTATTAATTTGATTTAACTGTCTTCCGACAAAGTCATGATGCGACACAAGGTCATTTGATTGTAGGGGTCACACACGAATCACGAATCGAGAGTCATGCGCGGCCGTCTTAAAAATACTTGATTCCGTCGGTATTTCCTATTCATGGCGCCAGGCGATAAACAGCCGTGCCAAGCAGATATTGCCTGGGGTAAAAGACCCCCCGGACCAAGCTATCCGTTTAATAACATTCACCTGGCACGAGCACCTGGTGTCCTCCAGTAAAGTAGTGACACGAACTCATGTGATTAATGCGTCTGATATTTATCCAAGCTCCTACTAATTCAAATTTGGTACATGGTCATTTTATTGTTGAGACAATCACGCACGAATCCTGACTCATACGTGGTTGTCACCTAAAATGTTTGATTCTATCATTTACCATTTTGGTGGTAGGGCACCTCTGGTGGTGTAACGGTTAGCAAGCTAGACTAGCAGACCTACACGAGTGAGTTCGAGTCTCATTGGGCTCCCCATTCATTCGGCCTTGTGCCACATCAAAGCAAAGCGCTTTGTAAATTACATTTACCATTTTGGTGGTGCCTCATGTGCAGGTGCATGTTTGACCTGATGGGGTTAGGCCGGACAAGCACGTGTATTTATGAGTGAAATTTATTGGAGACTGGTGTCCAAAAGTGGTCACCTGCCACATTCATGTAACGGGTAGGAATTCAGAGTTTTTCTTCTCCTAGACCAGTTGGCATACCAAGATGAAAGAGCCCATTTGGTACAAAATTTGGTAAATTTGGTATAAGGTCATTTTATTGCCGAGACAATCACGCACGAATCCTGACTCATACGTGGTTGTCACCAAAAATGTTTGATTCTGTCATTTACCATTTTGGTGGTGCCTCGGGTGCAGGTTCATGTTTGACCTGATGGGGTTAGGCCGGACAAGCAGTGTATTTATGAGTGAAATTTATCGGGGACTGGTGTCCAAAAGTGGTCACCTGCCACATTCATGTAACGGGTAGGAATTCAGAGTTTTCCTTCGCCTAGACCAGTTGCTATACCAAGAGGAAAGAGCCCATTTACCCCGAGCAGGAGAAAAAATAGTTGTACGCAGTTTTATCTGAAATACCTTGTCTCGGATTTGAACTCGAATCCCCGTTTTCATTTCCTTCGACGATAATCATTAGATCGCGAGAGCCTCCGAACATCGTGATTTGAAATAATACTATATAATATAAGATCCTATGGGTCAAATAGATTTGTTTCAAAATGTTTGATATTGAATGGGAATACTTGAAACTACATAACTGTGTTGAGACAATTGTTTATTATTATCATTAAAAGGGAATCATTGAAATACGCTGACTGTATCACCTGCAGAGGATTAAGACGCACCTAAAAATATCCAGGATTCAACACAAAACTACATTCAATAGTGAAGCCCCTATCCTGGAGTACTGGAGTGTATGGAATAAACTCTTCGTTGTCATTACTCCCAGCTACACTCTGACAATCTATGGGTCAAATAGATCGGTCCCAAAGTCATTTGCAAGGCATAGGATGACTTAAAACTAAGCCTCACCAAAAAGTGGGGTCCTGCTTATGGCACTAAATTGCATTCGATGGTGAGGCTTCACTTTTGGAGATCTGGAGAGAATGGAATGCATCTTCATTTACATTAACCCCAAATCCAATCTGACCCGGGGTAATAGTACCTGATAGGGGCCATTCCATGAGTCAAATAGATCTGTTTGAAAATTATTTCCATTCGATATGACCCTGTGCAAAAAACGCATGCAGCCTCCCCTCCCCCAAACTCCATGGTTTGGTTATTTGTCATACGATATCAACTCTTCAGGGTTATTTAATGCTAAATTCTGTTTATATATATATATATATATATATATATATATATATATATATATATATATATATATATATATATGATCTGTATCCAATTCTTTGAAAGTAACTATATTTTAAAATGAGACAGAGCTCATTTGTTTGTTAGGTTTGGTTGTGTTTATAGCATATCAACCATTGTTGGTTATTGAAAGTCAAATCCTGTTTATTCATATATATCACATAAATGATTTGCAAACATATTTTAAAACGAACATGAGCTAATTTTTTTGTTCACAGTTAGTTGGTTACCAGTATTGCTAGATTGGACCCTATCAGGTGCTACCACTAGGACGTAAGAGCAATGGCAATGAAGGGGCACTCTACATTTCCTAAAGATCCAGGACTGGAGGCTCAATAACAGATTGTATAGTGTCACTTGTCAGAGGAGGTTTTACCCCTCTGCAAAAATGCAGTTGGTGCATTCTACAGCCCCAGACGACTGGGCTAGCACTCGTTTGTACACAGTTATATAATTTTAAGTATTTCTCTCATTTATAATTCTAAAATATTTCAAGTATTGCAATCTAATAATAATAATTCTTTTCAATAGGGCTTGATAAGACCGACTGATTGATCGTATCAGGTTTTTCCAATCATCCATCAAAGCCCAATAAGAGCGAAGGTGAAGTGATGAGCCCCATGACCTCTTCTGTTGCCGGTTCACGAACTGCTCAGGTACTTAGATCCTGTCTTCAGGCATTGCAGGTCGGCATCCACGGCCAAAAAGTTGCTTCGTTGTTGTGTATGGAGGGGTTCTTACTCCTCTGAAGAGGTGCAGTCGGCTTATTCTAGAGCCCCAGCCAAAAGGACGGAAAAAAACTCTTCAGAAACAACTTCACAATAAATGAATAAATGTAAACGCAAAAAGAACGTGATTCCCTAACCCCTGAGTATGAAATAACCACCTTAAGATTACTAAACGGTCTGTTGATTGGCATTTCCTGTGAAAAGTTATTTACGAGGTATTTCATCAGTGGAATAACTTCTTAAAAAAATAAATGAATTCTGTACATTATATTTGAATAGATTTTATTGCAACTTCATCATCATAATGACGGTGTGCCAACTGCACATATTTCTCTGACTCCCTCTCACCATCTATCCCTATCAGTCATCGTTTATGGGAAGTCCTCTAGACGGTATCCTGAGAACTGATGGAGATACGCTTTAGCTGATCGGTCGAAGTTCGTCTTTACTTCACCGGTGGCCCAGCATGCCTTGTTCGTCTTTCTTTGATGGTCAGTGTGATGGGAAGTTAGTGGCTGTACAGCTTCTGTTTTATGTGATGCTGGTTTCATGATTAGTTCAAAACACCACGCCACATTCTTGTAGCTTTTTCTCTAAACGTTTCATTAAAATACAAAATGATGCAATCATACAGTAATACTAACACAGCTATAGCTTGGAAGAATTTCCGTTTTGTAGCAGGTTATTGAAACAATTTTACTATAGTGAAACCATTTACGATGCTACATGTTTTGTGGTGCCTGTGGTGTAATGGTTATCGTTGTAAGTAGTGGACACGGCGACACGAGTTCAAATCCTGGACGAGACTGATTGCATTTCACATAGCACTAATACTCCTGGGAAAGGTATGAATCCAATTATTCTTCCTCCAGCTATAGGTAAATAGTAGAGGGGACTGTGTTCTTCAGCCTTGGTGAGGCAACTAGTCTAGGAGAAGGAAAACTCGGAATTCCAACCTGTTATACTCAGCTTAAAAGTTGACCATTGTGTCATATCCTGCCCGAGCGGAGGGGTTGGTAAATATATATATGCTTTGTGGTGAATTTTTACGAGGAAAATATGAAAATTCATGGAATCTTTTTTGAAATAAGTGATGGAAAGAGACAAAAAAGAGACAATTAGGCTTCGGCTCCTTTTTATTTCTGCTTCCGTCATATATTTCCGTTTCCAAAAGGAATTAAGTTTGTTATCTCCTTAATCAGCTCATAATTACTTAAAAATTTCTAGATCAACCCCCTCGGAAAAATACTGTTGGTTGGATGGTTGAGGGTTTTACAGCATTTAACACATGTTGGGCTATTTAATGCGGAAATCAGTTCTTATTTTCTGAAAAATTATATTGTTTCAAGAAATTATTCCAATGTAATAATTATATATAAACAATTACTGTTTATAAAAAGTGATAATTTTAATGTCATATCAACCCTTGAGGGTTATTTAATGCCAAATTCAGTTATATATATATATATATATATATATATATATATATATATATATATATATATAGGGGTATTATTCGGTCCAGTTAAACCAGAGTTGGGAGTAATTTTTTCAGGACAAGAAAATCATTCAGGAGCTGAACATTTAAATTTTCCTGGTAGAGAGCTCAATTTAATTGATTTTACAGAGCAATATTTAAAAAAAAAAAAAGAAGATATTTATATATATATATATATCTTCTTTTATATAATATATATATATATATATATATATATTATATATAAATATATATATATATATATATATCTTCTTTTATATATATATATATATATATATATATATATATAACACTTGTTGGGCTATTTAATGCGGAAAACAGTTCTTTTTTTCTGAAAAATTATATTGTTTCAAGAAATTATTTCAATTTAGTAATAATTATATATAAACAATTACTGCTTATAAAAGTGATAATTTTAATGTCATATCAACCCTTGAGGGTTATTAAATGCCAAATCCAGTTATATATATATATATATATATATATATATATATGATTTTTAAGTGAATAGTTTGATTGTAACTTTATTTCTAAGAGTTCGAGCTCATTTGGTTTCACACTGTTAAAGTTTTCAAGAATTGCTATTAACATTATTCATTCTATTTAATATCAATCATTTTTGCGCTAAGTTTAAATGGTTTCGACTATTCTTATCTCAGCACACTTGACCCACGGCCACTGTCTTTAACCACTTTTAAGCTAAAGCAGGGTTAGGTACTTATTTCTCACAAGAACCATTTAACAAATACAGACGGAACTATCATATAGGTTCTAGAGTTTACCATGACCGGCCAATTGATCGGATCAGGCGTCTCCGATTGCCCATCTAACATAGTAAGGGCCGAAGTGGAGTGTTACAAGTCAC
>OY757933.1:60888779-60976279 GCA_963585895.1 Sepioteuthis lessoniana | reverse complement strand
GATGGTGAGGCCTCCAGTAATGATGGAGCTTTGAGGAATGTGGAGTACCTCTTCATTGGACCAGAGTGGTAGCGCCTGAGAGGGCTCTCTCTGCGGGTCAAATAGAACTGGTTGACATTTAAACTAAGTACAAACAAGGCTTATGCTAAATTGAATTGTTTGAAATAGAACTGTCTGATCATTCAACAGTGTGAAAACAAATGACTAATGTTTAATTAAATTGTTAATGATACATAGCAATACTTGGAACTACGTGGTGCCTTCAATAAGTTTACAGACTTTGGTGTACGGGCATTTAAATTGTCAGATACTCTTGAAAATTCAGTATGTTATTGCTATACATCTTATGAGATGACTGAACAATTTTTATGATTTCAGGTTCAAATAAACAGCTACTGCAGCAATTGAAATACACTCTACTAAAGCCTGATTGTCACAGCTGGTGAATTTCAAAAATGCAATCTGGACTTCAGGACATTTTAGAAGAACGATATGCAATAAAAGCCTGTTTTAAACTTGGAAAAACTGCCACAGACACTTATGGAATGCTTCAGACTGCTTTTGGAGCATCTTGCATGAATCGAGCATCAGTTTTTGAGTGGCATAAGATATTCAAGTAAGGTAGGGAGTCTATGAGGGATGAAGAGAGGTGTGGGAGGAGTAAGGAAGTCAATACACCAGAGTTGATTGGCCAAAGGGTTAGGATTAGGGTTACTATGTTGAGGTTTTAAGGGAGTTCAGGAAGAGATTCCTTGGGAAGAGGCCATCACTCTTCAAATCGGCTCAGTGTTATTTCCAGCAGGACAATGCACCAGTCCACAAGTCCATTCTTGTCACAGACTTTTTGACCAAGATGGGCATCAAGACAGTTCCTCAGCCTCCCTACAGTCCAGACCTTGCTCTCTGTGACTTTTGGTTATTCCCTAAGCTCAGAGGCTGTCGTTATGAGACAATTGAGGAGAAGAAAGTGGTTGTGACGAAGGTCATTGACATGCTCACACAAGAGGACTTCCCTGGGGCTTTGCAGAAGGTGTTGGAACGGTAAAACAAGTGCATTGCAGCCAGAAGAGATTACTTCGAAGGGCACTAGAGATTCATGTGTGTACTATCAATAAAAGTGCCCATACGAAAACAGTCTGGAAACTTATTTAATGATCCTCATATTTAACTTTGTTGAATTATGTTTACAAATAATATATATCTAATATATATGTATAAACCGGATTTAGCATAGATAACCTACAATGGTTGATGTGCCACAAAACCTAACCAAACCAAAAAAAGTATTTAATTATTTTTAATAAAAGTCATTTGTTTGCATATCATCATGTATTTATTGTCAAACTCTACAGCGGGCAAACTTTGTAATAAAGAATCAAAAAATAAAATATTGCAAAAATTCTGCATATATACAGTAATATATATATATATATATATATATATATATATATATATATATATATATATACTCCCCTACCCCCATAGGGTTGAGTTCTCTAGCGAAAAAGTATTCGTGTTACCATTAGCGCCTTTGCAAGTCTCTTCGTATTTGAATTGAGATCTCGGCGGCCGTTTGAACGGATGTATGTAAACAATACTAATTGTGATTCATAACCGTTTAAAAATGCACTTCGTAGCTAATTTCTCCTTGTAGCTAAATGGTTAGAAGCTCTGCTTGGTGTTTCAGTCAACCGGGTTTCGATCCCAGCTACGGGGAGATACTGTCTAGCCACACTGATGAGTTCTGATAGAACGAAACAGATCTGTCTGTGGATGACAATATATATATATATATATATAGTAATTTACAAAACCTTTTGGCTTGGACGCAACACAAAACCGTATAAATAGAGCACCTAATGTGGTAATTTACTAGGATTTTGCTTAGATGTGGCACAAAGCCATATGAAAGGAATGCCCAATGTGCCTCGAACCCACTTGTGAAAGTCAGCTAATATAGCTTGATAACCATTACACTACCTGGGGCACCCGACTTTGCACATATATATATATATACATATAGTAATTTACTGACCTCTTAGCTTAGATTTGGCACAAGGCCGTATAAATGAGGCACCTAATAAGGCTGGAACTAATTCGTGTATTTATCTGAGTCTAGCTTGCAAACCAATACACTAACCGATGTGCTTGACTTTTTATTTATATATATATATATATATATATATATATATTGTATGGTCTGTTTGGCAAATGTTGTTACGCTAAACAAATCTGCGGTAAGAAGTCAACACGAACAAAGAGATTTCAAAGGTTAAGTCACCTTTTATTTATTTACATGACTTATTTATTTCAGGCAGCTAGCGTAACAAAAGAGGAATAAAAAGAATTAAAAAGGATGTAGAGAGAGAAGCCGGAGTTGTTGGTGGTGAAGGACGTGAGTACCGGAAGTTAACGCGTGGTAGCCATATTGGGTGGCGTTTGTTTGTTAGAATTAAAAATTAAAAATTACAAAACAAAACAAAACAAAAAAGAAAACTCCGGAAATTTTTGTTTGTTTGTTTAAAAGAAAAGAAATGGCATAATAAAATTCAATTAGAGTTCATAATGAAAATAAAACTAGAATTAAAAAACTAATCAAATCAAAAGGGAATAAAAACGAATTAGGAGGTTTATTATCCCGAGTTGGTGTAAAATGTGGATGATGGATGAATATTAATAAATGTAATCGGGTATTGCTCGATAGCAGTGTGTGCATTTCTGTGTGTGTCTAAAAGAGAGAGAGAGAGAGAGAGAGAGAGAGAGAGAGGGAGAGAGCGAGTACGAGTGTACGGATTTCTGTATATATGTATATATATTTATGGAGAAATAGTTGGTTTTTGTAAATCTTAAAAGACGATAAAAATAAGTTTCCTCAATTGGTAAAATGAAGAAAAACGCAAAATATGTTTAGTCTGAAGAAGATTTTCAGAGAATAAAGAACGAAATAGATAAAATAATGAAAAATGTATTAAAGAAGGGAAAAGGTCAAAAGACAAGGGACAGATAAGAAAAGAACAGGGAGTGAAGTAGACATAGGTATGAATGATGGTGATAGGGGTTATTTGGTTTTGACTGTGACCATCTTGATAGGTGGTCAAAGATCGGTGGTTTATATCATTTCATCAATTTACTCAATTGCTAAAATTTAGAAAAACGCAAAAAAATGTTTAGTCTGAAGAAGTTATTCTGTGAATAACGAACGAAATATTACCACTAAATCCGTTGTAAGTGTTTATTTACCCACTTTTCCACTTATTTTTATCATATATATATATATATATATATATATATATATGTGTGTGTGTGTGTGTGTGTGTGTGTGTGTGTGTGTGTGTGTGTGTGCATGTATGTGTGTGTGTGGTAAATTTAATAAGTTTACAGAGTTTTTTGTACAGGCATTTAAAATTGTTGTAGACTCTTGAAAATTCAGTATGTTATTGCTATACAGGGTGGAACGATAAAATTGTCGTCCTAAAGAAAACAACACTACAGTTTTATTTTAAAACTTTTATTAAAAAAATCAATTCAGGTAACTTGATTATGTAGTAGAGCTGACATCAATTCAATGTAGCCGCCTTCAGTCTCAATCACCGCCTCGATACGAACCCAGAACTGGGAGCATGCCTTTTCCACAAGCGCCGGCGGGAGCCCGGTGAATACTCGGCGGGTGGCGGCGATCAGGCTGGCTTTGGTGTTGTGGGAGGTTATGTTGATGATGTTCTCGACGTATGACCAAACGAAGTAGTCCAGTGGGTTCAGGTCGGGGGAGGAGGAGGGCCAGTGAGAGAAGGGTACAAAGTCGTAGCACTCCTTCTAAAGCCAAGCCTGGGTCTCTTTGGACTTGTGGGCCGGCGCCGAGTCCTGCTGCCACACCCAGGATCTGCCACCAGCCACCTGATTGCACCAGGGGATCACCACACTCTTCAGTACATCCAGGTACACTTTGATGTTGACGTTCAAGCCGAATTCGAAGATATGAGGTGGCATGATGTGGCCCTCACTTGAAACCACACCAAAGACCATAACCGTGGCTGAAACTTTGTTTTCATCACCCTGGGCGCGTTTCTGTTATTCGTGGCAATCCAGATTTGCATTTTGAGGGTGCTGGCAATGGTCCTGTTGTCATAACTTGGATCGGTAAAGAGCATGAGTTGTACAGCGACGCATCTCCGATCTCGCTCGTTGAACATTGTGTCACTTTCAGACATGATAGAAGGCCCCTATCGATCTTGGGATTTATACAAAAACTGGCCAACAAGTAGATGGTCTGCAACAAAAAAAGAAGACCGGTTTTCATTAAACGGAAATGGAATCATGTCGTCTTTTTTAGGGCGATAATTTTATCATTCCACCCTGTACATCGTATGAGATGACTGACCAATTTTTATGATTTCAGGTTTAAATGAACAGCTTCAGCAGGAATTGGAATACACCCTACTAAAGCCGGATTGTCACAGCTGGTGAATTTCAAAAATGCAATCTGGACTTCAGGACACTTTAGAAGAACGATATGAAATAAAATTCAGTTTTAAACTTGCAAAAAATGCCACAGACACTTATGGAATACTTCAGACTGCTTTTGGAGCATCTTGCATGAATCGAGCATCAGTTTTTGAGTGGCATAAGAGAGTCAAGGAAAGCAGGGAGTCTGTGAGGGATGAAGAGAGGTGTGGGAGGAGTAAGCAAGTCAATACACCAGAGTTGATTGGCCAAAGGGTTAGGGTTAGGGTTACTATGTAGAGGTTTTAAGGGAGTTCAGGAAGAGATTCCTTGGGAAGAGGCCATCACTCTTCAAATCGGCTCAGTGGCATTTCCAGCGGGACAATGCACTAGTCCACAAGTCCATTCTTGTCACAGACTATTTGACCAAGATGGGCATCAAGACAGTTCGTCACCCGCCCTATAGTCCTGACCTTGCTCTCTGTGACTATTCGTTATTCCCTAAGCTCAGAGGCTGTCGTCATGAGACAATTGAAGAGATGAAAGAGGCTGTGACGAAGGTCATTGACATGCTCACACAAGAGCACTTCCATGGGGTCTTGCAGAAGTTGTTGGAACGGTACAACACGTGCATTGCAGCCGGAGGCGATTACTTCGAAAAGGACTAGAGTTTCATGTGTGTACTATCAATAAAAGTACCCATACGAAAGCAGTCTGGAAACTTATTTAATGATCCTCGTATATATACTGTCATCCACAGTCAGACTGTTTCGTTGTATCACAACTCATCAGTGTAGCTGGATACGTAAGATGCCTTAAGCTGAGACCGAAACCCCGTCAACTTTACGTCAGGTGCTGCTCCTTATCCGGGATTGCCCCACTTTAACTTTGATTAGTACCTTATAATTAGTACGTTATAATGCTGAGTGTTAAGCAAGGAAGCATCAAATGCCATTTTTTTAGTCTTGGTATGACTCGACCTTGGATTGAACCCTGGTCTCTCGGGCCATTGGCGAATACTTTACCCACTAGTTTAAAGAAAATGAATAGGTCTGCAAATGAATTTGGTACTTTAGATTTTATTTTATATAACAATCCTCTACACGTGTTTCAGGCTTTATAGTTTTCTTCAGTAGGTTAGTTATGGTTTGGGCAGTCTTTTTAGCTTTTATAGTGAAGATTGTTTTGATAGGTTGGATTTCTTTTTAATTCCAGGATTTATGCTTGTGAATGTCCAGTTGGAGTAAATTGTCCGTGAGAACCTTTGGTCTCTGCAGAGTTTATTTATTTTATGTATATGCTTACGAAAGTATACTCTGTGTGTCTGTGTGTGTTGGAGTGTTTGTATCCATATACACATATATATTTTCCGATTTGTGCTGTTTCCTCTGTCTCTCTGTCTCTCTCTGTACGCAAAAATATACGATAACAATCTATATAATGCTTAATACATATCATTTGTTAGTATTTGATTCCAGTCTAACAATAAGATCAACATATGATTGCATTTCTGTTTTGTAAATAATGGTATTGCTTGTATAGAGAAAATTTCGGATGTCTTTTCCTTTTTTCCTTTTTCCTTTTTAGCATTCGACAGCTTATTGGAGCATATCTGAATTTATCAGAACTTCAGTGCTCACCAGATCCTCAATTTCCCAATCGGCTAGTTCCTCCACCCCAGACGCAGCGAACGTCAAGGACATAACATTAAGCAATTTGATGGTGAGGTTCCAGTAATGCTGGAGTTTTGGGGAATGCGGAGTACTCCTTTATTGCTATCGCTCCCAGGTCCACTCAGGCCCGGACTGGTAGCATCTGATAGGTTCTTATCGATGGGTCAAAAAGAACTAATCTATGTAATTACGCGAAACTGAATTGTTTGAAATAGAACTGTTTGGATATTTAACTGTTTGTAAATAAAAACAATACTGAAACTGAATTGAATTGTTTGAAATTTAATTCGGGGTTAAATGACCCGAAAAAGGATTGATATGCCGTGAAACAAAACAACCAACCAGATCCTCAAAGCTCATTAAATCTTCAGCAAACAGTTGTGCTTTCTACGCTACTTAGTGGGGATAGATGAAGTTATGGCAGGGCAATTCCATAGGAAAAGTAATATCTATGAAGAAGGATATCTCGATTGCTAGTTTGGGAGAGTGAAAGAATATCCCACTTGGCTGCGGGTAGGGTAGTGGATGAGCGTAATGTGTGAACAAATGAACGAATAAGCAGCATTATATCGGTTGCCAGCCGCGTAATGCAAAGCTCTTCCAATAAATTGAGCACTCCGGAAACCGTAAAGCGTATATGTAAACAAAAGAAAATATATATACGTATAATTCGTTCGATTACGCTGCGATTTCCGATAGCTCCGCTGTAAGATATCCGACAGGCGTAAAGTCAGCCGGGTTTTGATCCGAGTTTGAAGCATCTTGCGTGTGTAGCCACACTGATGAGTTGTTATACAACGAAACAGTCTGTCTGTGGATGACAATATATATATATCATCATCATCATGTCGTGCCGCTAGCACGGATATCCCTGACCCTCTCTCGCCACTTCTCCCTATCGTTCATCGCCTCTGGCAGGTCCTCAGGGCTACATCCCAATCCTCACATAGCTGCTGTATGTATGTTCGAGCTGGTCATCCTGCTTTTGCTCGGCCATATGTGGGGGTCCATAGGAGTACATCACTTATGAGCTCGTCCTTGCTTCTCCAGCAGTGTCCTGCATGTCTGGTTCGCCTAGCTTGGATAGTTTTCGTGATGGGAGGCAGGTGGCCGTATAGATGGTGCCTTGTGGGATGTTGCCGCCAATATATAAATAGGTGGAAAAGTGGAAAAATTAAACATTTACAACTGGTTTAGTGGTAACATTTCGTTCTTTATTAACAGAAGAACTTTATCAGACTAAACATTTTTGAGTTTTTCTACATTTTAGCAATTGACCGTCTGGATAGATGGTCGATGGTTCAAACCCTCCCCCTTCATATTCTTTCTTTCTCACTAAAATCAATCCACCTCTATCTGGTCAAATCTCTGATGAAACCTGATACACTTTGGTGCCACCTACCATCTATCCAAACGGTCACAATCAAAAACTAAATTAACCTCTACCACAATCCCTCATACCTATATCTATTTCTCTCTTTATTCTTCCCTTATCTATCTCTTGTCTTTAGATGCTTTCCCTCTCTTCATGCCTTTATACATTCTCCATTAGTTTAATTTTTCCTCAATTGCTGAAACGTAGAAATACTCAAAAAATGTTTAATCTGAACGTCTTCTGTTAATAATGAACGAAATATTACCACTAAACTCGTTGTAAGTATTTTATTTATCCACTTTTCCACTTATCTTGTCAGATTCCCCCAAATTTACCATTTCTGTGTATATATATATATATATATATGGAGGTTGTTCAAAAAGTTCTAAGCCTCGCCCAGAAAGAATCAGAAAAACAAGATAGTTTTTCGCTATCATCATCATAATGTCGCGCCATCAGCACGGATATTCCTGACCTTCTCCCGCCTCTCTTTCTTGATTGTCCATTACTTCCGTTAGGTCCTCAAGGTCACGTCCCGTATTAGCAAAGAGCTGTTGTATGTAGGTTCTACCAGGTCGTCCTGCCTTTGCTCGTCCGTGTAAAAGGGTCTACAGGAGTACGTCGCTTATGAATTCGTCCCTACTTCTGTAGCATTGATCCGCATGTCTGGTTGGTCTAACTTGGATAGTTTTTGTGATGGGTGGTAAGTTGCCGTACAGCTGCTGCTTTGTGAGGTGCTGCCTCCAAGGCTTATTCAATATTGCTCGCAGCATTCTTGTGTAGTTTCCGTCAATCTTTTTCTCCATACGTTTAGTTAGTGTCCATGTAGTGCATCCATACAGCAGTATTGACACGACCACTGCTTGGAAAAAACTGCGTTTCATTTTATCGGTCAGGTCTGACTTCCATATGACCGATTGGCTATCAATAGCTTTCCATGCCTTTGCTAATCGCGTGTTGATGTCTGTCTCGGTCGAGGAGACACTGCTTCCAAGGTAGGTGAACTTGTCAACTAGTTTCAGAGAGCTACCGTTTAGTGTGGAGATGTAGCCTCTTTGATTAAAGCGCATACAGATTCATAAAACCAACTTTATAAGTTACCAAATCTCTTTATATAAATCTTCTTTCGTGAAAGATTCTATCTCAGCCAATCAAATAATACAGTTTACTTTCTTTTCAAAAGACGCCATAAGCCCTGAAAATAAAAAAAAATAAAAATGTAAATTTCTTTATTTGGTAGATAATCATCATTAGTATTTTAATGTTGAAAATTAAATAAACATGTCAGGCTTTTAATGTTCTTAACAAATTAATTTTAGCAGAAGTTATATAACATTAAATTTACACTAGAGTTGTGTAATTAATTCGTATATGTATTTTAAAGACATTAAAATGAAAGTAATATTATTTAGAATAAGCATTCAGACATGTCAAAGATATATTTAAAAAAATAAATCATTTTAAATTTCTCGTGCATTTTTAATTCTTATAAATTCAGTTACGTCAATAAAATCTCAATGAAAGACATTGAAAAGCAGTAAAAGATCCAATGTTTTAACAGTATGGTACACATTTTACAGGAGATAACTTTTCTTATTCAAATGGTTTTAAACAAATGAAATGGAAGAGCTAGAAAGACTTTTTGGTCACCATTATTCTCAAATTTGGATCCCCAAAATGTCTTTCTTGCGCATGAAGGCAATGGTTTGTTTAAAAAATACTTCCTTCTCTCTCTCTCTCTATATATATATATATATATATATGTGTGTGTGTGTGTGTGTGTGTGTGAGAGAGAGAGAGAGAGAGAGAGAGAGAGAGAGAGAGAGAGAGAGAGAGAAACCGTAAGTACATGCCTATATGGGAATGTATACACACTAAACACGAAGTATATATTTGTTAATACGTAAATAGATAGAACGAATAAATAAATGTATTCGGATTTAAAAAAATTAGATCCCAGTGAAAACAAACACATTATTCGTCTCTTGAAAAGAAACATGAAGTCTGAAATACGTATAGAGCATACTTATAAGAAATAAAACCCAAAAGTGACACATTCAAATTCGTTTGTGAACCTATTCATTTCAATATATATATATATATATATATATTAGTTATCTACATTCATAAATAAAGAATGCTCAATATCGGTGATAAAGAATGAATATGTAAGTTCGGTTAGCACAGACACACAATCAACTATGTTAAGTGACTGTCAGTTTCTCACCTATGCAATCATCAGATCAACTGTTTCCAATTTATATATAGACAATCGGAACGTATATATAAATGTAGGCGTGAAAACAAATTCTTGCAAAACCAGCTGAAAACTAATGACTCCAAAAACATACGAATAGATTGATAAAAATAGTTTAGGTTATATGGTTTAAAGGCATATCAATTCTTGATGGTTATTTAATGCCAAACTCTATTTATTTATATTCTTTGTAGCTTTGCGCAGCCTGCCTGGTGTTTGCTTTGGATGGGTGATATAAAATTAAACCACCGGTCCCAGAGAGCCCGGTCCCCCGAAAATACCTGCTATGAAGGGTATAGTTCATTGCTTCACATCAGAAGCACCCCAAAATGGGAATGCCGACGTGGTCAAATATTTTTTGTACCTGCCATGCGTGAGTCTCGATTCGTGGGCGGCTCCCCACAATAAAATGATTTTGTGTCAATTCCCGCCAGGTAAGAGGTAGGATAACTAACATATGATTTGTATGTGAATAATTTGTAGGTAAATTTATTTTCAAAAGAGAGCTGATTTGTTTACACCGATAAATGGTTTCAAATATTGCTATTTAACATAAGCAATTCTATTTATCAGATATTTCTATTATTTAGTGTTAATCATTTGTTTGGACACAGTTAAAGATATTAATCATGTATTTGAACAGTTAAATGGTTTCGAGTATTGCTATTTAACACAAATAATTCTATTTAATATTAATGATTTATTTGCACTAAGTTTAAATTGTTTCAACTATTGCTATCTCAGCACAATTGACTCTCAGTCACTGCCTTCTTGCATCTCTAATATAAAACAGCGTTGGATAATAGTTTGCCACGAGAGCAGTTTAAAGAATACCCTCGATACAATCATATAGGTTTAAAGGCTTGCCATGTCCAGCCGATTGATCGGATCGGGCTGCTCCGACCGTTCGTCAATCCCAGTAAGGGCCAAAGTAGAGTGCTGCAAGTCACGAGACGACTTCAGTTGTTGGGTCATGAACTGCTCATTCATTAGGATCCCCTCCTCAAGCATTATGGTGCGCCACCCACGGCCAACTGGTAGCCTTGTTGCTAGGGGTTATTAATCCGCCCGCCTCCTGGAGCGGTGTCGTCGGCGTATTCAACTGCTGACAAAGCGGTTAAAGAGAATATATAAACGAATAATAATAATAATAATAATAATAGACCAGACTTAATAATCATCATCATCATCATCATCATCATCATGTCGTGCCGCCAGCACGGATATCCCTGACCCTCTCTCGCCACTTCTCCCTATCGTTCATCACCTCCGGCAGGTCTTCAGGGTTACATCCTGTGTCCTCACATAGTTGCTGAATGTAAGTTCGAGCTGGTCGTCCTGCTTTTGCACGGCCATATGTGGGGGTCCATAGGAGTACATCACTTATGAGCTCGTCCTTGCTTCTCCAGCAGTTTCCCACGTGTCTGGTTCGTCTAACTTGTATAGTTTTCGTGATGGGGGGCAAGTGTCCGTATAGTTGGTGTCTCGTGGGATGTTGTCGCCAGGACTTGTTCAATACTGCTCTCAACATTCTTGTGTAGTTTCCGTCTAGCTTCTTCTCCAGCCGTTTAGTTAGCATCCATGTAGTGCATCCATATAGCAGTATCGACACAACCGCTGCCTGGAAGAAACTGCGTTTCAAAGAGGACTTGCAAAATAGTCGACTTTGCTGTCCCAGATGACCACAGAATAAAACTGAAAGAATGTGAAAAGAAGGATAAGTACCTCGACCTTGCTAGGGAATTAAAAAAAAACTATGGAACATGCAGGTGACAATTATACCAATTGTAATCGGTGCGTTTGGAACAGTAACTAAAGGATTACTAAAGGGACTAGAGGATTTGGAAGTTGGCGGACGAGTGGAGACCATCCAAACGACAGCATTATTGAATACTAAGAAGAGTCCTGGAGACTTGCTGTCACTCAGACTCCAGTGAAAAACCATCGGCTAACGCTGATGTGAAAAGCTCTAATGAGTGAATAATAATAATTATAAGAAAAGTAACTTTAAGAGAGAGACTGAATCTCTTCTGATAGCAGCACAAAACAACGCCATAAGGACCAACCTTGTTAAAGCAAAATACATAAAACGCAGCTGAATAGCAAGTGTAGGTTATCTAGTAATCGAGACGAAACAATTAATCACATAATAAGCCATTGCAGCACACGATTGCAAAAGGGGTTTAAGATCAAACACAATTCACTGGGGAAGGTGTTCTACTGGGATTTGTACAAGACATTGAAATTTGAAATTTGCACAACCCCCGAAACCATTCTGGAGAATGAGACGCGCAAAGTTCTCAGAGATTTTGAGATATAGATGGATCACCTGGTCTCGGCCAGACGACCAGACCTAGTAATAGTCTACAAAAAAAAAACAAAAAAAAAAAACAAGAGAACCTACCGAATAGTGGACTAGAGTGTCCAGACTGATCACAGAGTAAAAATAAAAGAAAAGGAAAAGAGAGACAAGTACTTGAACCTTGCCAGAAAACTGAAACAGTTATAAAACAAGAAGGTGACGGTGATATCAATTCTAATCGGTGAGCTCGGAACGATCTCCAAAGGCTTTTTAAAGGGGCTGGAAATGATCGAAATCGGGAGACGAGCAGAGACCATCCAAACTACAGTACTATTAAGATCGGCTTGAATACTGAGAAGAGTTCTGGAAAATTGAGAAGACTTTCTGTCACTCAGACTCCAGTGAAAGACCATCAACTAACACTGGCGTGAAAAACTCTCAATGGAGTGATAAGGATAATAATAATAATGATAATAATATGTTCGGAGGAAGAGAGAAAAGCAACACGATAAGAACTAAAGATACAACTGGAAGAGATAAATCAGAAGGCACTGGTGAAAGAAGAAAGACAAACAAGATACTGAGACAGGACCAAACAATGCACACAAAACAGGACCTTCCAAAACAACGAAAAAAATTCTATCGACAAGAAGGGATTCGAGGGAGGCAAAGCGATTTTGAGACAAAATTTGGGAACATCGAGTTCATAACAAAAATGCTGAATGGATAAATAACATCAAAAAAGAATTGCAAGGGTTGGAAGAAGACTCAAAAGTGAAAATACACCTTGATTTACTTAGAGTAACACTCAAAAAATACTAAACCGGAAAACTCCAGGTCTTGATGGCATACATTGATTTTAGTTTTAAAAATTCATTTCGATCCACGACAGACTGGTTATCGAAATGAATAGATGCTTACAAGAAACAGATATACCCAATTGAATGACCAAAGGGAAGACAACCCTGATCCAGAAAGACCCCCGAAAAGGAACCGCTACGAACAACTATGGACCCATAACGTGCCTACTGATGATGTGGACAATACTAACGTCACAAATTGGGGAGATTTACTACTCGTTGATAAGCCGTGGACTATTCCCCAAAGAACAGAAAGGATGCCTCCAGAGAACCATAGGGACAGGAGAACTACTATATATATTGATCAACATATCTTCAACGAGGGCAAAACGAGGGGGAAAAATCTAGCTATGATGGGGATTGACAACAAAAAGGCTTACAATATGGTCCCTCAAAACTAGATAATAGACTGTCTCAAAATGTGCAAGATATCCACGAAGCCATAAAGTTTATCGATCAAACTTTGGAAACCTGGAGAGTGAAATTGACAGCAGGAGGAAAAACTTTAGCTGAGGTAAATATAAAGTGATGATGTCAAGATGTCCTTACAGTTGAGCAACTTATATAATAGAGTGATGATGTCTTGACGTCTAGATTACTGTCCAGATTTCAGCACAGTTGAGCAACTTATATAATAAAGTGATGATGTCTAGACGTCTAGATTACTGTCTAGATGTCGACTCACTTGAACCACTGATATAACAAAGGGATGATGTCGACTCCTAGACAACTGTTAAGACGAGCCAGTGCTAATTTTCTACATTTTGTGATTAGCAGTCTTGATACTTTTGATCAGCAGTTTTTTTGGCCAACAAAGGTTTATGCAAGTACAATAGCCTCCTTACTCGCCAGACATTGCTGTAATTAAATCTTATTTCTTCACAATCAAGTAAGTCGGAAATAAGTTTATTAAAGATACGATGCTCATTCAACAAATTAGATGAATATTCACTATGGAGTTGGCAATAAGAAATACTGTTTACACTTACACATTTTTTTTCAATGAAATTAAAAGGAAAAGGTTATTTGATGTCTCAGAAGACAGTATGAATGACCTTCTTTATTGACTGCTGCGCCGTAACTTTTTCTTTACCGGAGAGTCAGATGTGTTTTTGACTCTGGCTCGTTGTGACAAACATGTTTAGCCCATTCTTAAACATTTTTTGACTTAAACATGCTTCTTTGTACACGTCTCAAATATTCTTCTGTAAATTTCTCATGGTTTGCACTTCTCAGCCACCAAAAATCTGATGACAGACCTCTGTTCAAGCCTTTGAGCACTCAGTGTTATTTGGAGTCATTTTGAATAATCACAAAACAAATATTTTTCGAGATTAAAATAATTTTTGCTATAAACTAATTCAAATCAATTCAGAGCTATTTATGGAAAAAATTCAGAAAAAAATATTTGAAAATAAATTCCCTTATTTATAGAATGACTCATGTATATGTAATAAAACCCTCTTCCGTCCCCAAAATACTCTTATTTATTGAATGACCTTTGTACATGTAACAGGTCCTTATACCGTCAAAAAATCGCCTTATTCATTTAATGACCCTTGTAAATATAATAGGTCCCTCCTCCGTCAAAAAATCCTCTTATTTATTGAATGACCTTCGTATTAAAATATACATAGTGACTTATACAATAAGCGCTAAAGCCTGTAATAAAGATAGAGGGAAGAAATAATTCCTAATTGTGAATGTTTCGTAGATTTTCAAATTTGCAAACCTTCTGTTCTGTTTCTAATAAAATCTTAGACTGTTTTATCATTAACAGAATTTGTCTCTTGAAACATTCATACTACAATTTTTTTTCGCCTAAAATGAAAGGATACGATAAAAAAAAGAGTTTTAACTTTGGAGGAGTAAAAAAAAAAATTCTTCCATTTAGCGCCATTTATTTGCCGATAAATACGAAGGCGTAGCAGGTACTGATTGCCACAGTTCTAAAAACGGGTGGATTCTCAGGTTTACCTACCCGGATACATTTTAGCGTTTAATACCAGTATCACATTACTGGAAAGTGGGTGCCCATATGGATACGTGGGTGAAAATGTAACGGAGATGAATTTGGAAAACGAGATTATAGAAACTTTTTTTATTGCTGAGTTCTGTAATTACAGTACCATCCTCTGGCAACGGTTCGAAAAATAAGCAAATATTTAACCCACTAGGCAAACCCCCATTTATTTTACTACCATTTACTAAACTTTCCTTAGTCTGGTGCATTGGCCACAAACTGCTTACAATCCATACTGTTACTAAGTGGTCACCCATCTAAGAACTAAACGGGCTCATTGCGCCTTAACTTAGTAATTAAACTTTGCTTAGTCTGGAGTATAGGCCACAAACTGCTTACAACCCAAACTCTTACTAAGTGGTCACCCATCTAAGAACTAAACGGGATCATTGCGCCTTAACTTAATTAAACATTGCTTATTCTGAAGCATAGGCCACAAACTGCTTACAATCCATACTGTTACTAAGTGGTCATCCATCTAAGAACTAAACGGGCTCATTGCGCTTTAACTTATTAATTAAACTTTGCTTAGTCTAGCCCACTGGCTTTAGGCTGCTTACAATCCCAGCTGTTATTAAATGGTCACCCATCCAAGATCTAAACGAACTTATTGCTCCTCAACTTAATCATTAACTTAGATTGCTTAACAGTACCTGCTGTTTGAAGGTTGTCCCCCATATAAGAACCGAACAGACTCAACGCTGCTTAACTTCAATGATCTCACAAACGGCCAAGACATTAAATGCACTGGTTCCCGCTAGATCGCCAAACTTAATCCGAGATGAGCCTCTTCAATGAGAGACCACTTAAATAACAATAGGTACTGTAAGTAAGTTGAGACCTGCGTGCCATATCTAAGCAAATTTTTGTAAATACCCACTTCAGAGATATATATTATCAGCAAATAACGCTGATAACTTCGCTTCTTGAAGTTAAGCAATAATTAGCCTGTTCACTTCTAAATGGATGATCACAAAGGAACAGCTGGTACCGTAAGTTGAAGCAGACTAAACAAAAAGTCAGTTAACAAATTTAGCTAACTAGTTGAAACCAATACTGTCCACGTAACTTGACGGTAATCATCGTTCGTTGTCTTCAAAATTATTGATCTCAGCTTTACAAAGTAAGATGAGATGACATAACATAAGAATTATAGTACAATTCCCAGTGAATCAACTTCCCCAGGCAGTTGTGTTTAGTCTTATACTCCCTTTGCGCTAGTTAGCTGCATTCGCTTATTATATGATTGTTTCGTCTCTATCACCACATAGATTACACTCACTATTTTGTTGCGTTGAATCTATTTTCGCTTCAACGAAATTGGTCTTAATGGTGTAGTTTTGTGTTGCTATTAGAAGAGATTCAGTTTCTCTCTTCAATTTTCCCTAGGTTCAGGTCTTCTTGGGTGAGGTTCATTATTATTATTGTTAAGTTTGGTTTCGTTTAGTTTGGGTTGGTTTTATGGCATATCAACCACTCTTGGTTATTCGATGTCAAATTCCCTTTATACATATATATTAGATACGAAATATGATTTGTTTCCCAACCAAGCCGAAACACTACTGCATAGTTTGGAACGAGCCGCCGCAGGCATTGGCCTCCATGTCAATGCACACAAAACGGAATATATCAAACAGGCGACATCACCACACGAGACGGAACCCCTCCAAAACTGGTAGACAAACTCACCTACCTAGGAAGCAGCGTCTCATCAACCGAAAAGGATATCGACACGTGGCTAACGAAGGCATTGACAGCTATCGATAGACTATCGATCATATGGAAATCAGACCTGACCGATAAAATGAAACGCTGTTTCTTCCGGGCAGCGGTCGTATCGATACTGCTGTATGGATGGACTACTTGGACGCTAACTAAACGGCTGGAGAAGAAGCTAGACGGCAATTACACAAGAATGCTGAGAGCAATATTGAACAAGTCCTGGCGGCAACACCCCACAAGGCACCAACTATACGGCTACCTGCCTCCCATCACGAAAACTATCCAAGTTAGACGAACCAGACATGCTGGAGAAGCAGGGACGAGCTCATAAGTAATGTACTCCTATGGACCCCCACATATGGCCGAGCAAAAGCAGGACGACCAGCCCGAACATACATTCAGCAGCTATATGAGGATACGGGATGTAGCCCTGAAGACCTGCCAGAAGCGATGAACGATAGGGAGAAGTGGCGAGAGAGGGTCAGGGATGTCTGTGCTAGCGGCACGACATGATGATGATGATATGATTTGCTATCATTTTAAAATAAGGCTTGGCTCTATTTTGCGTACAGTTGAATGGTTTAAAATATTTCTATTTAACTCTTATTATTCTATTTATTATTAATTATTTGTTTGCACACACTTAAATGGTTTCAACTCAGCTATCTAACACTAATTATTCTATTTAACATTAATCCTTTGTTTGCACACAGTGAAATGGTTGCAAATAATACTATTTAAAACTAATTCTATTCAGCACCATTCATTCATTTGCACACAGTCAAATCGATCCATGCATTGCAATGTGATGCCGATAATACAATTTAGATACACAGTTAAAGAGTTTTTTCAGTATTGCTATTTAGTACAAATAATTCTATTCAACATTTCTCATTCGTTTGCACACATTTAAATGGTTCCAAGTACTGCCATATATCTCTAACAATTTAATTAAACATCAGTCATTTATTTACATACGGTTAAATGGCCAAAGAGTTCTATTTCTAACAATTCGATTTAACCCAAGTCATTCGATTGTACACAGTTTAAAAGGCCCAACCGTTCAATTTCAATCGCAGATAGGACCTTAATTCCGTTTTAGAGTAGATTTAGGGACAATGGCAATGAAGAGGGACTTGATATTCTCCAGAGCACCAGGACTGGAACCTCACCATCAAATTGTTTAGTGTCATATACATGATACTCGTTGGGGGGGGGAGTCTTACCCTTCTTCAACGATGCAGTTGGGGTATTCTGAAGCCCCAGCCAACTGGGTTGTATAATTAAGATATTTCTTCTCAATATCAAAATATTTCTTATTATTTTCTTTCTATTAAATTTATTAAGATTGTTCTCATTCAACAAATTTATAAAAAGATTTTCCAACTTGATATTGTCGAGAAGAAAAAAAAACATTTGAAATTATTTTAGAATATACAAACGAGAGGTGTCTAAAAAGTTCATATGATGACGTCATATCAGCTATTGATGGCTTTGTTCTCCTATGGAATCCAGGCGCAGTCACACGAGAGTATATTGGTCAGCTTATGAACTTTTCAGCTGATCCTCGAACATATACATAGGCAGATTGATAAATAGCGAAAGGAGTGAGTGAGTGAGAGAGAGAGAGAGAGAGAGAGAGAAAGAGAGAGAATTTTTGGTAAGCATTGATCAGCATTTGCACACGGACTCATGCTCACACATAAAAGCACATACACATGCTCGTACACACACACACACACACACACACACACACACACACACATATATATATATATATATATATATAGAGAGAGAGAGAGCGGTGTTAATAGTTGCCAGTAAGCATGAATTAACAAACAAATATACATATAAAATACAAGCATACGAAGACAAGCTGAAAGGTTCATAGGCTGAAAAACTAATTTGATGACGTCATATCTGTGGCTGATGGCTTTTTTACTACGGGATCCAAACACTGCAACTAGGAGTGTATAGATTACAAGAGGCATTATACTGAACAATAAACCTCATTTAGTCACACTCCAAGAGAGTATCTTAATCAGCCAATGAACTTTTCAGAGTGCCCTCATAAATATATACTTTAAAATAAATCGGTACGAAAGAGAATTTTGTTTTAGGTTATTCATTCTTCTTCAACACGTGTTTCTGACTTTTCAAGTCGTCTTTAAAAAGTTAATTAATTTAATTTAATATTCCCTTTAGTTTTTATATTGGCGACTGTTTTGATAGGGTTGTGCTTCTTTTTAATTCTAGTATTTTTGTCTGTGAATGTCCAGTTCGAGTTAATTGTTCATGACAAACTTTGGTCTCAGATGTTGCTTCTCTCTTTCTTCTTTTTTTTTTTTACAAGGGTATACTCTGTGTGTTATTATGTCTGCATGGGTGTTTCTTATATATATATAAAGTAAAGTTGGCAACCGTTGTCGAGGGTGACCTGAAGGCTCCCTTTTCGATAGCTACTACACCAAGCGGAGGGCGCTACTCCTTTCCCTGGGTTACTCCACTTTACCCTTGATTCTTACCTTATAATGCTGAGTGTTAAGCAAGGTAGCGTCAAGTACCATTTTTAGAGTCTTTGGTATGACTCGACCTGGGATTGAATCCAGGTCTCCCGGGCCATTGGCGAACACTCTAACCATTATGCCAATGTCCGGTATATATATATATATATATATATATATATATATATATATATATATATATATATATATATATATATATATATATATATATATATATATATATATATATATATATATATATATATATATATATATATATATATATATATATATATATATATATATATATATATATATATATATATATATATATATATATATATATATATATATATATATATATATATATATATATATATGTGTGTGTGTGTGTGTGTGTGTGTGTGTGTGTGATTTTATTATTTCTATTGGAACATTATACAGTTAAACTGGAATATTATTAGATTTTATCTATAATTATTGATTAAGATATTAACGACATTGAAACTGCATAAACAAAATACGAGTATGTAGTAATCCTAAAATAAGTATATCCCTTATATATATTTGTCAAGCTTAGAAAATTTACTTTATTGGGACCACTATATACTGGGGGATCAGAAAAAAAAGTTGACCCAATACCCATGAGATATAATTTCAAATAGTTTCCACTTGTTCACCATCCCTGTCAACATATTCTAAGAATCTCCAACAGGTGATTCAGAATATATTTTTAAGGGAGTATCTTTATTAAAAAAGCAGAACTGATATTATGGAGACGCCCTGGGGAAGATTCAAAATTTGACCAGGATGCTGAATAGGAGTGAGATCTTCAAATCATAATTTTATCGAAGGTCCAGTTCTAGAGCTCTGGGGAAGGTGGAGTACATCTTCATTGTCTGACCAGGAGTGGTAGTAATTGTTAGGGTCCCATCTATGGGTCAAATAGAATTGTTTAACTATTCAACTGTATGAAAACAAATGACTGATATCAAATTGAATTGTCAGTGTTATATAGCGATGCTTCAAAGCATTTAAGTATGTGCCAAAAAAAGCATTGGTATTTGATTGCAATAGTTGAAGAGACTTAACCGGAAGCAAGCAAATGGTTAATACTAAATAGAATTATTCGTGTTAGATAGGAATACTTGAAACCGTTTAACTATGTGCGAATATTATTGGTATTACATAGCAATACTTTAAACTGTTTGATGGCGGGCAAATGAAGAAACAGCGATGAATAGAATTATTCATGTTTGGGAGGAATACTTGAAACCATTTAACTGCGTGAATATAAAGCTATTAGTGTGAACAATACTTGAAATCAGTTCTCTGTGTCCAAACAAATGATTAATATTAGATCGAATTATTAGTGTTCGGTTTGTAACCATTCAACAGTTTGTAAATAAATGAGCTCTGTCTCGTTTAAAAAAGTTGTCCACAAACTATTCATTCATATATATATATATATATATATATATATATATGTAAATGGGCGACCGTAGTCGAGGGCAAACAGAAGGCTCCCTTTTCAATAGCTGCTACACCGAGGTGTAGGGGAGGACGCTACTCCTTTCCCTGGATTGCTCCACCTTACCCTTGATATGTACCTTATATTGCTGAGTGTTAAGCAAAGAGGTATCAAGTACCATTTTTAGAGTCTTTAGTATGACGCGACCTGGGATTGAACCCAGGTCTCCCGGACCATTGGCGAACACTCTACCCACTTGGCCAATGAATTGGCATTAAATAATCAACAAGGTTGATATGCCATAAAACCCAACCAAAGCACACACACACACACACACACACATATATATATATATATATATATATATATATATATATATATGTATGGAATCGTGTGTGTTTGTATCTTTAAGCAAAAGATATTAGACGTGGGTGGAAATTTAATAATACGGATAGTAAATCCCGTATTGACAAATGATACTCAAAATGACGTTTTAGAATATTTGTTACAACTTTCTAAAAAGGGCAAATTCAGGGCACCTCTGGTGGTGTAACGGTTAGCAAGCTTGACTAGCAAACCTACACGAGTGAGTTCGAGTCTCATTGGGCGCCCCATTCATTCGGCCTTGTGCCACATCGAAGCAAAGAGCTTTGTAAATTACTAAAAAGGGCAAATTCATCCACGCCGACATTACTGAGAGTTCGAGAGTATTTAAAGTACATTGGGCCACAATGCCTAAATTATGTAACAGAACATCTAAGTCCGTGTTTAACCCTTTCTACTCTGAGTCTCTCACAGCTGTAGGCACCCGGGACTCCTGTATTGAAAAACTGCCGAAAATGTATAACATAGTAACCTGTTGGTGAACCGCTTTAGAATATTACAAAATTCTATAGACAATTCAAAACATTATTCTACATGTGAACTCATTCAAGTTCATCGGGAAAAGTTTTTTCCAGAATTTTTTTTTAATATTTAAACTGATTAGATCCTCAAACTTATTCATTTTTTCACTTCGCGATGAGGGGGTCATTCTTTTTTTCATACTTGTTCCAGGAATAGATGATCATTCTACATTAAATCAAAATGTGAAAGTGAAACTTCCTTATAAAATGTAAAAGAAAAAAATAAAAGAAAAAAATGCGGCTTTTTTAAAAATTTTATATTTTACTTTTACATTTTATAAGGAAGTTTCACTTTCACATTTAATGTAGAATGATTTAATGTAGAATGTAGAATGATTTAATGTAGAATGATCACCTATTCCTGGAACAAGTATGAAAAAAAAATGACCCCTCATCGCGAAGTGAAAAAATGAATAAGTGCATAAAATAAAATAAAATAAAATAAAATAATTTGACCTATCTTTTGAACGCTGACAGTTCCCGAAATTGGAGATCTAAGGACACTGAATTAAAATATGAAAATGAGCTCCCTTATAAAGTGTAAACTAATTATTCTTTTGTTTTTTGTTTTTTCGAAAAAAAATCTAAAAAATTGCGGTAATTTTGAGAGTCTAATAAGTACAGATCACACATACACACAAACACGCAATTACAAGAATTTCTTCGAGGCAAACTTGAACAGGTGTACGTGCAGAATTTTACCCAATTTATAATGTATTAAAACGATACAATTATGTACGAAAAAATAAAATTGAAACATTTTACTGGCGATAACGATATAGAAGAGAGAAAAATCCCTGGTCGACCGGGTTTATGTATTTCTATACAGGCTTCTTAGGTTGAAAATGTTAATTGTTTAACAAGGCGTAGGTCCAGTAACGGGTAAAAAATGGAATCGGCGATCCGCGTTCAAATCATGGAAGAGATTGTTTACTTTTCAATTTGCGCTAATACCTTTTGGAAAGGCATGAACCTATCTCTTCTTTCCGTAAGTCAGAATGCGTACTTTAGACTTGATACTACGCTTAAAAATTTCTTTTTGTCGTATTCAACACAGGAGTTGAATACACACACACACATACACACACATACACATATACATACATATATATATATATATATATATATATATTGAGAGAGAGAGACAGAGACAGAGACAGAGAGAGAGGGTGTGTGAGAGAGAATCATTAAAAAATTAGGGTGTGGCGTAGTGGCTTACGTACTGGACTGCAATGTCGTTGTAAGCGAGTTCGAAATCCAGTCACACTATCGCGTTATTCTCGGACTAATATTCTTTTGAAAGGTATGAACGTCTTATCCACCACCCCCAAGCTATGTGTTAAATAGGGGGAGATTTATCCGACTTCCCTTCAAGTCAAGCTATGGGTTAGATAGTACCATTATTATCCTTCAATTAGGATGGCTTTGGCAAACGAAAAATAAGAAGCTATTCTCATAACGAAAGAGATTGACACGTTTCCTGTATCTGTCAATCCATCAATTATCTCTCTATATCAATCTGTTAATCTATCGTTGATTTCATTCTGTTCATTTTTCCTTTTTCAAAACACACACACACACACACACACACACACACACACACACACACACACACACACACACACATATATATATATATGTATATATATATATATTCATTTATTCGAACGTTTATGAAAAATCATTCGTTTTTAACCTGTTAATTAATATCAATCTATCTCCCGATCTACTTAATTCTTTTCATTATGTCTCTCTCTTTCTCAATCGCTTTCTCTCTCTCTCTCTATATATATATATATATATATATATATATACATATATAAAGCTTGAATTTTGAGATAGAGGTAAGAGGATATGGAAGAACGCAAAGGGTCTGATAACGTTTCAAAAATTTTCCCAGATATAGTAATAGTAATTTCATCTACCTTTTACAACATTTTGGAAATCGTTCTTGAAATAAACGGGCGGGGGTTATAATTAGCCATGAAGCGTTGCGTATTTTACTAACGCCTATACTTTACAATGTTTTGGGATGATTTTCAGGTATAGGAATAATCCGTCGGTAGAAATCTAAGGAACCAAAACGTGCAGATTTTTTGAAAAAAAAGTGCATCATGTAGCGGTTGACTGACACATCATATTCTATGCCCAAAGCTGAATGATGTGGTGGCCTAGAGATGATCTTGATGTTTGCTGGAACAGAATAAGGGAAGTGAAAGAGTCATTGAAAGATTGTTGCAAAGTTGTAAAATAAGTGTTCCTTTTGATTTTCAAAAAATTTGAATTGCATTTTTTCATTTATCAATAATCTTTTGTTTGCAAACAGTTGTATTGTTTCCAAATATTTCTATCTAAGTCAAATACATTTGAACTGTTTCCAGGTATTTATATCTGATACAAATACAAGGGTATGGTTTTCCAAGTATTTCTCTCTTAAATGAAAAAGTTGAATTATTTCCAAGTATTTCTATCTAATACAAATACAATTGTGTTGTTTCCAAGTATTTCTCTTTAATACTAGTAATTTATACAAAATTATTGACCTAGTAGGTTGAGCGTTCGGCAATTGCGAGGGAGACAGGGGTTCAATCTCAGTTTGAGTCATACCAAAGACTCAAAAAATGCTACTTGATACCTCCTTGCTACACACTCAGCATTAAAAGGTATGTATCAAGGATAAAGTGGAGCAATCCAGGGAAAGGAGTTGCGCCCTCCCCACACCTCGGCCTAATTGCTAAATTCCTAAAAGGAAGCCTTCGGGTCGCCCTCGACGATGGTCGCCAACGACTTATTTGGTTTAAACTAACTATTCATATTTACTAATAAACATTCGATTGCATTCAGTCCTATAGTTTCACGTATTCCTATACCATGCAAAATAATTTTCAAAGAGATCTATTTGAAGCATAAAAGGGACCAGTCCTGATCAGAATTGACCTGGGAGTAATGGTAATTAACGATGTTATCGAACTCTCTATCACAAGAGCTTAACAGTCGGATCCAGTTTAGTTATTCATAATCACCCCCATTTTGTTAGAAGGGTGTCTTAACTTTTTGCAATGAATGAAGTTAATGTATTCTAAACCCCGTTGACAAGGTTGCCCAAACTTGGTGTGAGTATATGATCAATCATGGTCGCTTTTAGTAGATACACCGTGAGTATCTAATCCACTAACAATAGCCAGTAAGATTTGTTTATTCATTATTGTTCTACACCAGGCAACCAGCAAGCAAAGTGAATTCGACATTTGATATGCCGAGCTTAGTCCGACACAAAACCACAAACATGCTATTGGTGTCGAATAGTTATTTATTTAGATTAACTTAGTTTTGACACAAGGCCGGAAAATAGAGCGTTCAGTGAGTGTCAAACTCACTAGTCGTTGTCCAGTGGTCTATTTCGCTTACCGTTAAACCACGCGAAGTGAAGCTAACATGCTGGATTGTGACATTGTAGTAAGTGAGTTCAAACTCCAGTCGTGCAATTACGTTCACTTTCGGGCTTATACTCTTGGGTAAGGTATGCACTCCCTTATCCCACCAGCTATGGGTTGAGTAGTACCGCTACTGTCCCTCTACAAGGATGGCCTAGGTAGTAAATCACCCACGAGAGTTGATATGCCATTAAACAAAGAAATCGAAACCGTAACTACTACTACTACTACTAATAATAATAATAATAATAATAAGAAGAAGAAGAAGAACAACAACAACAACAAAAATAACTATGATGACAAAACCGAACCAACCACGCGAGGAACTATATTTGAAATGGTTTACACGATTAGATTCTAACCGCCTTGATTTACCACAGGGCTCTGAAAGTCAAGGTTTCAAAAGTGCCATTACGTCCTGAGAAGAGACACACCATGCCAAAAATGAGATATGGTGCAGGGGGGGGGGATCGAGATTTATATAATGAACTGCGGAATCGTTGTAAGCGAGTTCGAAATCCAGTTGCGCTATTACGTTCACTTTCGGACAAATACTCTTGGGAAAAGTATGAACCCCCTTATAATGAGATTTGTTATAGTGCTTATCTTTGGTATAGCTGATAGGCTGCTAATTATTCATTTTTTTCACTAAAATTAACACCCATTGAGATTTTCAGAAAAGGGTCGAAATTGTTGCGTTAATACAGAGTCGGGATAGACATGGGGACGCTAAGACTAACACCTTAATCTTTTTGATACTTATCTATTTGGCCGCATTCTTTGGTCTTTTGTCTGAGACTTCTTCTTCCGATAGTCTTGGGTTCTTGGTCTCCGTGTCCGCTTCTGTTCTTATGAATGGACACAAAGACTTTGTTTGATTTGCGACGTCTTTATTTACCCAATTTCCCGAGTCAATCATACGGCTGGAGAAATAGCCATTTTAGGCTTCTGTTCGTTAAACTCAACCGAATTGATTCGTTCTCACGATTGAACCAACTTATCAGAGAAAGGTCAGCAGGGGTCAAATCTTGTCTATCTTATCACTGATTATTTTATATGACTCTCTTCTAATGATTTACCAGTTAACTTTTGAATTCATATATTTTAAATTCCACATTTACTTTACAAAATTATTAGGCGACCAATCTACACTATTCAGATCTATCTATCTATCTATCTATCTATCTATCTATATATATATATATATATATATATATTTACCAACCCCTCCGCTCGGGCAGGATATGACACGAGGTCAATTTTTAAGCGACGTTTAACAGGTTTGAATTCAGAGTTTTCCTTCTCCTAGACTAGTTGCCTCACCAAGACTGAAGAACCCAGTCTGTCCTACTATTTACCTATAGCTGGAGGGAGAATAATTGGATTCATACCTTTCCCAAGGGTATTAGTGCTATGTGAAATGCAGTTAGCTTGGTCCAGGATTTGAACTCGTTTCGCCGTGTCCATTTCCTACGACGGTAACCATTACACCACGGGCACATCTATCTATCTATCTATCTATCTATCTATCTATCTAGTAGGGATGTCTTCATGTTGTAATGGTTAAAGCGTTGGACTACAGAGTCAAAGTTCGAACTCCAGTCGCGCTATTACATTCACTTTCGGACAGATACCCTTGGGAAAGGTATGAACCCCCTTATCCTCCTAGCTATGGGTTAAATAGTACTACGATTGTTCTTCTAGAAGAATGCATTTGGTTTTAAATAACCCAAGAAAGTTGAGATGCCATTAAAGAAAAAAAACAAACAAACAAGATTATCTATCTCTCTATCAATCAAGACTGTTCATATTCTATCTATCTAAACTATTCATTATATCTTTCTCTTTCTCCCCCCCCCCTCTCTCTCTCTATCTATTCATCCTGTTCATATCTACTACTATCTATCTAGACCGTTCATATTCTCTCACTCTCTATCAATCTAAACCATTCATTATCTTTCTTTATCTATCCATCTATCTAGACAATGTTTATTTTCCTACTCTCTCTCTCTCTCTATTCATTTATCCTGTTCATATCTATCTATCTATCTATCTATCTATCTATCTCAGTGGTATACAAGATTTGATTCTTACCTCCTTGATCGAGGACAGTTTTAAGCTTAGATAATATGTTGACTGAGATTGACCTCACCTAGGAAAAACAAATATGAAGAGGGAAGTCAAGGAATATCGAACTTACAACACTGGCAATGATTTTCAAGAGTAGCACGTTATACAACGCCGCAGAAAAAGCGCTCGAAATTTGAATTAACAATTCTGGCAGTGGAAATTTACTAAGCTTTTTGCTTAGATGTGGCACAAGGCCATATGAAAGGGGCACCCAATGAGACTCGAACTCACTCGTGTAGGTTTGCTAGTCGAGCTTGCTAACCATTACACCACCAGAGGCGCCCTTAACAATTCTGGCAGTGATGTTTCCGGTTTCTTGGGAATTTGAAAATTACTTTCGGAAAGATTCATTGATCCATTATTGCTGTTTCATTTGAAGCTGATTATTCGCTTCGATGAATAAAGTTAGACTTCAGAGCCGGAGGCGAAAACAGCATAATTATAATATATATATATACATATATATATATATATATATATATATATATATATATATATATATATATATATGTGTGTGTGTGTGTGTGTGTGTGTGTGTGTGTGTGTGTGTGTGTGTGTGTGTGTTTGTGTTATTTCCGATTTAATTTGTAGTGATTACAAAAAAGTCAAAAGAAAAAAATTACTATGATTACTTTGTAACTTCATAACAAGAAAACTAGATTTTTGAAAAGAAAAAGCTTAATAGAAATCCGCGTAAAACGATATAACAATACTATTGACATGGTGGGTAGAGTGTTTGCCAGTGGCCCGGAAACTGGGGTTCAATCCCAAGTCGAGTCATACCAAAGACTCAAAAAATGGTACTTGATGCCTCCTTGTTTAACTCTCAGCATTATAAGATTTCCATATGGTCAACAACTTGTTAATAGCAGTCTATGCTTTCCGTCTGTGTATGCCAGCATCGTTTTATCATCCTAATACATATAAAAGATTAATACTGCCATACGAAGTACGATAAGAAATTATCAAGAATTAAGTTTTATTTTTTTTTCTATAAAAATTAAAAATTTAAATAAAGACGAATGCACAGAGGAGTTTTAAGTGAGTTAGTTTGGTTTCTTTGTTTAATGGCATATTAATCTTTGCAGGTTATCTAATGCCAAAGCCATTCTCCCAGAAGAACAGAAGGGGTACTATTTACCCCATAACTGGGAGGATAAGGGGGTTCTGTGGGGTTTGAGGTTTTAAGGTCAGGGGCTAAGGGCAAGGCTGTGTTGCCGTAAGATATCTGACTCCATATTTTGGTTATATTATTTTACCCCACGTTGACTGGCCGGCGCAATGCCTTGCCCAAAGAAAGTCCCAAAAGAATTATACGAAAGAAAGATAGAAGCAGATAAGAGACGAAGACGTTTCTTTTATACTTTCCTTTATTTACAGGGTTCAACAAACATTCCATGTATGAGGGAGTTTTTCCTGAATACACTGAAATGGTTGAATCCCCCAGTTAAGGTGTCCAAAATACGTTAATTCGTTTCATGTATGTATTTCTCCTCATTTCGTATTCCGGGCTTCCTTAAGGTTTAGTTTTCTTTTGGAAGTTTGTCAAAGTCCGGTAAGAGTTAGTCTATAGTCCATTTGTGGGTCTTGTATATTTCAGCATAGTGCTGACCGATAGAGATAGAGCTGCTACTGTGTGAAGGGACTAACCAACGCTACATCCTAAGACGTATATGTGGTGCCCAAAACACCAGGACGTGGTTATCAATCCGCTGGTCATTGCCTGAAAGAAGGAGAATACTTTGCTCCTTTTGTCAAAAGGAAAGCCTTCTTTCTTTTAAGCATGCGTCATCTCCTTTTCTGTTAGAGACCTCTTCAAATTTAATAGTCTTTTTTTTTTCTTTTTTTTTAAATTAAATTTTTTTATTTATTTATTCGTTCCCTACAGTTCATACCTTTCCCAAGGATATTTGCCTGAAATTCAACGTAACAGCGCGACAGGAGTACGAACTCGCTTACTTCGATTCCGCAGTCTACCGCTTTAACGATTACACCACGAGAACAGTCCCCTTTAAGCGAGTTACTTAAATTTTTATTTTTTATTCTTTTTAATTCATTTTGTTGCTTTTTTATTATTTGATTGAATTTTATTGGGCAGTTTCAACTGGCAAGAAATAATTATAAAAAATGAATCATTCCATACCCATCCGACCTAGTTCCTTATGAATTAAAAAATTCTTTTTATAATTCTAACTTTTTTATGTTTATCAAAGAGAGAGAGAGAGAGAGAGAGAAGGAGGAGGAGGAGGGGTTGTTTCTTCTTTTTGTTTAACGGCGTATCAAACCATTGCGTGTTATTTGTTTTTTTTTCTTTGTTTAATGGCATATCAACCTTTTATTTAATGGCAAAACCATCGTTTGATAAGAACAGTAGTGGTATAATTTACCCCATAGCTGGGAGGATAAGGGGGTTCATACCTTTCCCAAGGGTATTTGCCTGAAAGTGAACGTAGTAGAGCGACTGGAGTTCGAACTCGCTCACTACGATTCCGCAGTCCATCGCTTTAACCATTACACCACGAGGACATACTTAACGCTAGAACAATCCTTGCGGAAGAACAATAGTTGTTCTATCTAACTCCTAGTGGGGATAGTGATATCAGGGGATTCAAACCTTTCCTAAGAAGATTGGGTCGGAAAGTAAACATTATAGCGCGACAAGAGTTCGAACTCGTTTACAACGGTGAACCAGTTCAACACACACACACACACACTCACACACACACACACACACTCAGAGAGAGAGAGAGAGAGAGAGAGAGAGAGAGAGAGATCTACCAAAAGGTGAGCGCTCCTCGTGTCTCATGACTGACTATCTGTTAGCTTTACGTTCATCACTTTACCCTCGGGGATTTTTTATATTCTTAATTTCTATTCTTTCTTCTTAAGATCAGTTCACTTCTTTCTTTCCTTCTGTCTTTCCTTCTGTCTTTCAAAACATTTGCTTCCTTCTTTCCGTTTTCTTTCTTTTCCGTCATTTTATTTTATTTTCTCATTTTTCTTTAAAAATTATTTGTTTGTTAGTTTGTTTGATTCTTTCTTTCTTTTTTCCTTACTGACTTGTTTCTTTCTTCTTTTCTTTCATCCACTTCATAAAGTAATTTCTTAGTTTCTTTAACTCCGGTAACTTTCTTTATTGATCTAATCTCTCCAGTTTTTTGTCTCAATCTCTTTCCTCAATTCCCTCCAGAACCCCCCCCCGCTCATATATATATATATATATATATATATATATATATATATATATATATATATATATATATCCAAAGACAAGCTGATGGTGGGAACGATTCTATTTCAGGATTTTTTTTCCAATATCCATGTAAAAAAAATATGTTTTTTTTACATCAAAGATGATTCAAAATCCAATAGAGAGCTCAGTGTAAAATCATCATCATCATCATGTCGTGCCACTAGCACGGATATCCCTGACTCTCTCTCGCCACTTTTCCCTATCGTTCATCGCCTCTGGCTGGTCTTCAGGGCTACATCCCGTATCCTCACATAGCTGCTGAATGTATGTTCGTGCTGGTCGCTCTGCTTTTGCCTGGCCATATGTGGGGGTCCATAGGAGTACATCACTAATGAGCTCGTCCCTTCTTCTCCAGCAGTGTCCTGCATGTTTGGTTCGTCTAACTTGGATAATTTCGTGATAGGAGGCAGGTGGCCGTATAGTTAGTGTCTTGTGGGTGTTGCCGCCAGGACTTGTTCAAGATTGCCCGCAGCAATTCTTGTGTAATTGCCGTCTAGCTTCTTCAGTGGGTAGAGTATTCGCCGATGGTCCAGGAGACTGGGGTTCAATCCCAGGTTGGATCATACCAAAGACTTTAAAAATGGTACTTGATACCTCTTTGCTTAACACTCAGCATTATGAGGTATGTACAAAGGGTTAAGTGGAGAATCCAGGGAAAGGAGTAGCGCCCCTCCCATACACCTCAGTGTAGTAGCTATTGAAAAGGGAGCCTCAGGTCGCCCTCACAACGGTTGCCAACTTTACTTACAGTGTAAAATAATAAACTAAAATACAGAGCAAATAATTCTATATCAAAGAAAATCTCGAAAACTCAATCATATTTATTTTTGATAATATCATATCACCGGACCGTTTTTTTAAATATTAGATCTACATCACAAATTTTGACCTCCGTAGAATCCTTGCAGGCGTACGGGCAAAAAACATACAGGCGACATTACTATTTGTCGGCTTTACCAAGGCCTTCGATTCCATTCTCAAAGGGAAGATGGAACAAATCCTACTAGCATACAGCCTACCAAAAGAAACCTTAGCAGCAATAACGATTCTCTATAGAAACACCAAAGTGAAAGTACGTTCATCGGATGGAGACACAGAATACTTCGACATTGTAGCAAGAGTACTACAAGGGGACACGCTAGCCCCATACCTCTTTATTATCTGTCTAGACTACGTGCTTAGAACATCGATCGATAAAATCAAAGAAAACGGCTTCAAGCTGACAAAGAATAGAAGCAGAAGGTATTCTGCAAAAACAATTACCGACTACGCCGATGACATAGCGATTCTGACAAATACGCCCAAACAAGCCGAAACACTACTGCATAGTTTGGAACGAGCCGCCGCAGGCATTGGCCTCGATGTCAATGCACACAAAACTGTATATATGTGCTTTAATCAAACAGGCGACATTTCTACACTAGACGGAACCTCTCTGAAACTGGTAGACAAATTCACCTAACGAGGAAGCAGTGTCTCATCAACCGAAAAAGACTTCGACACGTGGCTAACGAAGGTAGGGACAGCTATCGATAAGCTATCGATCATATGGAAATCAGACCAGACCGATAAAATAAAACGTAGTTTCTTCCAGGCAGCGGTCGTGTCGATACTGCTGTATGGATGCACCACTTCGACGCTAACAAAACGGCTGGAGAAGAAACTAGACGGCAATTACACAAGAATGTTGTGAGCAATATTGAACAAGTCCTGGCGGCAACACCCCACAAAGCACCAACTATACGGCCACCTGCCTCTCATCACGAAAACTATCCAAGTTAGACAAACCAGACATGCAGGACACTGCTGGAGAAGCAGGGACGAGCTCATAAGTGATGTACTCCTATGGATCCCCACATATGGCCGAGCAAAAGCAGGACGATCAGCTCGAACATACATACAGCAGCTATGTGAGGATTCGGGAGGTAGCCCTGAAGACCTGCCAGAGGGGATGAACGATAGGGAGAAGTGGTGAGAGAGGGTCAGGGATATCCGTACTAGCGGCACGATATTATGATGATCAAACAAAGAAAGGATGAGAAATTTCTAAAGAAAATTTTGAAAAAATCCACAAAAATCCAGACACCCTATTCCTTTAACCCAATATTATATATATATATATATATATAATCATATCTTGCTGCGAGCGTGGATGTTCCTGACTCTCTCTCTCTCTCTCTCTCTCTCTCTCTCTCTCTATTTGTCTCTATCGTCCCTCGTATTCGGCTGGTCCTCAAGACTACATCCTGTGTCTGTACAGAGCTATTGTAGATAGGTTCTTGCCGGGCGTCCAACGTCTCCTCGTCCGTGTGAAGGGGTCTATAGAAGAACGCTTATGAGCTCGCTCTTACTTCTTCAGCAGTGTCCCTCATGTCTTGGTCGTATATATGTATAAGTAAAGTTGGCAACTGTAGTCAAAGGTGACCTGAAGGCTCCTTTTTCAATAGCTACTACACTGAGGAGTAGGGAAGGGCGCTACCCATTTCCCTGGATTGTTCCACTTTACATTTTATACGTATCTTATTGTGCTGAGTGTTAAGCAAGGGGGTATCAAATACAATTTTTAAGTCTTTGGTATGTCTTAACCTGGGACTGAACTCCGGTCTCCTGGGCCATTGGCGAACACCTTACACTGAACTTTTTCCTCAATGGGTAGAGACCCATTGAGGAAAAAGTTCAGTGTAAGGTGTTTACGATTGCTGATATAAAGGTCAGTTGATGACACTTGGATATCTAAAATAATTTTCATTTAACGAATGGATATGGTACGTTATAAGTTCAGTTTTCGTCGCTTCTTTTGAGCCACATCAAATCTTTTAAAAGCTATCGAACTATTTTGTTCACTCGGCAGAGAAGCAAGACTCCCCGAACAAATGCTCTGGATATGACACCAAACAATTTGATAGTGAGGCTCCAGTAAGGCTTTGGGGAATATGGAGTACCCCTTCATTGCCATCGCTCCTTGGTATACTCTGGCCCGGAGTGGCAGCATCTGATAGAGACCTATCTATAGGTTAAATAGAAGTAAACTGTGCGCTTATGCTAAACTGAATTGCTTGAAATAGAAATGCCTTGACATTTAAACTGTATACTTATGCTAAACTGAACTGTTTGAAGTAGAACTGTTTTGATATCTAAACTGCGTACTTATGCTAAACTGAATTGGTTGAAATAGATTTGTTTTAACATTTAAACTGCGTACGTATGCTAAACTGAGTTGTTTGAAATGGAACTTTTTTGTATGCTAAACTGGATTGTTTGAAATAGAACTGTTTTGACATTTAATTGAGAGTAAACAAAAAAATATACTTATGCTAGACTGAATTGTTTGAAATAAAGCTGTTTATATGTAAAATATAGATTTGGCATTAAATAACCAACAATGGTTGATATGCCATCCAACCAAACCAAACCAAACCAAGCCATATAAAACTATTAAAGAATTTTCTAGAAAAATTTTCATCTCAAAAAAATCATTTCCTGATGATGGCCTAAGGTTGAAACTAGTTGAGAACAATCAAAGAAATTTTTTTTAAAAATTCTATTTGTCTTATCACTTTTATCTATCTATCGATTTATCTATCTATCATGAGGTCAGAAATTTAATTGGAAGTAAATTGAAAGGAAAGAAGATGTCAATATATATATATATATATATATATATAGAGAGAGAGAGAGAAATGGTAGATGACAAAATGAGAAAAATGAGTGGAAACGTGGCTAAACCAAACACTGACAACGGATTTGCAATGATATTTCGTCTTTATCTCTAAAAGACTTCCTCAGAATGTCCTTTTTCAATATTATAAACAAACTATAACTTGCGTTGACATTCACCAATGGATTCGAGTATAACAACACCTTGCCTTTTCTTAACGTCTTAGTTGAGCGCACGGATTTTGGTTTGCAGATGTCGATCTATCGTAAACCTGCGTTTACTGGATCGTACACTCAGTGGGACTCGATTTGCCCTCCAAGACGCAAAATCAATTTTTTATAAACCTTAGTCCACAGTACCCTAATGATCAGCTCCAAACCAAAACTTGCCGATGAATTCGATTTTATAAAGAATACTTTAATGAAAAATGGATACTCTGAAGATGTAATCACCAACACCATTAAATATAAATACCTGAAATTCTCCACCAAACGAAATGTAAGCCCGGTATTTATAAGATTACCGTGGATCAGCAACGCCTCCATGCAATTAAAAGAACAAATTAAAATATCCCTCAACCGTTGTTTCAATTCGGTTAAACTGAGATTCGTTCTTAAATCTAACGTGTTATTTCCCTCTAATCTTTAAGACAGTGTGTCCGCTCTCCAAAAAAGTTCTCTAATTTACCAGTTAACATGTAAATGCGATGTTTGCTATATAGGCCGGTTTGGTTTGCTTTCGTTTGTTTAATGGCATATCAACCTTTGTAGGTTATTTAATGCCAATGCCATTCTCCTAGAAGAACAGTAGTGGTACTATTTAACCCATAGCTGGGAGGATAAGGGGGTTCATACATTTCCCAAGGGTATTTGCCAGAAAATTAACGTAATAGCGCGACTGGAGTGCGAACTCGCTTACTACGATTCCGCAGTCCATCGCTTAAACCATTACGCCACGAGGATACCCCCTATATAGGCCGGACTAGTGAACGTTTAGACATTAGAATAAACCAACATATTCCCTCGTGTATCTGAAAAAATACTTTACAACGACGCCGTGCTGTTATAATTCAACTTCCACTATTGGCTGCCATCTATTGGCCACTCAAACCTGCGCATGCGTATACAGTTCTACTATGTTTAAAATCCTGGAGATACCGACAAATGAACTGCAGTAATACATTCTGGAAGCATTATTTATGAAAAATACAAACTGGAATTTGTTATCCAAAAGCAATTCTATACTCCATTGCTTTTTTATAACATTCTTAGACAATCAGAAGTAAACACTATTACCAGTACCAACTCTGCTACACTTACAGTATTTTTTTTTCAATGTGTTTTTCTTTTCCCCTCCTGGATTTTCCTTTGGTTACCATCCTATGCTTACTTATAGTACTTAATTGATTTTCACTGACAATTCTCTGAAAGAAAGGGTCCCTTTTTAGGATTTTAATTCGTTTTTACGATTTTAAAACGTTCTTAACACCAAGCACTCGCTTTTTAAAGTAATATTTAGATTCTGTTCGAACCACAAGATCTCCATATACGAGGATCATTAAATAAGTTTCCAGACTTTTTTCTTATGGGAACTTTTATTGATAGTACACACATGAAACTCTAGTTCCCTTCGAAGTAATCTCCTCCGGCTGCAATGCACTTCTTGTACCGTTCCAACAACTTCTGGAAGGCCCCAGGGAAGTTCTCTTGTGTGAGCCTCTCAATGACCCTTGTCACAGCCTCTTCCATCTCCTCAATTGTCTCATAACGACAGCCAGTGAGCTTAGGGAATAACCAAAAGTCACAGAGAGGCTGAGGAACTGTCTTGATGCCCATCTTGCTCAAATAGTCTGTGACAAGGATGAAGTTGTGGACTGGTGCATTGTCCTGGTGGAAATACCACTGACCCGATTTGAAGATTGCTGGCCTCTTTCCAAGGAATCTCTTCCTGAACTCCCTTAAAACCTCAACATAGTAACCCTAACCCTAACCCTATGGCCAATTAAATCTGGTGTATTGACTTCCTTACTCCTCCCACACCTCTCTTCATCCCTCACAGACTCCCTGCTTTCCTTGAATCTCTTATGCCACTCAAAAACTGATGCTCGATTCATGCAAGATGGTCGAGAAGCAGTCTGAAGCATTCCATAAGTTTCTGTGGCATTTTTTTCCAAGTTTAAAACAGAATTTTATTGCATATCGTTCTTCTAAAGTGTCCTGACGTCCAGATTGCATTTTTGAAATTCAGCAGCTGTGACAATCAGACTTTAGTAGGGTGTATTCCAATTGCTGCTGTAGGTATTCTTTTGAACGTGAAATCATAAAAACCGGTCAGTCATCTCATAAGATGTATAGCAATAACATAGTGAATTTTCAAGAGTCTACGACAATTTTAAATGCCTGTAAAAAGTCTGGAAACTTATTGAAAGTACCACGTATATATATATATATATATATATATATATATATATATTTGTGTGTGTGTGTGTGATAGAAATGTGTGGAAAGTTGGATAAACCAAACACTTAAAACCGGTTTAGAGGCGCGATATTTCGTTATTTTAAGTGATTTTTAAGAAATTAAAGTTTTTAAAAATGAAATAAAAGAACAAAATATCGCACCTCTAAACCGGTTTTAATTTCTATCATATTGTCAGATTCACCACCATCAATCATTTCAACATATATAAATATATATATGTATATATGCATGTATGTATATCTACATATGCCTCAATATATATATATATACAGTTCTGTTTCATTTTTGGCGAATATTTTGATACCATTCATATACAGTAGGTGGTTTATCTTTTCCAGTAATTTTGTAAATTTGTCATCCGCTGTGCATTTCCTAAGCATAAAAGCGAGTGGCATCATTGCTTTCACAAAGGGCAACAGCGAAAAGAAATCTCTCAGGAAGATGCCTCTTTGGATTTTCACCTTTGTTCGAGTTAAGTCCATTTTTCGGATTTTCATGGCTTTCGTTACGAAGTTTATGACTTCGTCGGTTATTTTGTATATTTTCAAACATTCTATCATGCAACGTTGGGGGACCATATAATTTTGTTGCCAATCTATGCAATGGCTGCATTTTTTCGTTTGGTTTTCACCTACTTGAAGCAGTGCTGATCTATATAGAATAGGTCATTTGTTTCTATTGATCTCCTGTGGCATCCTTTCTGTTACTTAAAACAGTCCACAGGATTCAAGTGAGTGAGAGATTTCCGTTTTAATTTGTGTGGTTATGATTTTTCTCATCATACGTAGACATTTTATTGGTCTATAGCTGTTGGAGATAGTTTCTTTTGCAGTGGTCCTTCTATTACTTTATCCTTGGTCATTCTTTTGTGTATGCTGGATTCTTCTTCCGATCTTAGTAAGGCCGTAATCTGGATGGTGCCGGCTCGTCCTTCGATTTCCAACTCTTCTAGTCCCTTTACCAAGCCTTTGTTACCACCAGTTATGATTGGTATCACCGTCACGTCCAGGTTCTATAGCTTTTTTACTTCACTGGCAAGGCTTCGGGACTTGTATCTCTTTTTGTTTTCTTTGATTTCACTCTGTGGTCCGCCGGGATGGCAAAGTCATTTAATCGGCAGGTTCTCTTTATTTTTGTTAGCTATCACTTGGTCTGGTCTTCCGGCTGGGATTTGATGGTCTTTTTGTATCTGGAAATCTCAGAGAATTTTTTATGTCTCATTCTCCAGGATCGATTCTGGGTTGTGCATATACAGATTGGTAGTATACATATTTACCAACACCTCCGCTCGGGCAGGATATGATACAAGGTCAATTTTTAAGCGGAGTTTTCCTTCTCCTAGACTAGTTGCCTCCCCAAGGCTGAATAAAATATTCCCCCCCCCTATTATTTACCCATAGCTGGAGGGAGAATAATTGGATTCATACCTTTCCCAAGGGTATTAGTGCTATGTGAAATGCAATCAGTCTCGTCTAGGATTTGAACTCGATTTGGTAGTATAATCAAATTTAAACTCCTTGCACAATTCTTTGTGGATCACCTTCCATACCCCGTCATGTCTAGCCTTATACTTTTTGTGCTTGTTAGTTGCATTTTCTTATCATGTGATTAACAGTTTCGTTTCTTTCACTACATAACCTTATATATATATATATGTTAAATGGTTTGAAGTAACTAATAGTAATCTTCAGTAAACAATTATAACTTCAAGTAACAAATATTAACACCTATACTTACCTGGCATCAAGTATTTCAATCGAATACAAATAATTTATAAACATATCTATTTGACACATATATGCGACAGGTACAACCACTTCAGTTCAGAGTGAACCTGGGAATAATAGCAATAAAGGGCACTCTACAATCCCTAGATTTCTGGAGTCTCGGCACTAGATGCAGTATACTATCTTAACCGAGACACCCTTTTTTGTGCAGTCTTACCCCTCAGCAGGAGGCATTGCTAGCGTATTCTAATCTCTATCGACAGTGTTGATGAAACTTGTAGTTACAACAAGTAAACCTTGAAGTATATATATATATATATATATATATATATATATATATATATATATATATATATATATATATACCTAATTACATATAAGCATAGAACGAATTAAAAACATTTGTTTGTAAATTGTTTTGAATGAGTAAGCTGTATCCCTAGGACATCGAGAAGTTTTTAAATCGTTAATTATTACTAACCAAAAAACAACAACATTGAACAACACACAAACACACAGACATATTTATATATATATATACAAGTGTTTACTTCTTATTTAATTTGTGCCCACCTGCTCATTCAATAATCCCTACTGAATTCAAATTTTCAAATTCCTAACGGTCGTTGGCTGGTCGCGTGCGTCCTTTACATATCATATTGAAAAAGGAGGCGTGGTCTCCCACCCACCATTGAGAAGATCGCGTGTCAGTAAAGGTAAACTGCGACGGTCTCTATTGTCGGAGGTAAGATTAGTCATCTGTTATAGAGTCTGATGCTATCTTTTTTTGTCTTTCTTTTTGACCTAATATGACCGCCTTTTGCACCGGGACAAAAAAGACTCAGAAAACAATGGGAGCTATTTACGGAGCATCTTTATTTTTCCTTTTGTATGTGTGACTGTTTTCATTTGTTTACTTACTTTTAATTCAAAAGTGTTCCTCATTATCTTTACGAGTATTGTGTGTGCAGGAATGCGCCCTTGTAAAGAGGATGAATGTCAGTATTTGTCTATTTAAAGTCCTACGAAGATGCGATTGATTTTACGTTTTAGCATGTGTATAAGCATTCTACCATGGCAATCTCTCTCACTCACTCTCTCTCCCTCCCTCACTCTCTCTCTCTCTCTCTCTCCCATTCTACACATTCACATGCATATAAATCAATATGTCTAAATTTTATGCATTATATTCATCTATATATATGGATATCTCTCTATCTATAGATCAATACTTATATGTGTCCGTGTGTATATAAATAAATAGATCAATACTTTATATATATATATATATTAGTAATTTGGCCGATCGTAGTCAAGGACGATCTGAAGGCTCCTTTTTCATTAGCTACAAAACCAAAGTGTAGGGAGGGCGCTACTCCTTTCCCTGGATTGTTCCACTTACCCTTGTTCATTATCTTATAATGCTGAGTGTTAAGCAAGGCGGCATCAGATACCATTTTTTGATTCTTTGGCGTGACTCGACCTGGGATTGAACTCCGGTTTCCCAGGCCGTTGGCAAACATTCTAACCATTATGCCAATGGAATGTATGGCTGGGTTTGTGTGTGTATCAATTCGTCAACATCTAATGTCGTATATATATATATATATATATATAGGGAATACGATGTAGTGTGTGTGTGTGTGTGTGTATCAAAATGTCTATCGCTAATGTAATAGACTTTTGTTTTATGTATATGAGCATTCTGCCATTGCAAAATTCTTTTTTTCGCGCTACCCAATTCATTCTGTGTGTGTGTCTGCCTCTGTATCTGTATATATATATATATATATATATATATATAGATCAATGCATCTACTATATATATATATATATATATATATATATATATATATATTGTGATCCACAGACTGTTGCATTGTATTACAACTCTTCGGAGTAGCTAGCCACACAAGATGCTTCGAGGATCGGAATCCGGCTGATTATACATCAGTCGGATATCTTACCGGAGTATCATCATTCTCAGCGTAAGCAAAGGAATTTTTTGTAAATATTTTTTTTACATATATGCTATCGGCTACCGGAGTGCTCAGTTTAGGAGAAGAGCTTTGCATTTACGTGTATGTGGCAGCCGGCTATTCCCCGCTCGAGTGCTCAACCTACAGGGTTGGGGAGCTTATATATTGTCATCCACAGACATTTCTTTGTATCACAACTTTTCAGTGTGGCTACGCATGTGAAATGTTACAAGCTGGTTGACATCACGTTAGTCGGATATCTTATCCTTTATATATATATAGCCTGACACGAACACTTTTACAGAAATGTGATTGGAAATTTTCATATCCAAAACTCCTATTGTGATATATACGATAGGACACTAACCTCGCAAAAACAGTACATCATTGCGAAATTTTGCTTGAGGAATGCATATAGAAAGCACTTACGTTGAGAATAAAAGAGCTTCCCATCCGTTTTGCAATTGATTGATAATTTTGTGGTGTATGCTTACTCGCTGAATGTCATTTTTTTGTGGAATTTTGGTATTCTCCCAAACAAGTTCTACTTGGTAGCGATTTTGTTCTTCTCAAAGTTACACATATTAGCCGTATTCAGTTCGTTTTTTTTTTTTTATGGGGAGCGTCATCTTGGGTAACGGTTTCGATTGTCACTAGGGGCTTTGTGCCAAACTAAAGCAAGTTTAGTAAGTTACAAAAATGCAAATGTGCAAATTCATACGCTCGAGCACGCGATTGCACACACCCGCATGCACATACATATATATACATATCTGTGTGTGTATGTGTGTGTGTGTGTGTGTGATTATCATTACTGTGCATAATGATGGAACTATCAGCAGAAAGTGCTGAATACCCGCGAGAGAGCATATATCGGCAGATAGACTGGAATGTAAAACGGAATTGGATATACATTAAAGAAAATCAGAGTACTACATTGAACTATTGGGTGAGGGTGGGCAGGAGTTCATGTGATGTAGTGGCTGACGAGCAAGACTGTGACGTCGTGGTAAACGAGTTCGAACTCTAGTCGCGCTGTTACGTTTAGTTTGGGATAAATACCTTTGGGAAAGGCATGAACCTCCTTAAACCAGAAGCCATTGGTTAATCAGTATCACAAGTGTTTTTCATCAAAGATGGCTTTGGTATCAAATTATCCACGAAGGTTGATATACCATTAAATAAAGAAACCGTATCCACAGATCAATCTCACTCTCTCTTTCTCTATATCTCGCTCTGTCGATAGATAGATAGATAGATAGATGTGTATGAATGTGAGTGTGTAAGTATGTGTGTGTGTGTGTGTTCGCGAGTGTGGGTATTTTTCAGAGTACAAAAACAAGTACTAACCTCAGTCTTTCGCCAAAGCAAAAGTGAATATATATGTATATATATAAGTAAAGATGGCGACCGTAGTCGAGGGCGACCTGAAGGCTCCCTTTTCAATATTTCCTTCACCGAGGTGTAGGGGAGGGCACTACACCTTTCCAGGGATTTCTCCACTTTATCCTTGATACGTATCTTATATTGCTGAGTGTTAAGCAAGGAGGTATGAAGTACCATTTTTAAAGTCTTTGGTATGACGCGACCAGGGAATGAATCTAGATCTCCCGGACCATTGGCAAACACTCTACCCTCTAGGCCAATATATATATATATAGAGAGAGAGAGAGAGAGAGAGAGAGAGAAAGAGAGAGAGAATAGTTTGTTGGTAGATAGATTGATATGAAGATATGGAATTTAGAATTATAAAGATAAATTGATGAAAATATTGCTGGTATTTATTTTGGTGTTTATCAATTAATCTATCAATTCAGACCGTTCATATCTATCTATCTATCTATCTATCTATCTATCTATCTATCAACACCTGTTCTTATGTATCTGAGTCCAGACTCTTTTGATACTCACTCGCGGACATTTTCTCTTTTTGTCATATAAATTTAAGTGTGTTTCTATCTATCTATCTATTTCAGTCTAATCATATATATATATATATATATATATATATATATATATATATATATATATATATATATATCTCAGTCTAATCATATCTATCTATCTATCTATGATACGTATATCGTAAATGGGTGAATAAATAGATAGGTAACATTTATAAAGTTTTATGAAAGCCTTTAAGCAAATTTTAAAGTTTACAAAGGATTTTATCATGTGTGTGCTTGTGTGTGGGCGTAGTAAGCTGCTTTTCGAGTAATATACTTAGTTTTAGAAGGGAAATACTAAATAGATAGATAGAGAGAGAGAGAGAGAAAGAGAAAGAGAAAGAGAGAGAAATAAAAGCGAAATGGAGAAAAGAGTGAGGGTATATTTCACAAACACGCAAACGTATTACAACAATAACAACACACACACACACACACACACACACACACACACACACATATATATATATATATATATAGTTCGCCTCACAATTGAAGGGATGAAAATTTAAGAGAGCCAACTGAATCCAGATTCCTTTTGGGGTGGTTTGGGTTCATTTAATTTAACATTAAAACACTTGGGATTATAACTCTCCCGATCAAACCACTTCCGGTGATCACTTCCGGTTGCTAGCAACATGTAACCTAATGTAATCTGCTATATGTTGTTTCTATAGAATAAGATAAAGCAATTCTATTGCTTCAAAAAATGCTGTTATCTTGATATATTAACGGTGTCGTTAGTCAAGGGATCATTTGTTTCTTGATACTGACCACACACACACACACACACACACACATATATATATATATATATATATATATATATATATATCCGATGATCACATAGAAAAGAAATTGACAAACACCAAGTACCACTACCTCTGTGTCTACGCTATCCTGATTTTGATATATTTGCTCAATCAAAGATATTGAGCACTCTTTATTCATGAATATATATGTGTGTGTAGGTGTGCGCATCAATGTGTGTTTGTGTTAGAATTTTCATACGATGACGACCATGAAACACACAAAATCACATCAAAAAATGATATGTCTTAGAAAAAAAGACGCACAAAATCACATCACATAACAATGAAGCTTTGAAGAAAGACGCACAAAATTCTCAGGGATTTTGAAATACGAACGGATTAACCAATCCAGACCGAAAAACCCGATTTAGTTTTAATGAAAATGAAGAAAAAAAACTTGTCGATTTGCGGATTCTGCTGTTTTAGTCGATCAAAGAGAGAAAAAAGAATAAAAAGAACTTGAAAAAAGAATACCAAGACTTTGCCATAAAGAACTTATCGAATGCTAAGGTGACGGTGATACCAATCGTAGTTAGAGCCCCTAGTGGAACAGCCCCCAAAAATCAGAAAAAAGAGGCAACGAGAACTGAAGATCAGAAAAAGAATCGAGATTGACTAATTCACAACAATGCTAAGATCTGCAAGAATACTTAGAGGAGTCCGGAGACCCGAGGAGATATTCTGTCATTCAGACTTCAGGGAAAATCCACCACTGCCATTGGCCTAATGAGTAAAACTAAACACATCATGCGCGTGATAACCATCTAGGGCTACGTAGAGGAAACCTAAAAAGGGAAACGAAATCAATATATATAAAGATAACACAAATAACATCATAAAAACATTTATGTAAACACTAAGACACAAGAGAATACAGGCTCCGTGAAGAGAGAGAGAGGTGGGGAGAGGAAACAGTAAATCACAAAATAAACGAATTCAGCAAACGGGCTCAGAAAGAGTTCAAGAGCAGGTACAACTGGGTGGAGAAGGTGAGCCACTGGGAATTATGCAAGCAACTAAACTTTTACAATATGAATTAAATTGTAAATGCACCAACTGAAATCTATTCTGTAAAATAAGACTGAAAAAAAATTCTCAGGGATTTTGATTGATTTAATGGCATGATAAATCGTCCAGTGTTATTTTATATCAAGAGGTGAAGGAATCACGTTTATTGTACGTTCTTATTTGCCTTTTTTTATATAGTTGTTTTACGAATTTTTCTCTTCACGGTTCAATCGAATACAAATAATTTTTAAACAGATCTATTTGTCCCCATAGATGGGACCCTTACAAATACTACTACCCCGAATCTGAGTGGACCTAGTAGTAATAGCAATGAAGGGGGACTCTACACTCCTCAGAGCACTAGAAATAGAGTCTCACCATCAGATGTATTTTAGTATCCTACCCAGGACAATCCTTTTTCAGTATTTATGAAAGGGATACAGTCAGCTTATTCTAAGCCTCGCCGACGGTGTAATCTGGGATTTTACAATAAAAATGTATCACTAAATCCTGGCCAAATGTACAGGCTTAGTTTTGATCAACAAGAAACAAACGTGGTCTAATGTACTTTGCAGATGTCACCACTTAAATAAAGAGAAACAAAAAGCTTGATAAATAACTAGACCTTGCTTGAGAACTTAAAAAAAGTTTTGGAACATGAAGACAACGATTATAATATTAATAATCGGAACCCTCTAAACAATCCCCAAGAAGCTAGAATGAAGGCTGAAGGAAGTATAAAGGCGAGGGAAAATCGAGAATGTCTAGACCACAGCACTTCTAGAAGAGCCCTTAAGAGCTGAGAGAATTTGCTGTCACAAAGACTCCAGCGAAAATTACAAGTTAAGGCTGGTGTGAAAAAAAATCACAAATCTGATTCAAGTAAAATGAATATGTAGGTAAAGGACTTGAAATTCAGTGGGCTTTAAAAAAAGTTGAAAGGTAGATATTGCAATTTAAAATTCAGTCCATGATCGGCTTTTCCTTCTTCACTTACCCCCACCAAATAACCAAACAAATAACAAAAAACATAAAAACAAAAACAACAACAACAACAACAACAACAAAACAACAACCTTTTGTGTGTATACATTAATTTTTAAATATGTTCGTGCAATTTTTTTGTACTTTTGTGTGTTTGTGTGTACGCACGCATGAGTGTGTATGTGTGTATTTGTGTATTATGTGCGGTTGTGTGTAAGATGGTAGACTGTTCTCTCCAGGGAATATGGGTGTGGCACTGTCTAGGAAGATTGGATGATACTGTTGTCAGGCAAGGGTAAGTGAGGCTACCTCAGACAGGTGTCGAAAAAAGGAATAAAGTAGGACAAATGAGGAAGAGAAACAAAATATCCGTCTCTCTCCCCCCCTCTCTCTCTCTCTCTCTATATATATATATATATATATATGCATGTGTGTTGGCATATGCGGATATTCATTTGTATATGCATATATATATATATATATATATATATATATAGAGAGAGAGAGAGAGAGAGAGAAATGAACATCTGTATTTTTAAAAGTCTTCCATGTCCTTAAATCTTACGATTGAGATTCATTTTCACTTTAGAAAACAAAAGAAAATTAACTGGGGCTAGATCTGATGAGTATGCTGAGTACAGCACTTGTACAAACCTGTGTTTCACAAAAAAGATTTTTGCTCTAAAAAGTATCGAAACTAATCCCATGTTTCGCAAAAAAAAACAACTGATCAGTAAATATTGACACTAGTTTCATATCTTTTTCAAACTGGTGCTGGTTCGTCATGACCAGTGATTCTCAACCTTTTCTTTTCCCATTCATATTTAACTATCTGTCTATCTATCTGCATGTGAATGGATTTATGTTTATGGGTAAAAGATTATTAAGGTATGTTTAAAAATGATGGAAGCAACAAGAACCAGAGAGCAAGAGTGAGGGAATAGGTTAAAAAGTAACTGCTGGTTAATCTTTATCAGTGGAAGATCGCATGTAATATTATCAACATCAGCTTTGATAATTTGAGAGAGAGAGAGAGAGAGAGAGAGAGAGAGAGAGCGAGAAAGCGAGAGAGAGAGAGAGAGAGAGAGAGGTGGGTGGGCGTCAACATGAATGAGAGAATCTTCTCGGAGTCTTTTATCGGTGCAAGCAAATGTTCCTATTTACACACGTAACACCGATGTGCAGTGTCTTTGCGTCGTATCAATTGATTGATGTGTCTACCTCGGAACAAATTAGCCCTGCTGAACCTGGGAATTTAACAGGAATTAATACACCTTCATCTCCAAAGTAAGAAGCGTCTGGATCTGTTTGTCCAAATATTTTCTTTTCTCCCTTTGATTCATTCCATTCATCATCGTCATTATATATATATATATATATGTATGACTGCTATCGGTATGAAAATAGGATTGCCAAAATCAGGTTGAAACTGAAGCTGTCGGTTGTTTACTTGGCGCTCACGTTCTTGTGGATAAAATGGTATAATCTATTTGCAGAGAAGAGTTGGGTACCAGTCTAGGAGAATAGTAACAGGTTATTGGATAGCATTACGGGGTAAAGATATTGGGGAAGGACTAAAAGAAAAGATGAAAGGATATATATATATATATATATATATATACGAGGATCATTAAATAAGTTTCCAGACTTTTTTCGTATGGGCCCTTTTATTGATAGTACACACATGAATCTCTAGTTCCCTTCGAAGTAATCTCCTGTAATGCACTTGTACCATTCCAACAACTTCTGGATGGCCCCATGGAAGTCCTCTTGTGTGAGCGTGTCAACGACCTTCGTCAAAGCCTCTTTCATCTCCTCAATTGTCTTATAACAACAGCCTCTGAGCTTATGGAGTAACCAAAAGTCACAGGGAGCAAGGTCTGGACTATAGGGAGGGTGAGGAACTGTCTTGACGCCCATCTTGCCCAAATAGTGTGTGACAAGGTTGGAGTTGTTGACTGGTGCATTGTCCTGGTGGAAATGCCACTGAGCCGATTTGAAGATTGCTGGCCTCTTCCATAGGAATCTCTTCCTGAACTCCTTTAAAACCTCAATATAGTAACCCTAACCCTAACCCTTTGGCCAATCAACTCTGGTCTATTGACTTCCTTACTCCTCCCACAACTCTCACCATCTCTCACAGACTCCCTGCCCCCCTTGAATCTCGTATGCCTCTCAAAAACTGATACTTGATTCATGCAAGATGGTCGAAAAGCAGTCTGAAGCATTCCATAAGTTTCTGTGGCATTTTTTCCAAGTTTAAAACAGAATATTCATATATATTTACTCAAAGTAAGTGAGATAATATATGTATATATATATATATATATATATATATATATACGCTTGTTTTGTACCTTATACGATTTTCTTTGTTTTCTCTTTCTCCGAATAGTTTCTTTCTTTTTTCACCCCCCCCACACACGTATATATGTATATCTATATATAGATTCTATTGATATACTTAAACGGAATTACCAATTTGAGTGCTCAATGTAAAGTTTATAATATATGTACATATATATAAATAAACTTATGCAGAGCAAAATATCAATGAGAAACAAGAAAATCAATAAGTATATTTATAAGTATACTTATTGATTTTCTTATTTCACAGTTATCTATCTATCTATATATATATATATATAAATGATAGATTGTGGTGAATCTGACAGTATGATAAAAATATATTGAAGGTTGGATGAATCAAACACTTAACATAGGTTTAGAAGGCGTGATATTTCGTTCATTTATTTTACTTTAAGAGATTTTCAGGCCTGAAAAGTTCTTAAAGTAAAATGAGCGAAATATCGCGCCTTCTAAACCTATGTTAAGTGTTTGATTTATCCAACCTTCTATATATTTCTATCATACTGTCAGATTCACCACAATCTATCATTTATATATATATGTATATATATATGTGTATATATATAATTTTTTAACTTTTTTATCCTTTCATCAAGCACTTTTATACTTCATTATAAAACAATTAATCTTGTCTTATGACCATTTTCTCTCTCTCTCTCTCTCTCTCTCTCTCTCTCTCTAAATATATTTATATATAAACACACAGACACATACACACACACATATATATATATATGTGTGTGTGTGTTTGTGTGTGTGTGTGTATATATATTTCTCTCCTTAGCTATGGGTATGCAGTGACGCAGACCGACTTCTTTAGCCTGGGTAAAATAGCCGTTTTGGAGGAAGGAAAACTTTCAAATCGTACCCGCAGTTCTCTACTTAAAAATTGACTCTGCGCTACATGCTATCTGTGGCGAAAATTTATATATATATTCACACACACACACACACATATATATATATATATATATATATATATTATTTGTAAACAAGTTACGTAATCTGAGCCTAGATTTAATGATTGTATCCCTGTCTTTATTGCAGCAATGAACAAAACCATAACACAGAGAACTTGTTAAATTAATCAAAATCGCAAGAACTCTCCTCCCTGCCCCCAACAAAAAAAAAAATTATCGAGTAAAATGCCAGATTTTTATTGGACAGGAGAAGAACATCTGCGAGATGACAACAAGAAATAAAAGAAGAAACGGCTGTAAGGCATGAAAGAGCTTAAGAATTACTCAAAGACAACTGAATGAATCACAAGAAGAAACTGTAGTCAGGTTCCAAGTAGCAAGAAGACGATCATCTCAAAGAATGCAAAATAAAGGTGCAGAAGTAACCCCTCAGAAGGATATAAACAGAAAGAAGTCGTTATTGATCCCCAAAGGGATGAAAATCACGAGAAGAGAATACAAAGAAACACTGCTATTTTTCAAAATAGAAGAAATACATTAGTTCAAAATAATAGTTAACAACAACGCCTTTTTCTCAAGAAAACCTATTGCCTCAATTATGCAAGTCCATGAGTAACTAACAATACTTTTTTCTGAAGAATATTTATTGCTTCTCTTATTTGGGCCTTGAAGTTAACAACAATACTTGTTTCAAAGAAGCTTGTCACCTTATTCACCTGGGCCTACGAATAAACAGCATTACCATTTTTTAAAGAAAACTTTTTGCGTCAGACATGTGGGTCTATGTATTACTAACAATACCTTTTTCTGAAGAATATTTATTACCTCAATGTGTGCTAGTTCCCGATTTGTTGTGCATTTAATGGAATTCAAATTAGAACTTTTTCAAAGACAATTTCTGATTTCATAATTCATAACTTCTTCAGTGGGAACATATACATCAAATGCTACGAGAGCATAACTAATCCCGATACTATGCCATTACCTAATTCTCTCACTCTTTCTTTCTCTCTCTCTCTCTCTCTTATCTTCCTTATCTTTCTCTCTCTCTCTCTCTCTTCGCCTATATATATATATTTATATATATAACACAGGAAATTGGAAGGCAAGTTGTTTTGTGGTAATCAACGCGACTTTGAAATCGCTAAATTCATTAAAAGTTTCGGACACTCCGAGCTCTATTCTGACTTGGTGTGGTAGTATTGTTGCATTCTCATATACATATTCATGCAGGATACATACTGACGCAATGAATAACAGACGCAGGATAAAGACGCAGGAAGGAAGACTTCTTTAACAAAATATTTACCTCTCACTTTATTTGTAAGGGTTCGAAAAGGGTTACTCAAGGTTTGCGTGTGAGAGGGAGTTGGAGATCGAACATAACTGCAAGATTTTGACCTCCACTCTTATGGCCGTCAACGTTGTGTCTTTCTCGTTCTCAGATGCTCAACCGGAGGCCCTGGACCCACTCTGCTGGGTGATAGCTTTCTTTACTGCATCTTATCAGCTTCTTCTCTGGACCCCAACTCATCAGGGCTTCCCGAGGGCCCCCTCGGCCGGGTGTGGCTTTCCCTACTATATCTCGGCCTACTCCGACTGGAACTCGAACTCAACTGCAACTGGCACTGGGACTCGAACTCAACTGAGTTATATAATGGTTCAACGTCCACTCGATCTTTGAAATCGCATGTTTAATCGTCATCAAGCGGAAATAACTGTCATGCAGTTCAGAGGTCACTCTCTTCCGGTGCGTCAGTCTATGAGAGTATCATGGGATATTTTAGCTTGTCCCATTTTGTTAGCCAATTTCCGCCCACGCGATTTCCTCTCCTAACTGCTATTGGAATGTGTCACTTCCTTCCGGTACATCACCTTGAATGGCATTTTGGGCCGGGTCGAAGGTCAAAACGCAACAGTATTTATTAGAACCCCATTTGTGGATCAAATAAATTTGTTTGAAAGTTGTTTGATTGTTTTGTTTGACGGCATATCAACCCTTTTCAGGTCATTTAACGCTGAATTAAATTTCAAACAATTCAGTTTAGTATAAGTATAGTTTATGTTTACAAACAGTTAAATGTCAAAACAACTCTCTTTCAAACAATCCAGATGAGCATAAGTATACAGTTTCTATGTCAAAAACCGTTCTATTTCAAATTATTCAGTTTAGCACAAGAACACAGATAAGTTCTATTTAAAAACTATTATATTTCAAACAGCTCTGTTTTGCATAAGTACGGAGTTTCAATGTCAAAAGCAGTTCTATTTCAAATAATTCAGTTTTACATAAGTACACAGTTTAGTTCTATTTGGCCCATAGATAGGACCCTATCAGGTGCTACCACTCCGATCTAGAGTGGACCAGGGAGCGATGGCATTGAAAAGGTACTCCTAATTCCCCAAAGCTCCAGCATTACTGAAACCTCACCATTAGATAGTTTAGTGTCATATACAGGACACTCGTTGACGGGGTCTTACCCCACTGCAGAGAAACTGTTGATGTTTTCTAAAACCCAAGCCAACAGGCCAAGTTTGAAAGTTATTTGTATTAGATAGGAATACTTAACATATAACTGTGAGCAAATTATAATTATTATCAGATCGGAATAATTATTGTAAATTGCAGTGTACAAGTCGACTTTTTGAGTCTGAAAAGATCTCTACAAAACTAGGGGTTGAGTTATATGGTATGGTTAAAATCCAAATCTTTACTACTGAGTGGTCAGCCAACTGAACAGCATTTCTGGTAAATGATATGCACCACTTACCATAACTTCAGAAGACTCCAATATATTTCCAACTCGTGTTTGGTGAAAATATGTAACAAATGAACGCAAAGATTCATACGAGATTATAAAACTGTAATATAAATTAAGAATTGTATTAACACTATATTACACGCCATTTCCAACAGCTGCTTCAGTAACATTAAACATTTATCTGGATCATCACTGTAGACTATTGCATGTTTGTGGAGGGGTTAACCTATACAACAAGTGTAAATCTAACCTAGAATTTTAAGCTAAAAATCTTATGGTCGATTTGTACGTCAAGTCGACTTGTCCGCTGCAATTTATAATACCTGTTAACTTTATGTTGAATAGTGGCTCGTACCACGTGACTTCCGGTATCGTGGGAGTATGAAAGACGCCGTGCCTCTTAAGCACGGAGAAGCAGAAGCAAAAAGAAAAGCAGAGAGACAGTTCTGAAGGGACGTCGGCCAGTAGTAAAACCAACTTCGGACGTAACACCAACAGCGCGAAACTTATAATACTAGTCGGACTGTACAACTTGAGTTGATAAATAATTAACACTATTTCACAATGAATCTTTTCCTTACCACGATACAACACTTTAACTGTGTGTAAATTATTTTTCTTTATTCAAAATAGTTGCATGGATATATAACTCTTTTCAAAAGTTTGTTATCATTATTTCTTGGGGATAAAAAAAAAGAGAAGAAAACTTCAGCATGGAATAACTCCACAAATTTTAACATGTCGGAAGACCAACCAACCGAATCTTTTGAGCGCAACGCTGTACACTGGTAAGCAAGTCTCGAAAAAAATATCGACCAATTGTAATGTTGTCGATTTGTTGCAAAATGTAGATGGAAGAAAATTACCATTAGATTAGTTACTTAGAAGCATGTAATTACTTGAAATACTTGAAACTATACAGTTGTGCAAATTATTAGTTTTAGATAGGAATACTTGAAATCATATAATTGTTTCTTATGGCATATAAACCATCGTGCGTTATTCAATAACAAATCCTCTTTATAATAAAATATATTTAATATGTAAGATTCGTGACCACATTTCGTTGACAATATTTTTCAACGAGCCTGAGCTCATTTTTTGCTCACAGTTAATGGTTTCAAGCGAGTATTGCTATTTAAAACTAATTATTCTATTCAACACTATTCATTGGCTTGCACTGTTAAATGGTTCCAAGTATTGTTATGTATCACTAACAATTCAATTAAACACCAGTCATTTATTTACACATAGTTAAATGACCAAACAGTTCTATTTCTAACAGTTCAATTTAGCCTAAGTCATTTGCACTCAATTTAAATGTTAAACAGTTCTATTTAAGCCATAGATAGAGCCCTATCAGGTGCTACCACTCCGGACCTGACTGGACCTGGGAGCGATGGCAATGAAGAGGTATTCCACTTTTCCCAAAGCTCTAGCATTACTGCAGCCTCACCATCAGATTATTTAATGACATATCAAGCGCACTCATTTTGGGCGAGGGGTTTCTTACCTATCTGCAGAGACGCAGTCGGTGTATATTACAGCCCCAACCGACTGGGCTCTTAAAAAGTGAAGTTGGCCACCTTAGTCGAGGGTGACCAGAAAGCTCTTTTCAATAGCTATTACATCGAAGTGTAGGGGAGGGCACTACTCCTTTCACTGGATTGCTCCACTTTACTCTTGATCCATACCTTATAATGCTGAGTGTTAAGCAAGGAAGTGTCAAGTACCATTTTTAAAGTCTTTGGTATGACGCGACCTGGGATTGAACCCAGGTCTCCCGGACCATTGACGAACACTCTACCCATTAGACTAATGAGCCGGTTTGGACCTAATTCTATAATATTAATTATTTGTTTTTTCACAGTTGAAAGTTTTTATTTGTTCGCAGTTAAAAGTTTTCAAGTATTGCTATCTAACACTAATAATTCTATTAAATTTTAATAATTTATTTTCGAATAATGATTCATATGCTATAATTAAACAGTTCTATTTGAACTACTGATGGGACCCGAACAATTACTACCACTACGGGTCAGTGAACCTGATAATAATTGTAATAAAAGGGTACTCCACATTACCCAAAGCCCTAGGACAGGAGCCTCACCATCAGATGTAATTTAGTGTCATAATAGGATACTCAGTTTTGTTTTTTCAACACGAGTGACACTTAGCCACCGTCTTCTGCCACCTTTGAGATAAAAAGGGATGAGTGTTTTTGCCACAATTGCAATTTCAAAAATTCGGTCGGGTCAGTAATGTAGATGCTTGGGCTTAACCTGACCAGTTGATTGATCGGATCAGCCATCTCTTACCGCACGTCTACCCTAGAAAGAGCGGCTTTGGCAGCGACTGTTCAGCCATAAGGATCTTCAAGCATTACGAATCACCACCCACGGCCAACAGGTGACCTCGTTGTTGGGTAGGGTCTTACCCTTCAGCTGAGGTGTATGTTACGGCTTCATCCAACATGCCGCCTCTTTTTAATAGTTTTATCATTTTTCTTTGTATGTCATCCAATTTCGATTATCTATTAATGATTTGTGTTAAGAATAGTTACTTGAAGCTATAATTGCCCAGTCGGCTGGGGCTGTAGAATACACTGACTGCACCTCTGCAGAGGGGTAAGACCCCCCCCCAATGAGTGTTCTGATATGACACTAAACAGTCTGATGGTGAGGTCCCAGTAATTCTGGGGCTTTGGGGAATAAGGAGCACCCCTTCATTGCCATTGCTTCCAGTTCCACTCTGGCCCGGCGTGGTAGCACCTGATAGGGCCCTATCTATGCGTTAAATAGAACTAACGGCATACTTATGCTAAACTGAATTATTTGATTAAATTGAATGGCTTGAAATAGAGATGTTTTTGACAATTAAACTGTACTTACATTTAAATTGCGTTCTTATGCTAAACTGAATTATTTGAAATAGAACTGTTTTTTGACATTGAAACTGTATTTACACTTTACTGAATTGTTTAACATAGAGCTGTTTTGACATTTAACTGTATGTAAACATAATCTGTACTGATACTAAGCTGAATTAGCTTAATTAGAACTGCTTGACTAAACTGAATAGCTCGAAATAGAAATGTTTTTGACAATTAAACTGTACTTACATTTAAACTGCGTGCTTATGCTAAACTGAATTATTTGAAAGTGAACTATTTTTGATATTGAAACTGTACTTACATTAAACTGAATTGTTATATATAACTGCTTGAATAGTTTGAAACAGAAATGATTTTGACAGACTGTGTACTCATGCTAAATTGGATTGTTTGAAATAGAATAGATTATTTACATAAAATAGATTTGGCGTTAAATAACCAACAAAGGTTGATATGCCATAAAACCCAACCAAACTTGAAGCTATAAATGTATACTAACGGTAATTGCTGATTTTCGAACAGCAATTACACAGAATACTTCGACATTGTAGCAGGAGTACTACAAGGGGACACACTAGCCCCATACCTCTTTATCATCTGTCTAGACTACGTGCTTAGAACATCGATCGATAAAATCAAAGAAAACGGCTTCGATCTGACAAAGAAAAGAAGCAGAAGGTACCCCGCAAAAACAATTACCGACGCCGACTACGCCGATGACATAGCGATACTGGCAAATACGCCCAAACAAGCCAAAACCCTACTGCATAGTTTGGAACGCGCCGCCGCAGGCATTGGCCTCCATGTCAATGCACACAAAACTGAATATAGGTGCTTTAATCAAGCAGGTGACATTTCCACACAAGAAGGAACCTCTCTGAAACTGGTAGACAAATTCACCTACCTAGGAAGCAGTGTCTCATCAACCGAAAAAGACATCGACACGCGGCTAACGAAGGCATGGATAGCTATCAATAAGCTATCGATCATATGTAAATGAAATCTAACCGATAAAATGAAACGCAGTTTCTTCCAGGAAGCGGTCGTGTCGATACTGCTGTATGGATGCACTCCTTGGACTCTAACAAAACGGCTGGAGAAGAGGCTAGACGGCAATTATACAAGAATGTTGCAACCAATATTGAATAAGTCCTGGCGGCAACACCCCACAAGGCACCAACTATACGGCCACCTGCCTCCCATCACGAAAACTATCCAAGTTAGACGAACCAGACACGCAAGACACAGCAGGAGAAGCAGAGACGGGCTCATAAGGGATGTACTCCTATGGACCCCCACATATGGCCGAGCAAAAGCAGGACGACCAGCTAGAACATACATACAGCAGTTATGTGAGGATACGGGATGTAGCCCTGAGGACCTACCAGAGGCGATGAACGATAGGGAAAAGTGGCGAGAGAGGGTCAGAGATATCCGTGCTAGCGGCACGACATCAAGATGATGATGATGATGATGAACGGTTATTGATTGTTACTTGAAATAATTGTTTTCAGAAAAAAACTGATTTCAGCTTAATAACTAAATAAGTTTAGTAGAATACACCGATTGCATCTTTACTGAGGGTTAAAACCCCTCAACGAGAGTTCAGGATATGATATCAAACCATCAGATAGCGAGGCTCCAGCCAAGGAGCTTTCAGGAATATGGAATATCCCTTTATTGCCAATTCTCCAAGGTCCACTCAGGCCCGGGGTGGTAATACCTGGTAGGGTCCTACCTATCGGTCGAATATAACTCTTTACCATTAAATGTGTGCAAACAAGCGATTTAAGTTAAATCAAAATGTTAGGAAAAGAACTTTTTGATTATATAACTGTGTCTAAAAATGACTGATGTTTAATTGAATTGCTAATAATACATAGCAATACTTAGGATAATTAGTGATAACGAATGAGTTATGTTGAATAGAATTGTTTGTATTGAGCAGCAATACTTCAAACTCTTTAACTCTGTGTCTAAATTGAGCTGTTATTTTTACATAACGATGGTTGAAACTATTTAAATGTGTACAAATAAAATTGTTGATGTTAGATAGCAGTATTTGAAACCATTTAAGTGATTGGAAACAAATTAATACTAAATAGAACTTTTAATGATTGAATATTTGGAACCATTTAATTGTGTGCAAACAATATTAATTCGTGAGAGCAAAAAAATAAACCCTGACTCATTCAAAAATGTTATCTACAAATTATGCATTCGTAAATAATGTATAATATGCATAAAGAGGATTTGGCACTAGATAGCCTGCAAGGGTTGATATGCCATAAAACCCAACTAAACCAAATCATATATATTTAATATATATGCATAAAGAGGGTTTGGCATTAAATAACCAACAATGTTTAATATGCCATAAAAGACTACCAAACCAAATCTGATATATTTGATATATATGCATGAAGATGATTTGGCATTAAATAAGCTACAAGGGTTGATATGCCATAAAATCAAACCAAACCAAATCATATATATCTAACATACATGTATAAAGAGGATTTGGCGTTAAATAACCTACATTGGTTGATATGCCATAAAACTCAAACAAACCTAATCCTATATATATATATATATATATATATATATATATATAAAGGGGTTTTGGCATTAGATAACCTACAAAGATTGATATGCCATGAACTCAACCAAACCAAACTAAACAAGTGTTGACATGCAATAAAACCAACCAACCAACCATATAAGTAATTCCTTAAGGTAAAATGATGGAAAATTCGTGAGTCATTTATTAGATATTTACTTAAGAAATTATTATCTCACAGGTGTTCCGACAGTTAACACGCTATTAATTTTTTACTTGAGGGATTACATTTACCTGGCGAATGTTTCTACACAAAACGGTTGCAGAAATCTGTTCGACCACACACGGACTTGTAAGAGAATACAGACGCACACAACTTATCTCCCTCTCTAAATTCTCTTGTTCTTCCTCTTTTCTCTCTCGCTAATTCTTTCTTTTTTCCCTGTCAAATACTTTTATTCACACTGTTTATTTTTCCTACTCTCTCTCTCTCTCTCTCTCTCTCTCTCTCTCTCTCTCTCTCTCTATCTATCTATCTTACTATATTTTGCTTGTCCTCTCTTTCTCACCTACTATAATTTCTTCCCCCATCTCTCTCTCTCTCTCTCTCTCTCTATCTTACTATATTTTGCTTGTCCTCTCTTTCTCACCTACTATAATTTCTTCCCCCATCTCTCTCTCTCTCTCTCTTTCTCTCTATCTTACTATATTTTGCTTGTCCTCTCTTTCTCACCTACTATAATTTCTTCCCCCATCTCTCTCTCTCTCTCTTTCTCTCTATCTTACTATATTTTGCTTGTCCTCTATTTCTCACCTACTATAATTTCTTCCCCCATCTCTCTCTTCTCACTCCTCCTCCTCCTTTTCCACTCTGTTTATTTGAAACACTTTTAAGTCTATTTCAATGTCATTTATGTACATGTAATTTTTTATAATATTTTAAGAGTTACCATCTCATTGGTTGGTTGTTTTAATGGCATATCAACCCTTGTTGGGTTATTTAATGCCGGAGTCAACTTAAGAATTCTGCTCTTCTACTATATACCGTATGAAAAATATATCTTTCCAATCATTTTTAATAAGTAATCACTTCATACTTAATTGCGATATTCATGTTTTAAAAACCGATGTATTAATAAAGTTCAGAGTCATTTTTATCTAGACTTCCGTGATGCAGTGGTTAATGTATTGGACTGCGACATCGACATAACCTAGTTCGAACTCTAGTCGCATCATTACGTTCACTTTCGAACTAATATTCTTGGGAAAATACGAACCTCTCTATCTATGTGTCAAATAGTACCAGTACTGCTTCTGTACATTAAGTAACCCAAGAAGGCTGATATACCATTAAACAAAGAAAATACTTATATATATATATATATATATATATATATATATATATATATATACTTTTATGATAAATGGTTTGTGTCCAACCAAGTGCAATATAATATGGAGAGTGCTCGATATCTTGGATAGAGCTATCATATAATAATAATAATAATAATCATATCGCGCTGGTACCACGGATATCCCTGACCCTCTCTGGCCACTCCTCCCTATCGTTCATCGCCCTAGGTAGGTCTTCAGGACAACATCCCGTATCCTCACATAGAAACTGGATGTATGTTTGTGCTGGTCGTCCTGCTTTTGCACGGCCATGTGTGGGGGTCCATAAGAGTACATCACTTATGAGTTCGTCCCTGCTTCTCCAGCAGTGTCCTGCATGTCTGGCTCGTCTAACTTGAATAGTTTTCGTGATAGGGGGTAGGTGGCCGTACAGTTGGTGTCTTGTGGGGTGTTGCCGCCAAGACTTGTTTAAGATTGCACGTAGCATTCTTGTGTAATTGCCGTCTAGCTTCTTCTCCAGCCCTTTTGTTAGCGTCCATGTAGTGCAGCCATATAGCAGTATCGGTGTGACCGCTGCCTGGAAGAAACTGCGTTTCATTTTATCGGTTAGGTCTGATTTCCACATAATCGATAACCTATTGATAGCTGTCCATGCTTTCGCTAACCTCGTTTCGATGTCCTTTTCGGTTGATTCGACGCTGCTTCTTAGGTAAGTGAATTTGTCTACTAGTTTAAGAGGGGTTCCTTCTAGAGTGGAGATGTCCCCCGTTTGATTATAGCACATATATTCCGTTTTGTGTGCATTAACATAGAGGTCTATGTTTGCTAGTGCTCTTTCCAAACTATGCAGTAGTGTTTCGGCTTGGTCAGGTGTATTTGCCAGTATCGCTATGTCATCGGCGTAGTCGGCGTCGGTAATTGTTGTTGTGGGGTACCTTCTGCTTCTTTTCTTTGTCAATTCGAAGCCATTCTCTTTGATTTTGTCAATCGATGTTCTAAGTACGCAGTCTAGACAGATGATAAAGAGGTACGGAGCCAGCGTGTCCCCTTGTAGTACTCCTGCTACAATGTCGAAGTATTCCGTGTCTCCATCTGGTGATCGTACTTTTACTTTAGTGTTTCTGTAGAGAATCGTTATTGCCGCTACGGTTTCTTTAGGTATGCCGTACGCTAGTAGGATTTGTTCCATCTTTCCTCTGTGAATGGAATCGAAAGCCTTGGTAAAGTCAACAAAAATTAATGTATATATATATTATATATATATACCTAATTCATGGATGCATACGCACATACACACAAGAGCTCACACACTCGCGCGCTTACAACCACATGTAAAGAATCATACAAAATCTCAACGTCTTTTGACTGTACTTTTTCGATTTTTGATTCATTTCCTTTTCTTAACTGCCTGATGATTGTTGTTTTGAAAAAAACTCCATGAAACCCAGGGGTCACAATCTAAATTCCATGAATTAAGTATATGTATCTAGTATATATATATATATATATATATATATATATATATGAAGACAGGTAGAAAAAAACAAATAATTCAAAATTTGATGAATTTCTCAGGAAAGTCGACGTTGAATGTTTCGGTTATAATAACCTGCTTCAGGACTTTAAAATCATGAAAGATTTTGTTAAAAGAGCGATGGATATTTGATGAAATAACAAGTGAAAAGAAAGTATGTATATAAAAGAAAGATTCATAACATTCTTCCTTCCTTCCTTCCTTTTTCTTTCTTTCTTTTATATCATTTATTTAATCAAACTTCTATCGCTACTTCAACAACACTTTTTCGTGAATTTAAAGTCCTGAAGAAGGTTATCAAAACCAACACATTTAACGTCGACTTTCATTATAAATTCATCAAATTTTGGATTATTTGGGTTTTTTTTCCTGCTTTTCTTCATACTGTTGGATTTAATTACCTAATTTACTTATATATATATAGTGCTTTTTTCGTTTGAGGAAGCCATCGTAGTGTAATGGTTGACGTACTTGAAAATGAACTCGGCAATCGGAGTTCAAAACATTGATGCGGCTGTTTGGATTTCCCATAGCGCTAATATGTTTGGGAAAGGTATAAATCCAATCATTTTCCCTTCAGGTATGGGTAAATAATCGGGCAGGCAGGGCTCTTGGTATGGCAAAAAGGAAAACTTTGAATTCAAACCTGATAAACTCAACTTAAAAATTGAAATTTTGTTGTATCCTGCTCGGCCAGAGGAGTTACGTATATGACAATATACGCTCCCTCATGGGGATTGAACACTCTAGGGAAGGAATATACGGCTGCCACTCGCATAATACAAAGCTCTTCGAACGAATTGGGACCTCTGGTATCTGGTAAGGTATAAATGTAAGCAAAACGAAAGCTACAACTTAATGCCTTATAATTCTCGAGCGGTATGATACTAAGTCTAACGTAAAGTTAGCCGGGTTTCGATCCCAGCTTCAAGCGTCCTACGTGTCTAGCCACACTAAAGAATTGTGATACGACGAAAAAGTCTGTCAGTGGATGACTATATATATATATATATATAAAGTTGGGATAGCGTAGACACAGAGTCAGCGATGCTTGGCGACTGTGTCTTATGCGTTCATATGGACCTGATGAACGCAGAGATGAGAAATTGACAGTTGTTAAGCACCGTGGACTTTGTGTCTACATTATACTAATTTGTATATACATATATTCTCTCAATGATATTGAGCCCTTTTTATTTATAAATATAACATACTACATTATATATATATATATATATATATATATATATATATATATAGATATATATATATATATACCGGCCCATTGGACAAGTGGGTAGGTTGCTAATAGTCCAAGAGACCACCGGGTATCAATCCCATGGCGATTCGTACCAAAGAATCAAAAATGGTGCTTGGTATTTCCTTGCTTAATACTCAGCATTATAAGGTATGGATCAAGAGTATGGGATAGAAATTCAGGGAAAGGCGTAGCGCCTTTCCTACACCTCGAAAATGATCAACATTGGTTTTTCCGTTGCTAAAATTGGTTAACAAGCATCATTAACCCTGTACTGTGAACTAATTCATGAACCCAGCAAAGCTAAAAGTTACCAGGAAGTAGAAACTTCAAAGTAAATGGCTATTATTCGACTTGGTAATTAGATAACAGCTATTTCTGAAGGTTTCCCTAGCTCAGCTGATTTTATGCGAAATCCATCCCCACTACTCCGCAAAGAAAAAAAAAATCGAAACCCTAGTCGGAAACTGAAAACCAGTTGGATAAGTCGTAAATCCAACGGACGGATATGTGTAGGTTTTTACATCATTTCGGACTTGAGTATTTTTAGTGCCGGGAGTCGAAAGGCGAATGCTGTTCGGAAAGAACTGTTGGCAATCTGAACTGTCTCCTCCTGATGGAATGGTTTATAAACAGCTGGGAAATTGATATATATATATATATATATATAGAGAGAGAGAGAGAGCGAGAGAGAGGGAGAGAGACATATTGGTGTATAAATTACAAGTATGAAAGAGAAAGAGAGAGGGATAGAGAAAGAGAGAGAGAGAGAGAGAGAGAGAGAGAGAAATTGCGTAACATAGATAGATAGATAGATAGGAACAGAATGAGAACTGATAGATATATAAATAAACAGACTTGTGAGTAGATAGAAAAAATCCTACAGAAATATACAGTTAAATGCGTGCGTGCGTGCGTGCGTGTATGAAGGGGGCACATGATATAATATTAGCTGATGGTCACAAATGTTTGAACAATGTGGTTTTAATTTCTTTCATACTTTAAAAACTGCACCTATCTATCTCTGTCTCTCTCTGTCTGTCTCTCAACACAGACGAAGAAGTATTCAATTTTTGTAATTCCATGATTAATTTATTTCGATCAAACTGATTGTGTTGTGTCCTCATCAGATGGAAAGAAACAGTCATATATAATATGAATATAATCCAGAAACGCTTGGTAAAAAGAGAATTTTAAAATCTTATTTAAAAAAGTTTCATTAAAAAAGAAATTAAAAAATAAAACATAAAATGTAATTTTTTACGGTGGAAATATAACCATATATTAACAAATATAATTTTCTTTTAAAAATGTTTCCTACAACTATCGAATATATGATAAAATGATATTGAACACTCAATTAGATATTCCACATTCTCCTTGGATTATTACCGTTTAGTCTAATCCTTAGACTATTTTCTTTGGATTATATATATAGATAGATAGAGAGAGAGAGAGAGAGAGAGATATTGTATATATATAAAGAGAGAGTGCTGAGTATGATACAAAATTGCTTCCGGAGATGAATTTACTGTTTTGGAGAATTGGGGATTTTGGAGTATCTCTTCGTTGCTGTTAATCCCAGGTCCACTCTGACCCGGAGTGGTAGTAATTGTTAGTATTCCATCTTTGAGTCAAATAGGTCTGTTTGAAATTTATGAGAATTACGTAGGAATGTTTGCAATAATATAGCGGTGTGTAAATTAGATATGATTACTCAGTATCATATAACAGTGTGCAAACAAATAATTATTGCTGAATAGAAACAGTTAATTAAAAACATATTTGTGTATAAATTACTAGCATGAAATTTCGGCATTAATTAATCCATAAGAAATTGATATGCCCTAAAACAACTAAACTAAACCATCCATATCTATACTTCTCTCTCTCTCTCTCTCTCTATATATATATATATATATATATATATGTGTGTGTGCGTGTGTCTGTTTGGTTTGGTTTGGCTTCTTTGTTTAATGGCCTTTCAACATTTGTAGGTTATTTAATGCCGAAGCCATTCTTCTAGAAGAACAATAGTTGTAATATTTAACCCTTAGCTGGGAGGATAAGGGGGTTCATACCTTTCCCAAGGGTATTTGCCCAAAAGTTAACGTAATAGCACGACTGGAGCACGAACTCACTTACTCCGTTTCCGCAGTCCATCGCTTTAACCATTACACCCCCCATATATGTGTGTGTGTATGTTTGTGTGTATATATATATATATTATGACTTAAAATCTAAATTTGATTGACTATTTAATCATAGACTACATCAGATAATGATTGGTGAAAAATAAAATTTTTGAAAAATACCGGGTACGTTTTCCAACATTTAAAAAAAATTATCAATTTATCTATTTTTTACAATTCCTATCAGATGTATCTCTTACATAATAATAATCAACCAAATTTTGGCTTTCAAGTTATATATATATAAAGAGAGAGAGAGAGAGAGAGAGAGAGAGAGAGAGAGAGAGATAATTATTATTAGAATTTAAAGGTAAAAGCAGTTTTAACTAGTAAATTAAGTGCTCTATGCAGAAAATTGCAGAACAATCTCACAATATTTTCGACAATAAAATAGAAGAAAACGACAAAAAACACTCAGATTTCATCAGCTGATTCTTATAATTCAGTATTTTATGATGCGAATGACTTTTCCCACTCGGTCGTGTTTAGTAATCCTTTGGATGTGTGTATGTGCAAACATGGCATTCATACATACGTACCCTGGATAGGTTTTGTTTAATTTGTTTATTTCCTGATTTGTGTCTGTGAATGTTCTATTGGAGTTAATTGGCCGTGAAGACCACTGGCCAATGTTAAACCTCACACACACACACACACACACACACACACACACACACACACACACACACACACACACATATATATATATATTGTTAGTGTGTGTACTTGAGTCAATGCGCACATGTACACATGCATGTACATCTACAAATACACACACCCGTACACACATATATTTTCAAGATGGTTGTGTTGATTTTGGTTTTCTCTCTTTCTCTCTCTCTCTCTCTGTCTCTCTCTCTCTCTGCATACACACGTATACATAGATATATGCCTACGCATATATACACATATATGTTTTTCAAGTGTATTGGATTGGGTTTAATGTGTGAGAATGTTTGTGACCCACACATAGATTTATTTTAAGCTTGTCTGTGTATGTTTATGCTTGTGCACACGCGGGTGTGTGTAGTTAGGCTCTTTTTAAAGTTGTCTTGTATCTATATTTGATTTTTTTTAAATTTAGATCATCAGTTTGGTATTTTGGCATTATCCAAAAGTTTCCTTTGCTGCGTTCATAAAGGTTTTGATACATTAAGATGTCTATTTCCAGGTAATTTAATGCTGGTTTTATGTAAAGAGACTCTATTGTTCAGCGCTTGAGTCCTGTTTATGTATATCTCTTTGCTGATAGTACATTTGATTATGCAGATTTCACTGTTTGAATGGCTGCATGAATTTCTATTTATTATGAATGTTGTTTTTGTATTTTCGTCAGTATAAGATTTTCCTGCAATGATAATATTACATAGTCCACATATTTTGTTTTTGCATTCTGAGACTCCATGTGTGGTGTCTTCCTTTTACAAATTTCTGTAATGACTAATATGTTTTTAATTCTATCATTGTTTTAAATTTGTCTAGGTTGTTTGATATTTATATGAATAGCTCTGAGTGGTATATGTTGAATGTTGAGGCATATCCTATTAGTTGTTCGTTGCTATAATTTCTTTTAAATCCGTTATTTATTGGTGTTGTGAGATATCCCTCTGGTTGACGTTTATACGTAATTCTTCTTAGCGAGTTTGTCGGAGGTTATGTTTGTGATTATGGTGCAGATACTACGTGCTAGGATGTAAGGGATGGATTTTATGTATTTTTTTTTTTTTTTTTTTGGTGGGTGATGATTTTTGAAATGAAGGTATTTTCAGGTATCTATGGTTATGTGTTAAATGTCTGTGTTAATTTGGCCCTTTTTGTTTTTAATGAAGATGTCTAAAATGGTAGTTCTTTAAAATTGTGTTCGATGGTGAATCTTATTTTAAAGCGTAGGTTTTGGTGTAAATTATTAAAATCATTAATGTTGCATCTTGAGTATTTCTAAAAAAATAAAACAGTCATCCTGGTATCTTTTTTCATGATCGATTAGATCATGAAAAATTCTGTTTTTATATTGCAACTGTATTTTCCACAATGATTTCCTACCTTGGTGTAGTAGCTATCGAAAAGGGAGCCTTCGGGTTACCCTCGACTATGGTCGCCAACTTTACTACTTTACTTAGTGTGGTATACGTTCGTGCCATTTTAGTTCCCACAGCTGGTTTGGATATAATTTTGTGGTTGAATTGTAAAGAGTTATTGTTTGGGGTTAGTTCTATATCATCAGTGATAAATTTCTTGTTAAATCGTATGTATAATGTTTCTAGGTATTTTTCTATCCCAAATGAGATAGCTTGTTTTCCTAATTCACGGGAGATATTCATGTATAGAGTTGTGACGTCAAATATAACCATGAATGTGTTAAGTTTTTTGTGGTATGGATCTTAAAAATGGATGTCATCTCTAATGTAGCTTTTTATCAAAAAATGGTTATAGGAGAACATCTAGTAATTTTCTGAGTCTGTTGGTGATGCAAGATGGGTTTGCTGCTATGGATCTAAATTTGAGATCACAGAGGTTTGGAATTTCTATCTATTCAGATTTTCTTTGTGGATGATAATGGTACGTATGCTCGTTGTTCTGTATGAGTTTGCAGTTTTTTTTATGTATATGTGTAGGTTCTTTAGGGGGGGGGCTTTCTTTGTTTTAATTTTTCATCTTTTTCTTTGTAAGCTTTTTGTTATTTTCTTTCTGTTTTTTATTTTAGGAAAGATTTATCGGCCATTAAGTGTTATATTGCGCAAGGTTTTTTTTAAATTACCGATAGGAATTGTTGTAATAATGTAGGGCAAAGCGCTTTGATTTCAGCTAATAGTGCTTTTTCTTTTTCTAGGTATTTTGTTGTGCTGTTTGTCTTCCTTGAGCTTTTCATTTTATTAGGTTCAATTTTATTTTTATTTTTCTCTGTTCCTCAGTGTCTTATGTTCCTAATCAAAATATTGTTTACTTTAAAAACAACAACTGAAACTTAACTTAACCATTCTAAATCTTCTGAAAAAGATGTAAAGTCTGAAACACGTGTAGCACAGATATATATGAAATAATAAAAACCTAAATACCTAATTTCAAATCGTTTGCGAACCTTTTCATTTGAATATATCATCATCATCATCATGTCATGCCGCCAGCACGGATATCCTTGACCCTCTCCGCCACTTCTCCCTATCATTCATCGCCTCCGGCAGGTCTTCTGGGTTACATCCTGTGTCCTCACATAGCTGCTGTATGTAAGTTCGGGCTAGTCGTCCTGCTTTTGCTTGGCCATATGTGGGGGTCCATAGGAGTACGTCACTTACGATCTCGTCCTTGCTTCTCCAGCAGTGTCCGGCGTGTCTGGCTCGTCTAACCTGTATAGTTTTCGCGATGGGAGGCAAGTGGCCGTACAGTTGGCGTCTCGTGGGGTATTGTCGCCAGGACTTATTCAATATTTCCCTCAACATTCTTGTGCAGTTACCGTCAAGTTTCTTCTCCAGCCGTTTAGTTAGCGTCCATGTAGTGCATCCATATAGCAGTATCGATACAACCGCTGCCTGGAAGAAACTGCGCTTCATTTCATCGGTCAGGTCTGATTTCCATATGATTGAGAGCCTATCTATAGCCGTCCATGCTTTCGTCAGTCGTGTGTCGATGTCGTTTTCTGTTGATGAGACGCTACTTCCTAGGTAGGTGAATTTGTCCACTAGCCTCAGAGAGGCTCCGTCTAGTGTGGTAATGTTGCCTGTTTGGTTGTAACACATATATCCAGTTTTGTGCGCATTGACATGGAGGCCAATGCCTGCTGCAGCTCGTTCCAAACTATGCAGTAGTGTCTCTGCTTATATATATATATATATATATATGTATATATCGTGTTCCAATTGATATGAAGAGCATGGGATAAATTCATTATTATTATTATTATTATTATTATTATTATTATTATTATTATTATTATTATCTCTATGTATTTTGCCCATACATTAGTTTATCCATTGATATCGACATTGAAGTCCTTTCCTCTCTTTCACGAATTTCCCTTGGATTTTACTACCGAGTAATATTGATTAATATTAAATGTTAAAAACATGTTTATTGAAACCGAACTTAGATGCACAAAGCGTACTTTATTCATTTGCAATTGTTAGATTGTAATCGTAACTATTATTACTGTTCCATAACATTATTTAAATTGTACTTTTTAAAAACTGTCTTTGATTATTTGTTTACACAGTTATATGATCTAACTCAATAAATGTAACTCCGACAAGCGTTAATAAAATGATCAACCAAAGAAAAAATAAAACCCTCAAAACAGAGAGAAAGAGAGAGAGAGAGAGAGAGAGAGAGTGTGTGGGGGGGAGGGCAAAAAGAGATTATCAGTTTAAATGATGATTTATTTCGTGGCCTTTCAGTTGGCTTTTAATGTTAATGAGATAGATAGATAGATAGAGAGAGAGAGAGAGACAGACAGACAGACATGTGTATAAACGGCGTGATTAGTGCAACTTTTATCACCGAAGGTAATAGAACCAACGACCCAAGTTCAAATCCTGGACTTAGCAGTTTGTCTTTCTCTTCGTTCCAATTCTGTTGGAAAAGGTATGATTTCATCTGTTCTCCTCTCACCAATTAGTGATTTGTCGAGAATTCTAAATTTTTAAAACTTAGTTAGGCAACCAAGGTAGGAGAATAAAACTCTGGATACAAACCTATTCCTGTCAAATATTAGTAATTTACACATAGTCTTATGGTTTCAAATAATCCTATCTAATATTAATAATTTATATATAATTATACGGTTTAACGTAACTATTCCCACTCAATAATTATTATTCATTTTCATATAGTTATATGATTCAAGTATTTCAATCTAATCATCATCATCATCATCATCATCATGTCGTGCCGCTAGCACGGATATCCCTGACCCTCTCTCGCCACTTTTCCCTATCATTCATCGCCTCTGGCAGGTCTTCAGGGCTACATCCCGTATCCTCACATGGCTGCTGTATGTATGTTCGAGCTGGTCGTCCTGCTTTTGCTTGGCCATATGCTGGGGTCCATAGAAGTACATCACTTATGAGCTCGTCCTTGCTTCTCCAGCAGTGTCTTGCATGTCTGGTTCGTCTAACTTGTATAGTTTTCGTGATGGGAGGCAGGTGACCTTATAGTTGGTGCCTTGAGGGGTGTTGCCGCCAGGACTTGTTCAATATTGCTCGCAACATTCTTGTGTAATTGCCTTCTAGCTTCTTCCCCAGCAGTTTAGTTAGCGTGCAAGTAGTGCATCCATATAGCAGTATCGACACGACCGCTGCCAGGAAGAAACTGCGTTTCATTTTATCGGTCGGGTTCAATCTAATACTAATAATTTATACATGATTATAATGGAGAAAAATTGAAAAACAAAGTCAACCTAAGTGAAGGATTTATTGTGCATTGATCTAACAACACTCGATATCATCTTTTCTACGTCCTGATGATGGTTTATTAAAAACGAAACGTTATATCGTCGACTTTAAGTTTTTCTTCATATGATGATAATGTTTAAAGTAACTGCTTATATTTTATAATATTCCGATCAAATACGTATAATTTGAAAACATATCTGTTTGATCCTCAGATGGGACCCAAACAGATACTCCACAACGTGGACATAATGGCAGTGAAGGAGTACGCCACATACCCCAGCGCTCGAGAAATTGAACTCCACAAGATGCAGTTTACTGTCATGCGCAGGACACTCTCCATGAATTGTTCACTTCCATTAAGTTATCTTGTGATATCGGCATTCTTCTAGGAATTTTTACTGTCGACTATTGTCACTGGTTCGGGCATTGTCTTGGATACCATCTTTTATGATTACGAAGATGGCTAATGAATCTTCCAAAGATTAAACATCGGATGCCATCACCAAAACCTGGAGGACTACGGGTCAAGCTCTTCCGTCAGCGTGTTTGCTTCCGATTTCTGTGTGTGAGGCGTTTAGTTTCAAATATTACAGTAGCCTTATAATCTATAAAAAAAAGTGAGCAATCTATCTATCTATCTAGATTGAGCCATCTACACTTAAAGGTACTATTTACCAACCCCTCCGCTCGGGCAGGATATGACACAAGGTCAATTTTTAAGCGGAGTTTAACAGGTTTGAATTCAGAGTTTTCCTTCTCCTAGACTAGTTGCCTCACCAAGGCTGAAGAACCTAGTCCGTCCTACTATTTACCCATAGCTGGAGGGAGAATAAGGGGGTTCATACCTTTCCCAAGGGTATTTGCCCGAAAGTGAACGTAATAGCGCGACTGGAGTACGAACTCGCGTACTACGATTCCGCAGTGCATCGCTTTAACCATTACACCACGAGGACACCCCCACACTTAAAGGTAGATATAAACAAAGTGGCATATATATATATATATATATATATATATATATATATATATATATATATATATATATATATATATATATATATATATATATATATATATATATATATATATATATATATATATATATATATATATATATATATATATATATATATATATATATATATATATATATATATATATATATATATATATATATATATATATATATATATATATATATATATATATATATATATATATATATATATATATATATATATATATATATATATATATATATATATATATATATATATATATATATATATATATATATATATATATATATATATATATATATATATATATATATATATATATATATATATATATATATATATATATATATATATATATATATATATATATATATATATATATATATATATATATATATATATATATATATATATATATATATATATATATATATATATATATATATATATATATATATATATATATATATATATATATATATATATATATATATATATATATATATATATATATATATATATATATATATATATATATATATATATATATATATATAATATATAAATATATATATATATATATATATATATATATATATATATATATATATATATATATACATATATATACATACATATATATACATATATATATATATATACATACATATATATACATATATATATATATATATATATATATATATATATATATATATATATATATATATATATATAAATATATATAAATATATAATATATAAATATATATATATATATATATATATATATATATATATATATATATATATATATATACATATATATACATACATATATATACATATATATATATATATATATATATATATATATATATATGTATGTATAGATAGATAGATAGATAGATATGATGTGACATGAAAAGTCTGAGCAAGCTACCAACATAGAAGGTTAGATAGATATACGAAGAGAACTGAGCTATCTATCTATCTATCTATCTATCTATTTGTAGATAGATAGATAGATAGATAGATACGGAAAAACTGAGATAGATAGATAGATAGATAGATAGATAGATAGATCTGGTCCACATACCTTAATGGACTGATAGAGGTAAAAAAATAAGACGCCTTCCTTAATTAATCAGCAAAGAAACGTAGACAATAACAAAAAACAGCCGGTCTTGTCATTGGAAGCTGGTTTTGCCTGTTACTGTACCTGAGACCCCCAAAATGGTTTCTTGGCGGAAGATAAGCGCGGGAAAAGTCATTGAGGGCAGATTAATTCTTGTCTTGCTATCATAATGTCTATTAAAAGTAACGTTCACAGGAAAGAGCAGACATAACGAAAAAGAAAAAGAAAAAGGAAAGAGAGAGAGAGAGAGAGAGAGAGAGAGAGGGAGATAATCAGTTTAAATGATGATTTATTTTGTGGCCTTTCAGTTGGGTTTTAATGTTATTCATGTATCCAGATATTCGGATATCTATCTATGTCAGTTAATTCATATCTATCTTTCTATCTATATATCTTTTTACATATTTGTTCTATAAACAGTATTTTCTACAGACATAATGTTTTATAAAAAGTTAAATGTTCAATAAAAAAGTTATAAAATTCCGCTATATCTTATTTGGACCAAATTTAATATTTTAGAAAAAGTTGTTAGACGTGTTCTTATTTATTATTGATACTGTTTATATATATATATATATATATATATATATATATATATATATATGTAAAGACTGAGATAGATAGATAGATAGATATGAAAAGACTAGGGGAGGGAAGAGTACAAAGTGAGCACGATTTTGTGGGCCACATTTGCCTTCTATATGTGTAACAAGTTTAGCTACCCTACTCCTTTCTCCTTCTCTTCGCCCTCATCACGGTTTTTGCTTTGCGAATCAGAACCTCTCCTTTACCCTCACTGAGTTGTTTCAGCCAAAGTCTTACCACTCCTAACCACCAGCAACTTTGAACCTTGCCGTGTAAGTAGATCATACCGAGTCGAAACTGTTTTCTTTTAACTGATTTGCGTAATAAACTTTTATTCCTGCTGTAAAATGCAAATAAATAATGCGATACTCAAAGGGCACCAAAGTTCAGTTTGCACGTGGCGCCAAGAACCCTAGGGGTGACCCTCTATCTTTATTTGCATCTTTGTTTTCTTAGAGAGAGAAAGAGAGAGAGAGAGAGAGATTTGAATCTTATCTGTTACTTTTGCCTTTGGAATACATCACAGGACACACCCGAGCCAGATTGGTCCCGTCTAAAACAAGCAGAAGAATATTTTTTCACAACCAGTTTTTGTTACTTAACATTCAGAAAACCTTCATCTACTCGATAACAAATTAGAAAAATATTGATTTTCTATGGTTTTAGATTGAACGGTCCTATTAACAATATATATAGTAAACGATTGTAGTCGAGGGCGACCAGAAGGCTCCCTTTTCAATAGCTACTACACCAAGGTGTAAGGGAGGGCACTACTCCTTCCCTCGGATTGCTCCATTTTACCCTTGATACGTACCTTATAATGCTGAATGTTAAGCAAGGAGGTATCAAGTACCCTTTTTTAAGTCTTTGGTATGAAGCGACCTGGGACTGAATCCTGGTCTCCCGGGTCATTAAAATATTGAAACGATTGTCAAATTTTAATCTCTGGCACATTTCCAAGTTTATCAATTTTCCCACACAATTTTTTTGATTTGTCACTTGAAGTTTATGTACCGTTGTTTTTATTAATATTACTGTTACTGGCTGCTGTAATATTTTTGGTTCCTTCTCTTTGGTATATTCCTTGTTTCTCTGAATTGTTACATCTATGCAATCCTCAATACAGGCGAGTCCGCTTCCTCTTTCTTTTCTTGACACGTACAGTTTATCTATGTCATCTTGCGTATTGTTATATTATAATTAGTATTTTAGTCCTTGTGAAATTTTCACGCCAGCTTGGACTTCCACTGAATTCTAAATGATAACAAAACTCCTCAGATCTCCTGGAATCTTCTCAGTATTCTGGCCGATCTCAGCAATGCTGTAGTCTAAATGGTCTTCATTTTCCCTCCAATTTCCAACTGTTCCAATCCCTTCTCCAATCCTTTCGGGACCATTTTAAGCGCATTAACTACAATTTGTATCACCATTACTCACTCATTCCACATCTTTTTTTTTTTTTTAGTTCTCAGGCAAACTCTAGTATTTGTCTATCTTTTCACTTTTTTTATATATCACCCATTTTTCTACTAGAACGTCAAAATGCACGAAAAGACAAGTTCTCTTTTTTTTTTTTTTTTTGTTTATTTAAAAAAAAATGTCTAGTCTTCTGGCCGGGATTATTTGTATCTCAAAATCGCTGAGAATTTTATGCATCTTATTTTCTAGATCGGATTCTGGTTTGTGCATATAATAATTGATAGTATGGTCAATTCAACTTTTTGCACAGTTCCCAGTGGATCAACTTTACCACCCAAACTTGTCAATTTTTGCTCTCTTTTGTGCTAGTTTGCTGCATTCGCTTTTCTATGTGATTAATAGTTTTATCTTTTTCGCTACATAAACCTACATTTGCTATTCTATTGCTTGTTATCGATTTTTGCTTTAACTTAATTGATCCTTGTGGCATTGTTTTATGCAGTTATTCGAAAAGATATAGTTTCTCTCTTGAGATGGCCCAGTCAGCTGAGACTGCAGAATACACTGACTGCCTCTCTGCATAGGAGTAAGAGTTCCCCAACGAATGTCCTTGATATGACACTAAACAATCTGATGGTAAAGCTTCAGTAATGCAGAAGCTTTGAGGAATGCGGAGTACCCCTTCATTTTTATCGCTCCCAGAGCCACTCTGGCCCGGAGTGGTAGCACCTGATTGAGTCCTATTAATGTGTCAAATAGAGTTAAATTGTGTAATTACATTAAATAATTGTTGAAATTAAGGTGGGGTTGTTACTATAACTGTGTTTAAATTGTGTACTTATGCTAAAATGAATTGTTTGAAATAGAACTGTTGGCAGTTAACTGTGTAAACAAAAATATACTTATACTAAACTAAATTGTTTGAAACTTTTATCAAAATGACTTAATTCGGCGTTAAATGACCCGAAAAAATTTCATATGCAGTAAACAAAACAACCGACCAATTCTCTTGAGATTTCCCTTTTGCAGCCATGTCCACGTCTTCTCGTGTCAGATCTCGTCAGTTTGTTGTTTGAAATATCTATACTTTTGTTTTTTTTCCCCATTTCTGCTTGTTTAGTAAACTGGCTATGAATTTATTTGTCCTACTTTTCATTGCAGCAATAAATATTTGCATAACCCAGCGCTAGATTTTTCTGAAATTTCATAAGCTAATAAACGTTGTTGAGGGGTTTTATGCCATGATAGCCATTGCTTTTAGTACAACACAATTTTTTAAGTCTGAGTATCGGCTCGGTTGTTTTTACCTAAAATTCAAAAGTCGACCAGTGGGCTCTCTTTTCAATAGCTACTACACCGAGGTATAGCGGAGGGCGTCATGCCTTTCCCAGGATTGCTCCACTTTACCCCTGATACATACCTTATATTGCTGAGCGTTAAGCAAGCAGGTATCAAGTACCATTTTAAAAGTCTTTGGTGTATACGGTATCAAATGCATCAGACAAATGAAATGAACTTGTCACTTGGCGTATTAGTCATCAATTTGATACAAATACGGGCTTCAATAATAGAAAGAAACGCATAATGTGGATGTACAGCTTCGTAGTTAATCCAAATATTAGGCGCAGAACCGTAGCCCACGTATGCCCAGCAGTTCCAAAAATGTCTTGAGCTCCATCGGCATTACCCTGAGTTAATGATTGACTCATATACAGGACCTTATTAACAACTACTACTCCATGTCAGAGTGAACCTGAGAAAAATGGTAATGGATGAATTCCCTGAAATTCAAGGACGAGAGCCTCACCATCAGATGTTGTTTATTTTCATATCCAGAATATTCAAAGTCTTGTTAATCCCATCACGACTGACCCTCAGCCACCATCTTCTAGCACATGTAAGATGAAAAGAGATGAGTGTTTCTTAGCCATAAAAGCAATCTGAAAAATACGTTTGGGTTAATATTAAGTACTTTGGCTTGATATGACCAGCCGAGTGAACGGAGAGAACCTCTCCGACCGTCCGTCTAGCCCAGTAAAGCACCAAGTGAGAATTAAACTTACTACCAATGGTTTGTTAGCCTAGCTTCCTAATTATTACACCAAAGTGTTCGCCAATGGTCCGGGAGACCTGGGTTCAATCCTCAATCGCGTCATACCAAAGACTTTAAAAATGGTATTTCATACCTCTTTGCTTAAGACTCAGCAATATAAGGTATATATCAAGGGTAAAGTGGAGCAATCCAGGGAAAGGAGTAGTGCCCTCTCCTACACCTCAGTGTAGTAGCTATTGAAAAGGGAGCCTTCTGGTCGCCCTCGACTAAGGTCGCCAACTTTACTTTTACTAAAAGGGGATCAATATTGTCATTTGCTAAGCTTAGCCTAGTTTTGCCCGAAGCTAAACGTATGAGGCACCCGGTGCGAATCAAAATCACTAACAATAATATGCTAGCCTAGCTCGGCAACCAGTACACCACACTGACCCCTGACGGCAGCAGCAAACTGGTACGCCAGACGGGCTTGGTTACTATTGCACTGCGACAGGAGCCCAAACAACAGACAGAAGGACGTAATACGTTCTTGTTCGTCTTTTCATGCTCTATTTTTTACTAAGCAGTAAAGGATCTTTAACGGGACAGGAAGACACCCCCTGTTTCCCCCAAAAAGAGAGGGGGTAAAGAAAAGAAAAGAAAAGAAAAGAAAAACAAAACGCTCCCCTCACCCGCCAAAAAATTATCCCTGTATTTTTTTGTGTGTGAGAAACTAAAAAAAATTGAGAGAAGTGGGGTGAAAGATAAAGAAAAAAAAACCCCTGCAAGCTTCTTAATGACCCCACCGTCTGTGTTGTTCGTACGCCTAATTTTTCCGTCTGTGAGCCTTTCAGGTAGGCGGGGCACGGTAGAGAGAACAAGGAAGTACTGGTCTTTATCATTCTTTCTTGAGCGCTAAGCCAGCGAATCCCTTCACCCGACAAATAAAATGTTAGTGAAAGAAGGAAGAGGGATAAGGGACAGCACTGTGTGCCGGATGTAACCTTGCTCCCTATTTCACAAGATGTTTGTAAGGGTATGATGATACCCTTAGACAGCCTGACCGGATCGAACCTATCTCCCAACGCCTAACACGTACCTCCTTCCTGGTTATATCGCAGTCCACGTTCCCTTAGTGGGTAAAACAAAAAAGCAAAAACACTAAAAGAATAACGATCAAAATAATGATAAAAATAATATAAAACTAACCAAAAATGAGACAAAAAGAAAAAAAAAAAGAAAAAAAAACCCTAACCCGTACGCATTTTGATATTTCTCGATAGAGTCATTTAGTACGACATATTTCCCAATTTTGAATTAACAACGATGCACATGGTGATTGGCGAATGAATGAATGAGTGCACAAACTCGCCACATGTGTGCGCATGCGCATTTAAAAACAATCACATAAAGTAGTTGTTCTCAACCTTTTTCAATCCACTAATATATATATACTACCTGACATGTTTATATATATATATATATACTATATACTTATATATATACTACCTGACATATTTATTCTCCTTTATTTTGGCAGTCCTTTATATATATTTCTTGTGTAAGTATCACGTGTACTTCTATCTGAACACGTGATTTTACAATACATCATAATTACGATTGATTGATGACATTCTCACTTTTCTGTCTGATGATTGTGCACACTATATAAAAGCTAAAGAGACTGACTTTCTGCTCATAATTTGACATTTTTCTGGATTGTATACTTCTTCTGATGTAGTAGCGTCGAGCACTTTTTCTTGCATACTTTTTTCATTTGTATCAATATATATATATATATATATATATATACTAAAGTCCTCCATGGCTTCGAATATTACCACTAAGATTAATTTTCAGTTTAGAAAACAAGAGAAAGGTGCCAGAAGCTAGCTCTGGTGAGTACGGAGTGTGCTGCACTTGCACATTCCCGTGTTTCACTAAAAAAAAACTACAGATAAAAAATGATGATGCAATTTGTAACTAGAAATATATTACATAAACTGGTGTCTGGAATAAAAACATTAATAAAACCCCACCAAAACTAAAAACAACCGTACTGCTTAAACATAATCAATCAACACTACAATGTCTAGCCAAAAGACAAAACACCGATGGAGTTATCGAAGCTAATACGTAAATGTGCTCAATACGTTATGCAAAATCAGAATTATTCAGATGATCCGGTTGGTTAAATCTAGATAGATTCTGATTCTTTTGGTATTCTCTCTCTCTCTCTCTCTCTCTCTCTCTATATATATATATATATATATATATGTGTGTGTGTGTGTGTGTGTGTGTGTGTGTAATGTTTTGAACAAATCCTGGAAAAAAGCACGCCACAAAACCGCAGTTGTTTGGCCACTTACCTTCCATCATACAAACCATTCAAATGAGACGAACAAGACATGTTGATGAAGTAATGACGTACTGATAAGTGACGTTCTCTTATGGACTCCAATTACATGAACACACCAGTGACCAAATGCAATGAGTACAAATATAGTGTAACTGTTTGACATCTTCTATTTCGACGAAGCTTCTGACCATTATCGAGATCAAGGATCAACTATACACTTTATAAGTTTTTCAAATGTTTAAATTCAAAACTCATCATTGTGTGTTATTTTAAATTTTTAAAATAAATCGTTTTATTTTCTTTGCTTTATAAGATGGTTTGGTTTGGTTAGGTTAGGTTTTATGGCATATCAACCATTGTGGGTTATTTAATGGCAAATATTTTTTATACATATATATTAAAAATATATGATTTGGCTTTATGGCATATCAACCACCGTAGGTTATTTAATGCCAAATCCTCTTTATACATATGTTAAATATATATGATTTGGTTTGGTTAGGCGTAATGACATATCAACTATTGTAGGTCATTTAATGCCAATCAATATATTATATACGATTCGGTTTTGTTTTGTTTTATGGCATATCAACTATTGAGGGATATTTAATGGTAAATCCTTTTCATACATATATTGAATATATATGATTTGGTTTGGTTTGGTTTTATGGCATATTAACCATTGTGGGTCATTTAATGCCAAATCCTTTTTATACATATATTAAATATATGGTTTCTAAACATTTTGAAGATAACTTTTTTCACAAACCTTAGGTCATTTCTTTGTTCATTTTTTTTGTTTTTTACACGCTGTTAAATGGTTTCACTTTATTTCTGACAATTCACTTTTGCATAAGTTCAGTCTTTTGTTTGTACAGTTAATCATTGGTTTCGATACAGTTTTTGTCTACACAGGGTTGAATGTAAAAACAGTTCTACTTCAAACAATTCAGTTGAGTATTAGTACAGCTTTTTGTTTACACACAGTTAAATGTAAAAACAGCTAATTTCAAACATTTCAATTCAGCGTAATTACACAGTTTAGTTGTATAGTTCTTTGACCAATAGATAGGGCCCTATCAGGTGCTACCACTCCAGGCCGGAGTGGATCTGGGGGCGATGGCAATAAAGGGGTACTCCGCTTGGGAAAGGTATGAATCCAATTATTCTCCCTCCAGCTATGGGTAAATAGTAGGGCAGACTAGGTTCTTCAGCCCTGGTGAGGCAACTAGTCTAGGAGAAGGAAAACTCTGAATTCAAACCTGTTAAACTCTGCTTAAAAATTGACCTTGTGTCATATCCTGCCTGAGCGGACGGGGTGGTAAATATGATAAAGGGGTACTCCGCATTTTCCAAAGCTTTTGCATTACTGGAACCTCACCATCAGATTGTTTAGTGTCATATCAGGACATTCGTTCTGAGGGAGTCTTACCCCTCTCCAGAAATGCAGTCAGTGTATTCTACAGCCCCAGCCGACTGGGCCATTGCCTTATAAGAGTCAGTGCACGTCCTTGTGTGTGTGTGTGTGTGTGTGTGTGTGAGGTGGAGAGAGTGTCTATGTCACTATGTTTGTTTGTCAAAACATATGGTATACAAAAACGCAAATCTTACTCAAAAACATGGCCGCCACTAGAAATATGCAATCCTCTTCCAAACAGAACCTCTGCTCTTCCTTCACCGCCAGCTCCATTCCAACACCGATTACACTCCAATAGTTTTATACACATCAGCTGTCCGAGATTCGTTTTTTTTTCAGTGCCACTCACCTATTCTTAGAAAGAGCCGGCCGCTTGAAGATAATATCTAACTTTTTTTTTCAGAGTACGATGTAGGCTAGACGCCAGGGTATTGCAAATAGTTGTGGGTGGGTGCATCTATCCGGGGTGTGGGTAGAGAATAGAAATGCTTTAAGATAATCCAGGGGTGAATTTTGTTACTACGCCGGGTAATATTTCATTCATTAGTTTTTTAAACTTTAGTTGTGAAATATTGGATCCCATGTTTGGAATTATCTCCTAACCAATTCTATGAATACATTTCATTTAAGAAATGCGTTCAAAAATGATTTTCTTTTGTCAGGGCATTTGGTACCAATTTTTAAAAACAATTTCTGCAATATTAAAAAAATGTTTTAAACGGTAAACACCTAAGCAAGAATATATATATATATATATATATATACTCAACTCCCTATGCACAAACAGGATGTGAAAGAAGGTCAGTTGTTTAAGCGGGGTTTTGCCAGGGTGAATTCAAAGTTTTCTTTCTCCTAGAGTTGTTGCCATACCAGAATTAGAGAGCTTAGTCAGCCCTATTATTTACTCATAAATAGAAGTAAAAGAGTTGGATGTTTACAATTCCGAAAGGGTATTCGTGCTATGCGAAAATGCAAACACCCTTGTCCAGGACACACACACACACACACACACACACACACATTCTCATATATATATATATATATATATATATATATATCCTGGACGAGGCTGCTTGCACACACACACACACACACACACATATATATATATATATATTAAAGAGAGAGAGAGAGAGAGAGAGAGAGAGAGAGAGAGAGAGAGAGAAAAGAGAGAGAAATATGAGTTGGGATAGTGTAGAGTCAACGGCGCTTGGTGACTGTCAGTTTCTTGGCAATGCAAATCTAACAATCACGTAGGCGAGAAAGTAACTGTAAGCAAATGTTGTTGACTCTGTGACGACTACGTCATCCTAAATTCGATCTAATCATGTTATATCACCGATATTTAGCACTCGTTATATATATATATATATATATATATATATATATATATATAGGCCTTTTACAATAGTCTATGAAAGGAGAGAAAAGATGATGAGTAAACACTTGGGGAAATCGTTCTTCCATAACTACATTAACTGACCAAATGACAGCAGCGAAAATCATTTAGTGTCACCATTAATCTTCCCAGGGGCCAGTGTGCGTGCATATGTATATAGCTTTGTGCGTCTCTAAGCACGAGTGTGTGTATGTTTCTGTGTACATGTCTTTATGTGTGTGTGTGTGTGTGTGTGTGTGTGTGTGTGTGTGTGTGACAATGAAATTGAGAGGAATGTTCTCACTCGTTCAATATATATATATATATATATATATATGTGTATGTGTGTTTTGATTGTTATGTACCTGTGTGTGAGAGACAGAGAGTTAAGCAAATGAAAAAGATAGAAAGAGAGAGAGAGAGAGAGAGAGAGAGAGAGAGAGAGAGAGCAAAATGGAGACACAGAGAGAGAGAGAGAGAGAGAGAGAGAGAGAGACAAAGACAGAGACGGAAAAAGGGAAAGACATAGACAGAAGGTATATCTCTTTAAACATCTATAATGACTTAACATCGCAATTATCACCCCTCGTGTTCCTGATGATGGTTCAGTGGAACCAAAACGCTATAGTGTCGACTTCTTAATAAATATCTCCTTCCACTTGGATTACCTTGTTATCAATTTTTCTACATATTGTCGGATTATAATCCTTTATTTAATTTCATACTTAAGTATTGTATATTACAGAGTTAACTCCATTGATCCGGACTACGCTATTTTAATTTAGATCTACTTAAGCTCTGTCACCGATATTGAGCCCTATATATTTATATATATAATCATGAAGTCATGTTGATAGTAAAACGTTTCCGTGACTCACCTTCGCCATTCATCCCTATTATCCAACTCTCTTGGCATACCTTCTAGTGTTGTATAGTCATATACTACAACTATACACATATACATGCAGAATACATTTTGACGCAATTAATAAAGACGAGCGAAGACTTCTTTAAAAAAAAACATACCTCTCACTTTATTTGAAAGGGTTGTGTGTGTGAGAGGGAGTTGGAGACTGAACAAAGACTGCAACATATTGACCTCCCCAGCCCCTCCGGGCATCGCCGTGTGTCATTCTCGTTCTCCTGGACTGCTCAACCGGGGACCTGGGGGCCCAGCCTCTCTGGGACATGTTCTCATTCCAGCATCTCTCTTACTCATCTGATCTCCAACTCAATCGGGAGTCCCAAAGGCCTATTCTACCGGGTGGTGGCTTTCTCTACCACATCTTGTCTCTAACTCATCTGATATCCAACTCACTCGGGGGTCCCGAGGGCCCCTTCTGCTGGGTGGTGGCTTTCTCTACCACATATTTTCTCCAACTTCTCTGGACGCCAACTAAATGACTTCCTGTCTTCACCGAGTTATATAATAGTTCAATCGCCCACTCAATCTTTGGAATGGCATGTTTGATCGCCATCAAGCGGAAATAACTGTCATGCAGTTCACAGGTCACACTCTTCCGGTGCATCAGTCTATGAGTGTACCATGGGATTTTACCTTGTCCCATTTTTTCAGCCAAGCCCGCCTACGCGATTTCTGCTGATAACTGCTATCGGAATGTGTCACTTCCTTCCGGTACATCACTTTGGAATGGTATGTTTGGCCGGGTGGAAGGTCAATATACAACACATCCAGTGTTCACAGAGGTGGTGTACGTAAGTTCCTGCTGGTTGGCCAATTTTGCCTGGTCCATGTGAAGGAATCCATGAGAGAACGTCGCTTACAAGTTCGTCCTTACTTCCCTTGCAGTGCCCCTCATGTCTTGTTGGTCTTACTTGGATGGAAGGTAAATGGCTGTTGCTGCTGTTTTGTGATGTACTGCCGCAAGGATTTGTTTAAAAAAATACTAACATTTTTGTGTAGTTCCCATCTGGCTTTTTCTCCATGGGTTTCGTTAGTACCCAGGTAGTGTAACCATACAGTAGTACTGACACAGCCACAACTTGAAAGAAATTCCGTTTTGTTTTATCAGTGAGATCAGATTTTCATATGATTGACAACCTGTCAGTAGAAGTTTATGCCTTCCCAATGTATTTGTTTACATTGAAAGTAGATGAGATCTTGGTGTCAAGGTATATGACTAGTCAACTAATTTCAAATGTTTGCCACTCGAAGTGGATTAAAACATGTTTTATTTGCGTTTACGTTGCGGCCAATGATCACACTGTCTACTAAACAAGTGGATTTTAATATATATATATATATATATATATATATGTATATTAGAATTCTCATGACTAGAAAACCCGGCAAACACCTACGTGCGACATTCGAAACACTGAACAGCTGTTTCGACCTTATTTGGTCTCATCAGCAGGGGACACCATAATTTCCACCACTGGAGATAGAATCAACAATCACTGTAGGCAGAAGCCGAAACTCTATCACTGGGCCACCGGTTCATGTCACACATAAGCGATGCCGGATTAACTAGTCATGGTGACAATGCGCGACCATTTGACCTAATGTATCTTGAAGGTACGTATTCCCTACATCGGACACGGCCATCTCCAGGGCTACGTCTTCCCAAGTCGGAATTATGAGTCCTCATAACATAAGCTTCATGGGCAGGAAATATAATAATATAATTATGAATGGAAGAATTGATATATTATGTTAGAATACATACATATATATATATATATATATATATATATATATATATATATATATATATATATATATATATATATATATATGACCTAATGTGTCTTTAGGTACGTATTCACTACAGCGGACACGGCCATCTCCATGGCTACGTCTTCCCAAGTCGAAGTTATGAGTCCTCACAACATAAGCCTCATGGGCAGGAAATTATATTATATTTATTAGGTCAATTGGTCGCGCATTGTCACCTTGACTAGTTAATTTGGCATCGCTTATGAGTGACATGAATTGGTGGCCCAGTGGTAGAGTTTCGGCTTCTGCCTCGTGTGGTTGTTGGTTCGATCTCCCGTAGTAGAGATTACAGTGTGCACTGCTGATGAGATCCAATAAGGACGAAACAGCTGTTCAGTGTTCCGAATGTCGCACGTTGGTGCCGGATTTTCTAGTCATGATGATTCTAATATATCATTAATTCCTCCATTTAAATAAATATAGTGTGTGTACAAGAAGTGTCTGAAAAGTAGAGGCATTGATGCCACAAAAAATTATCTAAATTCCAAACAACAAACTACATGGTTTCTCTTTCCAAGTAATCTCTTTCGAGTTTAATGCTCTTTCCCATTCTTCGCTTCTATGCACTGCTGGGAAGATTTTTCTGGGATGCCTCTCAGCTCCGTCATTACGGTCATCAGGATAGCTTCCTCGTCTTCAAAACAGGTCTCCTTAGTGATCCCTTTGAGTTTGGAGAAAAAGAAAAGGTCAACCTAGGACGGTGATGTTCAACTTGGCTAAGAATATACCGGATGCTCATCATTCTCCGTCCTGTTATTTTTCAGAAATGCCTAAATCTTAAGTGATAATCTGTTAAACAATTTTTTTATTTTCATATTGTGATCGTTTAAACCGTCAACCGACGATCGCTACTCATCACTACACACCACCTGCCTTACCCATACGACGTTGACTTCATTCTTGCTTGTTGAAGGCCTCTCTATCCTTTATTATCCTCTTCGCACCCTTCTTTAAGCCTCTTGTGCCACTCGAACACGATGTACCATATACGGACAATAAATTTCGTTTTTTTATTCCACAGTACTCATAGCTGAACGATCTGGTAAAAGAGGAAGTGTAAACAAGAGCTGGTGAATGAAATACAATGGTTGCAGAAAGCTAAGATTATAGTAATATCATATTTACCCAACCCTTCCGCTCGGGCAGGATATGACACAAGGTCAATTTTTAAGCGGAGTTTAACAGGTTTGAATTCAGAGTTTTCCTTCTCCTAGATTAGTTGCCTTACCAAGGCTGAAGAACCTAGTCTGCCCTACTATTTACCCATAGCTGGAGGAAGAATAATGGGATTCATACCTTTCCCAAGGGTATTAGTGCAGTGTGAAATGCAATCAGTCTCGTCCAGGATTTGAACTCGTGTCATCGTGCCCATTTCCTACGACGATAACCGTTACACCACGGGCACCTCCTAAGATTATAGTAATATACTCCCAAGATACCATATTAGGTGATATCACTTATCCCTCTTTCGCCCATAGCTCACACAGTACACCTAATCTCGTTACTTTTCAGACAGAATTCATATATATATATACTACATGAGCTATGTGGTGAGAAAAACAGTAAGCTATTTGAAGAACTCGTAAAAAATGGTACTTATCTAAAATGGCCCACCCATGAAATTTTTCGTTAATTCTGCGGTAATCTACAAAAATTTATATCGAAATTTGATACTTACTAACACCACCCAGATCACCATCATCATCATCATCATCATCATCAAGGAGTGCTGACAGCACGGATTCCCTTGTCCCTCTCGCACCATCCATCCCTATTGGCCATCATTCTTGTTACGTCCTCTAGATGGCATCGTGTGTCCGCACTGAGCAGATAAATATGTTTTTACTGGTCTGCCAACAATGGCGTATCCATGTGTTGGAGTCCATAAAAGAAGGTCGTTCATGAGTATGCTCCCACTTCATCACCAGAGTCCAAATATACTTATTCATGGGTGATAATGTATGTACCAATCCATTGTTCATGGACACCTCGGGTAGCGTAATGGTTAGCAAGCTAGACTTGCAAACCTACACGAGTGAGTTCGAGTCTCATTGGGTGCCCCATTCATATGGCCTTGTGCCACATCTAAGCAGAAAGCTTAGTAAATTACCAATCCATTGTTCATGCATATCACATTTTTACTTTTATCAACTTAACAACCCTCTGCATATGCACGATGTGACACATGGTCAATCTCTGTATTTTTTATTAGTTGAACATATTTGAATTCATAATTTTACCTCTCTCAAACCGTTTGCTATACCAGGGTTAAAGAGCTTAGTCCGTCCTACTATTTAACATACCTAAAGGGAAATATTTGAATTCATACCTTACCCAAGAGTATTAGCGTGAGATGTATTGCAAACAGCCTCGACCAGGGTTTGAACTCGTGTCACTACGTCCATTTCCTGCAGCGTTAACCATTACACCACGAGCGACTTTGTAAGCAATTATAGATTCAAGTAAATATTCCTTTATATTCCGTGTTCTTTATACCCAATTGCACGCTTTAAGATAATTATTCATATTAAATAATTATCCTTTCTTTGCACACAGTAATATGGTCTAAATATTTCCTACGTAATACATATATTGGTCTAGAGGGTAGAGTGTTCGCTACTGGTCCGGGAGACTTGGGTTCAATCTCAGGTAGCGTCATACCAAAGACTTTAGAAATGCTACTTGATACCTCCTTGCTTAACACTCAGCAATATAAGATACTTTACTTTTTTACTTAGATATATATATTTACACACACACACACACACACACACACACACGACTATATATATATATATATAGCGGAAAATGTAAACAAGCGAAAGCTAATTTATATGCGTTATTGGCCCCGGTCGCGTCATACTAAAGACTTTAAAAATGGTACTTAATACCTCCTTGCTTAACACTCAGCGATATAAGGTACGTATCAAGAGTAAAGTGGAGCAATCCAGGGAAAGGAGTAGCGCCCTGCCCTACACCTCGGTGTAGTAGCTATTGAAAAGGGAGCCTTCTGGTCGCCCTCGACTTTGGTCGCCAACAACAAATAATTTGTACATTATTATATGCTTTGAAGTATTCATATCTAATAGTAATAATTTGTCCTCAGTTGGAAAATATGTTTCAAGTATTCTCATCTAATATCAATAAGTTTTATACAGATATAGCAGGAGGGAGAATAGTTGGATTCATACCTTTCCCAAGGTTATTAGCGCTATGTGAAAAGCAAACAATCCCATCTACGATTTGACCTCGGGTCGCCGTGTCCATTTCCTAAGACGATAACCATTACACCACGAGCGCATTTTTACGTGGATGTATACATGTAGTGTCGTCTACTTTTGTGAAACTGAACTCCCTTTCTTTCTCCACTCTGTCGGCGAGGCTTAGAATATGTTGATTGCATTCTCTGAAGAGAGGTAAGACCCCCACCAAAGGGGGTGTTCTGGATAGGACACTAATCTCCATTTAATGGTGACACTCCAGTTCTTGATATCTGGGGAGTGTGGAATACCTTCTTAATTGCTATGACTTGCAGGCCAATTCTAACTCTTTGTGGTCGTACCTTTAAGACTCCCGCGTCTATGGGTGAAATAGATGAATTTAAAAATGATCCGAATTCAATTGGACTGTGGGCAGAAAAAAAAAGAAACTTGTAAAAGACAACAAAACAATAATGAACGATAGCCTAACCACTAGATATAAAATAACCCTATACAGGTTAACATGCCGTTAAAATCAATCAATCAATCCATCGATTGATCAATCAATCAGTCAATAAATCGATCTATCAATCAATCAGTCAATCAATAGATCAATAATTATTATTGTACATACGGTGCTGTTTGCTTTTTTGAAACTAAACTCCGCTTTTTTCTCTTTATTCTGATAGATAGATAGATAGATAGATAGATAGATAGAGAGAGAGAGAGAGAGAGAGAGGAGGAGGAGAGAGGGGAGGAGGGAGGTAGAGAGAATTATGTATATTTTTGTATAATTCTCTCTCTCTCTCTTTCTATATATATATATATATATATAAAGAAACGATTGAGAGATGATAAAATCAAAAACTTGCCAAAACACTCTTGAGAAGAAAAGTTAAACTTTTTTTTACCTTCCTTTTTTCTCCTCTTTTTTCAGGAGAGTTTTGGCAATTTTTTTTTCTCATCTTTCAATTCGTTGTATCTCCCAGAAGTTCTATTCACTTAAACATCATTACCAGTGCCAATCACGCGTTAGTTTTTCAATAAAGAACACTGATAGAATGATTGAACGATTATATGATCTTTCTTCGAATATATATTTTTTCTTTTCCCCTGTTATTGTAGTTTATTAAAACATCCTTCGTTATTCTAGCAACACTAGTTTCACCATTTTAAAGTCCTGATGAAGGTTTACTAAAACCGAAACGTTTTAACGTTGACTTTCCTGTATAATAAATACATTATTTTTTAAAATTATTTTATCTTTTTATTTTCTTCATACTGTCGAATACATTTCCATTATTTATTTCCATATGTAGATAAAATTCTCTCTCTCTCTCTCTCTCTATATATATATATATATATATATATATAGAAAGAGAGCTATTTACAAAACTGTTAACAATGAGAGCAACAAACCTCTCACTCAACCTTCAAATGAAGCTTTTTTCTTTTCTCTTTTTTTTTTTTATTCAGGCAAAGGTGGCCAGCAAAACGGCAAGTAAACGTGGTGGTCATTTTACAAGCTGGTGGTGCCTTACTCTCTCTCTCTCTCTCTCTCTCTCTCTCTCTCTTACACAGACACTCTCTCTCTCTCTTGATGGATGGATGGATTCATTGATTTTAATAGCATGTCAACCTGTCTAGGGTTATTCTATGTCTAGATGTCGGGAAATTGCGATTATTTTGTGTTCATATTTACGTTTTTGGTGTTGTTTCTTCTGAAGAGATTTTTTTGTACTCCAGCCCATCGAACCTAAATCATTTGTAAACAGAACTATTTGATCGGAATCTAAAAGTTACCAATACTCCAGTTCATAGTGGACATGGGAGCAATGGCAGTGTAGGGGTACTCCGTACTCTCTAGCTCTTCAGAACTGGATCCTCACTATCAGATGCAGTTTATTATTATAGCGCGGACACACCTTTCTGGTGAAGGTGTTCTACCCCTTCGCAGAGGATTTAGTTAGCGAATTCTAAGCCCCACGGATTGAGTGACCTCTCTTTAGAATAAAATGTTATCATTTAATGAAAATAGGATGAAATAA
>OY757933.1:60858779-60883779 GCA_963585895.1 Sepioteuthis lessoniana | reverse complement strand
TTCGTACACTCAACACATACGCAACCCCCTCACAGACACGCAGACATAGACACATACATTTACATATACAAAGTATTTTTCATTCCATGATTGGAAACTAGTCAATTTTTTTTAAATACTTTTGATCTTAAATAAATTATACAGACGAATTTGTCTTTATTATTTAATGGAGCACACACACACACACACACACACACACACACACACACACACACACACACACACACACACACACACATATATATATATATATATATATATGGCATATTTTACCTGGGGTACTTTTGTACTTTACATTGTACCGATTGTAATGATCGCTGTTAGAAAAAAATCAAGATAATGATATTTTGAAGCCTCACAGGGGGATATTCCATTCGAAAATACGTAATCTTGCGACATATATATATATATATATACATATATATATATATATATATGTGTGTGTGTGTGTGTGTGTGTGTGTGTGTGTGTGTGTGTAATATCGACCAGGATTAATACATTCTTACAAGAGATTTTAGAAAAATCTGATTTTCTTTTGAACTAAAAATACCAGAATTTTTATGTTTCTAAGGGGAAATTATACAATCTAAACTGATATTATTGGGTGTTATTTATTCCTAAATTCTCCAGTTTTAATCCTGAAACCAAAAATAAAATTGCAGGAATATATATTATGTGTGTACTTATTTTTGGACTGTTATTTTTTGGTGACAGTTTCATTGTTACGATTTGGTGATAAATAGAAATAATAAATAATATTTACACTAAATATATGGATGATAAAATGGTATTTACAAAAAATGAAATAAACCGGAGAGCCGGACACAAACGATAAAAAAATAAAGCTAGGATATAGAAATGGAATTTAGTATGGAAAAATGTGCCATTCTAATAATAAAAAGCAGGAAAAGAGAATCAGTGGAAGAAATGAAACTACCAAATCAAGAATTCGTTCGGACTCCCGGAAAGAAGGAAAACTACAAGTACTTGGGAAATGGCAGCAGACACAATCAAACAAGCGGAGATGAAGAAAAAAGATACCAAAAGTATCTTAGACGAATGAGAAACCGTAAAACCAAGGTCAACAGCAGGAATCTCATCAAGTAGATTAACGCAGGGGTGGTCCCTTTTGTTAGATACTTGGGGGCCATTCAAAAATGAACAAGGGAGAAAATTTGACAAATGGAACAAATGAAAAGTAAATTGATAACTATTCACAAGGTGTTATATTCATCAGATATCATAGTCTGTATGTGTCAAGAAAAGAAGGTAGAAGAGGACTCGCCAGAACTGAGTATTGTTCATTAATACAAGGACTCGAGGCTTATATTAAGACGAGCCAGGGAAGATTAATTATTGCAGTCAATATCAGCAGTGGCAATATTAGTACTGATACAAAAATAACAAAAACTTTGATCACTTAATCCCGGTCACAAGACCAGATATAGTCCTGATTATTAAAAAAAAAGGAAAAGAAAAAGAGAACTTGCTGTATGATGGATTTTCCCGTTCCAGCGAACCACAGAGTGCAAATAAAAGAAATCGAAAAGATGGACAAATACTTGGACTTTGCCAATGAACTAAAAAAGCAGTGGGACATGCAAGTGATGGTGATACCGATTGTAGATGGTGCACTTGGAACGATCCCCAAAGGAATGGAAAGAGGATTAGAAATGAGAAGAAGAATAAAGACAATAAAGACAATAAAGACAATATAGCATTATTGAAATCGGTCAGAATACTGAGTAGAGTTCGGGAAACTAGAGGAGACTTGCTGTCACTGAAACGTTGGTGTTAAAAACTCGTAAAAAGAAAAATAATGATAATAATGATGATAATATAGATATTGTTGTAGTTAGGTAATAAATAATACCAAATATTGTCTCGTTTTGTCAGTGGAACCAAGAATACATTGACTATATATCCAGAGGAGGATTACGACTCCCTCCTCCACAAAAATGTTCTGAGTATGACACTAAAGTACATACTTTGGTGAGACTCCAGTACAGGATTTTTACAAAGTATTGAATCACGGCTTTGTTTTCATTACTCCCAGGTCCACCCTGATCTGGAGTTGTATAACCTGTTAAGATTCCAGCTAATGGGTCAAATAGATCTGTTTGAGAGAATGAAGTACTGTGACGATTCATTTTAGAATTGTATATAATTGGAAATCGTAACTTTAAACTGAGTTTATCATAAAATAACCCAACCAGGGTTGACATCGTATAAAACCAACCAACAAACGAACGAACAAACCAACCAACAAACGAACCATTAAACCTTTGAGATCACGAATATGTTACATACTTGATTATTATACGAATAGAACATGTTCTTTTACAATACATATATTAGATTAGCTCCAAGTTTAGGGAACCTAGTGAGAATAAAACTCACTACTCAGTTGTAATTAATATTTGAGGCTAGTTCACTAAGCGTTATAGTACGATGGAGTCACCTTTTCAGTCGGTTTAAAGAAGAAGGAGGAGGAGGAGGTTGATGAGGAGAAGGTATGGAAGTGGCTGTTAACAAAAGGAGCGAAAAGTAAGACCTGGCTATGATATGGACCCTAATAAAGACGATTATCATGGCGTGGTTTAATAATAAGTGAAACAAAAATAAAAATGCCACTCTGTCACTTAATCTAATTAGCGTTTTGTTTTTAAATCTGAATTGAATAGATTAGTGTGGCCGGCTGTTTGAAGAAAACGTGGGAAAGTGTCATTTTGATAGAGGCGTTGACCTTTCTACTACACGAGTCACAGGTCAAAGTCAGAAAAAGGATTGGATCCAAAAACAAAAACAAAAACAAAAATAAATAAATAAATGAATAACGAATCGCAGTATTTCGTTTCTTTTTTGCTTTTTAAAAAAAATTCAGCTAAGATTTCACGGGGAAGAAATTACTTACGATGATTAGCTAAATTCCAGCACAAGGATTCAAGTATTAGGTGTTAAAAGAAGATCAAGCAAAGTTTGTGTCGTAAGGAGTTCGAATCCTGAACGATGCTGTTTGCTGATGAACTACATAAAGTGAAATTTATCGATCAATCTATTTAGCTAATAACATTTACAGAAATCCGTTCAGTCAATTGGAATTCTAGAATACACCGGCTGCATCTCTGATGAAAGGTAAGACACCCTGGATATAGCATTAAACAATCTGATGGTGAAGCTCCAGTAATAGTGGAGCTTTGGGGAATGCAGATTACCACTTCATTGCCTACGCTCCCAGGTCTACTCTGGCCCGGAGTGGTAGCACCTGATAGGGTCTTATCTAAGAGTCAAATAGAACTGTTTGACATATAAACAGTGCAAACAAATGACTTATGCTCAATTAAATTGTTCGCAATAGAACTGTCTAAACAATAGGAAAGAAAAAATAAACAGCATTGGAAACTATTTATAAACACGTAAAAATCTAAATGTCTAAATCGTTTAATTTTAACATTCGAGCTGGATTCATCATCATCATCATCATTAAGACTTGTCGACTGCACTTATTCTCTTGATTTTCTCACCATCTATCCCTATCAACCATCGCTCTAGGTCAGTCCTCTATATTGCATCCAGTGTCCGCACAGAACTGATGAATGTGAGTTTTCTCTGTTCGGCCAACACTGGTGTGTCCATGTGAAGTAGTCCACTAGAAAATGTCGCTTATGACTTCGTCCAAACTTCATAGGTATGTCTTGTTTGACTTACTTGGATGGGTTGTGAAATTTGAGATTAGTGATCAGACAGCCGCTATTTTGTTCAAGTTTGTTCAAAACAGCGCGAAATATTCTTGAGTAGTTGCCTTCAAGCTTTTTCTCCAGGTGCTTCGTTAGTCCAAGTGGTGCAACTATACAATAGTACTAACACAGTTACAGCTTGAAAGCATTCTTGTTTCTACCTGGTCGATAACCTGACTATAGCTATCGACGCTTTACCAATGCGTATATACACACTGACTTCAGTTGAAAAGATATTACTACCGAGATATATTAACTGGTTTACTAATTTTAGAGGCTGGCCATTTAAGGAACAGATGGTGCTAAGTTGATTAAAACTCATAAACTCTGTTTTATCAGTGTTCACGAAGAGACTAATGCCTCTTACTACCTGCTCCAGGCTTATGCAGCAGAGATTCGGGTAGTGTATTTGTAAGAAGTTCTAGATTATCTGCGTAGTCGGTATCAGTGATTGTTTCTGCGGAATATCGTCTGGTTCTTTCCTTTTTGTGCGAAACCATTTTCTCTCATTAAATTTTTTGACTTTCGAAGAATATAATCTAGGGAAATTATGAATAGAAATGGCGACAATGTATCTCCTTGCAAGACTCCAAAGACAATGTCAAAGAAATCAGTGTTACCATCAGGTAAGCGAACTATGGGCTTCGTGTCATTATAGCAGTAAGCGTTTCTTTCGAAAAACTATCTGACCAATAAAATGAAACGCAGTTTCTTCCAAGCAGCGGTCGTGTCCATACTGCTATATGGATGCACTACATGGACGCTAACTAAACGTATGGAGAAAAAGCTTGATGGCAACTACACAAGAATTTTGCTAGCAATATTGAACAAGTCCTGGAGGTAACACCCCACAAAGCACCAACTATACGGCCACCTACCACCCAACACGAAAACTATCCAAGTTAGACGAACCAGAAATGCGGGACACTACTGGAGAAGTAAGGACGAACTCATAAGTGATGTACTCCTGTAGACCTCTTTACATGGACTAGCAAAGGCAGGACGAACTGGTAGAACTTATATACAGCAGCTCTGTGCCGATACGGGATGTTGCCTGAAGACCTGCCGGAAGCAATGGACGATAGAAGGGTGGAGAGAGACGGTCAGGGATATCCGTGCTAATAGCACGACAGGATGATGATGATGATGATGATGATATGCAAGAAGTATTTGCTCCGTCTTTACTCTGCATATGGAATCAAATGCCTTTGATAAATCCATAAAGAGTGATGATTCATGGTTGAGGCCGATCCTGTGAAATTCTTATATCTTTCATGATATGTCATGAAATGAATATTTTTAATGATAGCCCCATTCTTTTATTCATCACACACACACACACATACACATAGTAGCAAGAGTTGACGACCGTAGTCAAGGGCGACGCGAAGGCTCCCTTTTCAATAGTTATTACACCGAGGTGTAGGGGAGCACGCTACTCTTTTTCTTGAATTGTTCCACTTTACCCTTGATACATAACTTATGATTCTGATAGTTAAGAAAGGGGGTATCAAGAACCATTTTTTAAGTTTTTGGTATGACTCGACCAGGGACTGAACCCGATCTCCTGGATCATTAGTGAACACTACCCATTAGGCCAATGTATACATTTGCAGAAGTACCCGATTCATGACTGCCTTTAAAGGGATGTTAGAACACCATAGAGTGAGATAGAAAGGTGGAAAAGAGAAAGACAGCTATGAATTTTAAAAAATGTGTTCTTATTTGTAGTTGAAAGATTTCGCCTATAAATTCAAATGAAAAGTATTCTTTGATTATATGAATCGATTTTTTCTTTTTAAATCTTTTTTATGTACATTCAAAATAATATATAAAAATATGTAACCCTAAGATTTAAAACATTTTCTTGATTTTTTTTTTTTTTTCGTCTCAAATAAATTTTTATTTTTTAAAATGTTTTTTGTTAATGATTTTCGAAAAACCAGCATAGATTTAATTCAAAGTTTTATTTGCCTTCTAAAAGTTTAACGATAAAAATTTTTATAATATACGTATAACAATATTCTTTTAATTTTTTTTTTATTTACATGTGACTGGTTTGAAACATTATTATAATTTTATTTTTCATAGTTTTTTCTTAATTTGACAAAAATCTAGATTTAGTACTTAATTTCTTGTTGATTTACAGTGATAAAAATGTATTTGTTCAGTTTAATTTCGTTTTATCCTATAAAAATGTGACTATGAAAAAAATGCTAAGAATTAAAAATTTATCCTAATTTTTGGGTTGAAAATTTCGCGTATTAATTCAAATAAAAAGTATTTGTTTATTCTATGAATAGTTTATTTCTTTTCCTTTTAAATCTTTTTTTTTTAAGTTCCACTGATTATAAAATAATTTATTTTATTCTTAGAAATATGAAAAGAATTCGTTTTAGGAAATCAGCTAATAAGTTATCGATAAACAATGCTTTCTTTTAATATTTGTTATTTTATTTATTCATTTATTTTTTAGCCAAAAAATATGACATTATAGATAGGTTCAATAAAAAGAAGATAAGAAACAAAAATATGTCCTTAAAAAAATAAAATAAAATGAATAGCAAAGAATTAAATTTCGTATTAAAGTTCTTTTAGTTTACATTCAAAATAGTATTTTATTAAAGAGGTCCCTTACTTTGAAACATTTTCATGATTTTCTTTTTTAGTTTTCAAAAAAAATAACAATTTCTTGACAATTAGTACAGAATAAAAAAAACAATAATTTTCGAAAAACCATTAAATTCAAATTTCACCGATAGAATTTACGTGATATTCTAATGTAGCGGTTCTTAAAAAGAACTGAAGAGTTGTACGTACTTTTTGTATGTACTTGTGAAGAAGTGTGAAGTGTATGTGTGATTTTAATGCTCAATGACGTCTCTTTATTGAGTTATAAGTCGACACGTACATACCAAAACAGATCCGATTATTCATAAACTGAGATACACATACAAACGAGAGTGGGCTGAAAAGTTTATAGTCTAAAATGTTCATATGATGATGTCCTACCTGATGTTGATGATTTTTTACCAATAGGATTCAAACACTGCAACATCGATGGAAGAAGTGTGTAGATTACAAGGCGAACTATGTAGGAAAAAAAAAAAAACCTCACTTGGTCTTATTCCATACATATTTACCAACCCCTCCGCTCTGGCAGGATATGACACGAGGTCAATTTTTAAGCAGAGTTTAACAGGTTTGAATTCAGAGTTTTCCTTCTCCTAGACTTGTTGCTTCATCAAGGCTGAAGAACCTAGTCTGCCCTACTATTTACCCATAGCTGGAGGGAGAATATGGGTATCTTGGTCGATCTATACACTTTTTAGCCCCTCTTATCAAGTATTTCTATCAAATGCTAATAATTTGCGCACATTTTCACCTCACATTTGTCATCTGTCCATTTGGCACAAAGGATTCCGAAGAATTCTGTGCTATTTCTTATTATTTTCAGTTCGTTACATTAAATCACCAAAAAATATTCTGATGATAAATGTTAATGTTATAAAGTGGTATGAGGACAATAAAAAGCAAATTTTTTAAAGAATAAAATCTGTAAATTTTCTGCCTTCTTGTTTTTTTTTTATTATTCCCGGTCTGTGAGTCGTCTGTGTCTGAGTCATCGTAATCAAAATCGACTTTGTAGTCGGTAATTTCGCTTAATTCTGAATCTGAATCAAACATAATTACTTCCAGAACTCGCTCAGTACGAAGTGACTGATATCGTTTACTTATTGTTTGTTTGTTTGTTTCTTTCTTATTTTTTTTTAACTATTTTTTCTTTTTCTATATTTCCTTTGTTTTTTTTTCCTTTTTTATTGTTTTTTCTTTGTTTTTATCTTTCGTGTGTTTGTATGTTTCTTTCTTTACTGTTTTTTTTTCTTTTTTCTATCTCTCCTTTGTCTTTTTAAACTATTTTTCCTTTTTTGTATCGTTACTTCTTTATTTCTTTATTTTTTCTTTACTTATTTCTTCTGTTTTCTTTATTTTTCTCCTGTGCTGCAAAAGTAGTCCAAATAACAATAACCTTCTCCGCAGAATTACTGAGGGTGTAAAATATACGGACCAGCAATAGAATGTGACATTTAGGAATTCGACTAGAGTCGCACATGGCACGGTACAAGAAATTCTACCTTAGATGCACAATGTTCAGGGTTGTGAATTAGATCATATATGCACACAGCACATAGAGGTGCTTGTGGTGTTACGGTTATCGTCTCAGAAAATGGACGCGGCAAGCCAAGTTCAAATCTTGTGACCACATGCATTTTAGTTTGCTTATAACCTTTGTAAAGGCATGAATCCAACTATTCTTCCTCCTGCTATGAGTAAATAGTAGGGCAGACTGGCTCTTTAATCTTGGTATGATAACCTGTCTAGGAGAAGTAAAAACTCTGAAGTCAAACCTGTTAAACACCGCTTAAAAAATTGACCTCGTCAGGAGGGGTTCACTTAATACGTATATGCTACGTACGCAGCATAGAACTTGGAATTCGACTATCGTTAGAACTAAAGAATTCGGCCATCGTCGCCAACTGCATGATATCAGGAAATTGCTAATTAAAATTTCTTAAGGACACTGTACGAGGAATTCACTATCGACAATGCACAAAGAATTCGTTGCCAAATACAGTAAAAGAATTGAGCTTATGCCTGACCCTAAAGCAACTTCCCTCTTAGAAAATATTGCCCAATCAGCAGGGGCTGTTGAATACACCGACTGCTTCTCTGAAGAGAGGCAAGAGACTTCCCAAGTGAGTGTCTTGTATATGACACTAAACAATCTGATGGTGAGGTTCTATTAATGTTGGAGCTTTGGGGAATGCAGAGTACCCCTTCATTGTCATCGCTCCCTGGTCCATTCTGGCCCGGAGTTGTAGCACCTGATAGGGTCCTATCTATGGGTCAAATAGAAGTAAACTGTAGTGATGCTAAACTGAATTGCTTGAAGTAGGACATTTTTGACATTTAACTGTGTGTAAACAAAAAAAAACTACACTAAACAGTGCAAAAACTCTACTAAACTGAATTGTTTGAATTAGAATTGTTTATATGAATAAAAATGGATTTAGCATTACTAACCAACAATGCTTAACGTGCTATAAAAAACCAAACCAGACTTCTTAGAAAATACAATTTCAGCGACTATATACTACAATATAAGTAACATTAATTACCAACAAGAGATTCTATTGACATAAACGTTGTTAACCGAACATGGTTAACCCAAACATTCCAAGGGAACTTATATATCTCTTCAAAAGGAGCTTCCTTAAGGATCAAAGCCTCTTGCTTTTAGGATTAGGGAGCGAATCGATAATTAATTGTTGTCTTCCTTGTAAATAAGTAATTCACCTCGAAATGAGCAGAAACCGAAAAAGCAAAGCTAAAAAGGCTATTTAGTTTCACTATAGGCATTTTGTTTATAACTGGTCAGGGTCGTCGATAACACCTGCCCTTGGATTAGCAAAGACGTGGGTTGGGGAACGGGGTGGAGAAATCGAGGTCTTGTCGCTCGCCTGGACACTGCTTTCCCTGAGACCCACGCCATTTTGAAATCCGCTTTCCTAAAAGCACCTGTCTTTTTAGGTTGTTTTTTTTTTACATCTATCTATCTATCAATCTTTATATATATATATATATATATATATATATATATATATATATATATATATATATATATATATATATACATATATATATAAGAAACGAACAAAAGTTTAAAGACAAATAGGAATATTTATCTTTTTGTTTTTTTGGTATTTATTTACTTTTTAGTGATATGAAAAACTAATCTCTTTGAACAAAAAACATAATTGGGACGGCTTAACAAAAATATTGTTACACTCAAATAAATATGTTTACACATTATCTTAAGTACATATCGGATTACATATGTAGAACACTTAGTAAGTCGAACAATGTAGAAAAAGAGGACTTGTTTTTCCCCTACAGTACAACAAATACTCATATCTATCTATCTATCTATCTATCTATCTCAGTCCATTCATATCTATTTATCTTAGCCTGTTAATATATATCTATTTTAGTCTGTTTATATCTATCTATCAATCTATCTATCATAAATAAGTGTACCCTTGAAAAATTTTATATAAAAAAAATCAATTTCCTTCTAATCGAAAGCTGACGGGATTTTGTTATATCTTATGGAATTTATATGATAAAATGCATATTATTAACCACCATTTATTCCCCCAAACATAAAGCACTGAAACTTTTTAGCCCAAAATAGACTTACATAAAAGTATATAAGAGATGTACTTATTTTCGGACTTCTGATACCGGCCCATTGGCTTAGTAGGTAGAGTGAGACCGGGGTTCTATCCCAGGTCGAGTCATACAAAAGACTAAAAAAATGGTACTTGATGCCACATTGCTTAACACTCTGTATTATATGAAATGGATCAAGGGTAAAGTGGAGTAATAGAGAAGGTTTCACTTGTACAATCCTGTATTTCACCAAATAATATACATCTAGAATTGAAAATGATTAATCGAGCTGAAATGTACGCGTCTACGCATCATTCCTTTTTTTACAGATAAAGTTTCTATTCATAATCACATACTATATATATATATATATATATATATATATATGCATTTATGTAAGATAGAAGAGAACTGCACGAGTATGCTACGAACTACATTGAACAAATCCTGGAAGCAACATCTCACTAAACAACAGTTATACGGCCACTTACCTCCCATCTCAAAATCATCCAAATAAGATGAACAAGACATAAGGGACACTGGTGGAGAAGCAAGGACGAATTCATAAGTGACGTTTTCCTATGGACCCCTTCACATAGACGTGCCAGTGTTAGCTAACTATCAAGAATTTACCTACAACAGGTCTGTATGGACACAGAATGTTGTCTAGAAGACCTGAAGGGAGTGATTGATGATTGGGATGACTGGCGTGAGGGAGAGTGAGGAAAATCCGTGCTAGTTACGTGACTTGATGAATGTATGTAAGTATGTATGTGTAGGTGTGCGTCAAACTGCAGACACGAAGCAATTCATCTTCTTTCAAATCTACCGCCTGAAATAAGTTAAAATAGGGTAATAAATATTTTACATAATCTAAATCTAATTGAAAGATAAAAATGTGTTCATTGCATGACTAATTTAGATCACTTGATATATTTCAACAGGCAACAAGCGTTTTAAAATACATGCATATATGCCGCATGACTGTTTACGTCACGAAACAGCCAGTAAAATATTTCAACGGGAAAATAATGACTTCCTTATTTATTCTGTTTTGCAGCCTATCTTCATGAAACTTGATTAGTAGCAAAACTCGGGGAATTATATATATATATATATATGAAGAAAGAAGAATAAGCGAAAAACAACCCTTTAAGAATGTTGGCTAAAAGAAAGCGATTGGATGCAGAGGAATAAAAAAACTAAAATAATTATTATCTCACCTTTCTTAGGTATTTATTTGTTTTTTTAAGAAAGAAAAAAAACTGCAGTTTTTGGAAAACAAGACTTTTTCTCGAAAAAGAAAAAGAAAGAGGAAATGAGAACATAAATAAAATAAATAAATGAATAAAATGGATAGAATGAATGACTAAAAATACATAAATGAAAAATGATAAAACTAAATAAATAATGAATAAGAATAAACTAATACAAATAAAATCCTAAAAAATAAATGAATAAAATAAAAAAGATTAAATACAAATAAATAAATGAAATTATGTAAAAAAATAAAATAAACAAATAAATAAATACAAATAAATAAATAAATAAATAAATGAAGTAAATAAAATAAAAAGAATAAATATAAAAAATAAATGAAATTACCTAGATAAATAAATAAATACAAATAGATAAATAAATAAATAAATAAAGTAAATAAAATGAAAAAGAATAAATAAGAATAATTGATACAAATAAATAAATGAAACAGAATAGATTCATATAAGTAGATGAATAAAAATAATTAGATAAAATATATATTTTAAAAAGTTAAAATAAATAATTAAAAAGGAATAAATAAATAAAAAAAAGAATAAGAATTAAAAAAATATAGAAAAAACAATCAGTAAATGAAAATTAATAAATGAATGAATAAATAAGTAAATAAATAGATAGATAAATAGATAAATAGATAGATAGAGATAGAGAGAGAGAGAGAGAGAGAGAGAGAGAGAGAGAGAGAGAGAGAGAGAGAGAGAGAGAGAAATAAAAACAAATAAAAATGAATAAAAATATCAATTAATTAAAATTTATAAAAAAGAATAAATAAATTCTGATAAACCTAAATAAAATGAAAATAAATTTTAGTAAAGTTAATGAATAAAAATAAATAAATAAAAACAAATAGATAAAAAGGAATAAAAATAAATAAGAATAAATGAATAAAAATGAATAAGAATAAAAAGTGAAAAAAAAATGAATAAATAAAAATGAAAAGAAATGAATAATGATTTCTCCTGTCTACCCTTGCTACGTACCTTAAAATGCCGAGTGTTAAGCAAGGAGGTATCAAGTATCATTTTTCAAGTCTTTGGCATGACTCGACCTGGGATTGAACCCCGGTTTCCCGGTTGATTGGCGAATACTCTATAAATAGCAAAAAATAAACTTACATAAAAGTTTTTTGACTGGTACTTATTGATATTTTAGGTTGTCGTATTTCAGTGCTTTAGGGTCTGGAAATAAATGATACATTAGATCCTTTTTTTATCCCTTACTTTTAAGATTAAACTTCCATTACAAACTGTTAAGATAAATTTTCCATTATATACCACTGAAATGAATTTTCAGTTTAGGAAATAAAAGTCTTGTGTGTATAGAGAGGGTTTCACTTGCACAATCCTGTATTTCACCAAAACATTTGCATCAAGAAATAAAAGTAATTCAGATGCAATCTACAAACTTAACCATCAACTTTTATTTACAGATACAGTTTCAATTCATAGTCGCATGGTATATATATATATATATATATATATGTGTGTGTGTGTGTGTGTGTGTGTAAGATTTAACCGTGCCTATCACCAGGTAGGATTTGACACAAGGTCATTTTTATAGAGGGATTAGGGTGGGGAGGTCACTCATTTTTAATTATTTATTATTATTCATTCATACAAATTAATTTTTTTATTCATTTTTATTTATTTCTCTTTATAGATTTATTTGTTTTATTTTTATTTATTTCATTCATTTTTATTTAACTTTTTAAAAATTGGCCAAGTGGGGAGAGTGTTCGTCACTGGTCCAGGAGACCTGGGTTCAATCTCAGGTCGCGTCATACCAAAGACTTTAAAAATGGTACTTTATATCTCCTTGCTTAACACTCAGCGATATAAGGTACGTATCAAGGGTAAAGTGAAACAATCCAGGGAAAGGAGTAGCGCCCCCTATAACATCTCGGTGTAGTAGCTATTGAAAAGGGAGACTTCTGGTCACCCTCGACTTCGGTTGCCAACTTTATTTTACTTTATTTTTATTTATTTCTCTCTATTTCTTTGTATTTGTTCACCTTTTTTCTGTTTTTTAATTAATTAATTTATTTTATTTCATTTGTTTATTCTATTTATCTCCATGTATTCATTTTTCTTTTGAGAAAAAAGTTTAGCATCTCCCAAAACTGGTGTCTTTTTTTTTCTGTGTGCAAAATTTCCTATCGCTCAAGCATGTCAGACCTCTGTAGCCTACAGTTTCCCATCGCTCAAATCTTCGTTGTAAGGGAAGAGATTTTAGAGTGTGGACAAGATTAAAGAGAACGATATGAAGTAGCTGGTTTTATTTGTATAAAGCACGTTGCAGTTTGTTTAGAAAAGCGTAAGAGGAGCACTTTGAAAATGTAGTAATTTACGAAGCTTTTTGCTTCAATGCGGCACAATGCTGTATGAATGGGGCACCCAATGAGACTCGAACTCACGCGTGAAGGTTTGTTAGTTTAGCTTGCTAATCATTACACAACCCGAGGTTTTATTTTCCGAAATTGTGAAGTGCCCACTTTGAAAATGTAAGTAAGGTGACATCGTCCTTGGTAGTTTGCCCTTTCAGTTGTCTGTGTTTTATGGCATATCAACCCTTGATGGTTATTTAATGCCAAATGTATTGTTTGGTTTGGGTGTTTGGGTTTTATGACATATCAACCTTTGTAGGTTAATAAAGCCAAATCCATTTTTATACAAATAATCAGTTCTATTTTTCACAATTCAGTTTAGCGTAATATCAAAAACATGTTCCTTTTCAAACAATTCAGTTAAGCACAAGTATGCAGTTTAAATGTAAGTACACAGTGTAATTGTCAAAAACATTTCTATTTCAAGCTATTCAGTTTAATCAAACTGTTCTAATTCAAACAATTCAGTTTAGTATGAGTATAATTTTTGTTTACACACAGTTAAATGTCAAAAATATTTCAAGTAATTGAGTTTTGTATAAAAACACAATTTAGTTCTATTTGACCCATAGATAGGACCCTATCAGGTGCTACCACTTTGGGCCAGAGTGGACCAGGGAATGATGGCGATGAAGGGGTACTCCGCTTTCCCCAAAGCTCGAGCATTACTGGAACTTCACCATCAGATTGTTTAGTGTCATGTGCAGGACACTCGTTGGTGGGTGTCTAAATCTTCTGCAGTGGTGCAGTCGGTGTTTTCTACGTGGTGCCTTCAATAAGTTTCCAGTCTTTTTTTTTTTTGTACAGGCATTTAAAATTGTCATAGACTCTTGCAAATTCAGTACGTTATTGCTATACATCTTATGAGATGACTGACCATTCTTTTATGATTTCAGGTTCAAATGAACAGCTACAGTAGGAATTGGAATACACCCTACTAAAGCCTGATTGTCACAGCTGGTGAATTTCAAAAATGTAATCTGGACATGAGGACACTTTAGAAGAACGATATGCAATAAAATTCTGCTTTAAACTTGGAAAAAATACCAGAGAAACGTATGGAATACTTCAGACTGCTTTTCAACCATCTTGCATGAATCGAGCATCAATTTTTGAGTGGCATAAGAGATTCAAGGAAGGCAGGGAGTCTGTGAGGGATGATGAGAGGTGTGGGAGGAGTAAGCAAGTCAGTACACTAGAATTGATTGGCCGAAGGGTTAGGGTTGGGGTTAGGGTTACTACGTTGAGGTTTTAAGGGAGTTCAGGTACAACAAGTGCATTGCAGCCGGAGGAGATTACTTCGAAGGGGACTTGAGTTTCATATGTGTACTATTAATAAAAGTGCCCATACGAAAAAAGCCTGGAAACTTATCTAATTATCCTCCTACAGTCCCAGTTGCCCTTTCAGTAATATATGTCAACTCGCTATTAACTTTTATCTATCTATGTGCATTTTTACAAAAAAAGTATCGACAACAAAGAAGAAGAAGAAGAAGAAGAAGAAGAAGAAGAAGAAGAAGAAGAAGAAGAAGAAGAAGAAGAATTCGTGTTTTAAAAAAAGTAATCGTGAAAACATTATTAACGTTGATAGACCGGATTATTCATGAGTTCGATTCTCACAGGGTGTCCAACACTTCTGGTCTTGTGCCACACCTAAGCTTAGTTTAGCAAATAACTTAGACTTGAATAAGTTGAAAACATTTTTTAGAAAAAGAAATAAAATCTCATCGGTATATTATTAGATGAGTCGCAAAAAATATTAACATTTTTAATTAACCTTTGAAATATATTCAAAATCAAATTTATAAAAAGACGAGATTTATTTCAACAAATCATGCAAAGCAAATAGAATCAGCCATATTGTTTACAGGGTAGCTATTGCCGTCTGTCACCAGGCAAAAAAGAGAAGAAAAAAAAGCCGCATAGTAAAAGATCAAATTAATCCCTTGACCACGAAAAGCATAATCAGAAGAAAGAGATAAAAAATAATTTTTGTGTTGATATACTTGTGTCATTCAAAAAGTTCTAAGCCTTACCCAGAAAGAAGACTATCGTTGAACGTTTTTGTTGTGGCAACACATTTCCACTTCGTATAAAAAGAAAAAAATCTGAATTAGGTTTTCTACTTTTATAAGAAATGATAGAGTGTTGCCTCAACAAAAATGTTCAAATATGCTCTTCTTTCTGGGTGAGTCTTAAAACTTTTTGAACAACCCACGTACCATCGAACATTTAATCAGTTTTATTGAATAACTTTTATTTTCAGAACACATGTGAACCAAAATTCTCGTGCTGTATATAGCTTGGTTTGATTTCTTTGTTTAATGGCATATCAACCTTTGTAGGTTATTTAATGCCAATGCTATTCTCCTAGAAGAACAGTAGTGGTACTATTTAACCCATAGCTAGGAGGATAAGAGGGTTCATACCTTTCCCAAGGGTATTTGCCCGAAAGTGAACATATTAGCTCGACTGGAGCACGAACTCGCGTACTACGATTCCGCAGTCCATCTCTTAAACCATTACACCACGAGGACACCCCCTATATAGCTTGGGTAGGATTTTCTTTAGTTGCCAGTTCTTCTTACGCCTAGTCGGCTGGGGTTGTAGAATACACTGACTGCTTCTCTGCCGAGAGGTAAGACCCCTATCCCAAACGAGTGTTCTGGTAATGACATTAAAGAAGTTGATGGTGTGGCTCCAATAACGCTGGAGCTTTGAGGAATGCAGAGTACCACTTCATTGCCACTGCTCCCAGGTCCACTCTGGTCCAGAATGGTAGCACCTGATAGGGTCCTATCAATAGGCAAAATAGAACAGTCTGACAGTTAAACTGAATGCAAACCACTTATGCTAAATTGAATAGTTAGAAATAGAACTGCGTATAAACAAATGACTGGTGTTTAATTGAATTGTTAGTGATACATAGTAATACTTGGAACCATTTAACTTTGTTAACTTATACTAAACTGAATTGTTTGAAATAGAACTGTTTGATCCTTTAACTGTGTGTATCCAAAAATGCGTTATGTAAAAACAGAATTTGACAAAATAACCAATGATTGTTGATATGCCATAAAACCAAACCAAACCAAACCAAACCAAACCAGTTCTTCCTATTTTTATAGAATCATTTGTGAAAGATGCTGCCAAGTATTCTCATGAAGAAGAATTGATCTATTTCAATTGACCAACGATTGCAAATGATTTTCGTCTTGTATTTCGTCCATTTTTTGGCAAGACTTCTTCATCTATTTACCCAACCCCTCCGCACGAACAGGATGTCATACAAGATCAAAATTGTTTTAAGCGGAGTTTAATTGATTTGAATTTAGAATTTTTCTCTTCTTAGATTGGTCGCTGTACCAAGTTGAAAGAGTCCAGTCTACTCACAGCTGGAAGGAGGATAATTGGAAATTTGCTTTTCCCAAGGATATTAGCGTGATATGAAATGCAAACGGCATCGTCCAGGCTTTGAAATCTGGTCACCGTGTGCATTTTATATGATGATAACCATTGTACCACGAGCGCCTCCAGACTATTTTATTTTAATCGTTTCATCAAAATTTTAAAAATAGTTTGGTTTATTTGCTTAACGGTATATCAATTCCTTATTATCTAATTATTATTTAATAGCGAAATTTGATTCATTTGTAAATTGCTGATGAAAATCAACTATTTATGGGCTTTGTTTTGCTTATTTGTTTAACGGCATATCAACATATTATGGGCTATTTAATGCAGATATTTTGGTGGTATATTGAACTTTACTTGACCCAAAAGTTGTGACAAGAGAGAGAGAGGAAATGAGAGAGAGAGAGAGAGAGAGAATGAGAGAGGGGAATGAGAGAGAGAGAATTCGCTTAAACATGTTTATAGAAATTATAGCTATGAATACTCAGATAGTTTAAGAGAGATAGCGTGTGAGATGGAGGAAACCAATGTAAGAGTGAATGAGAGAGAGAGAGAGAGATAGAGAGAAAGGGTAAGAGAGAAAAAGGGAGAGAAGTGTTTAATCGTTTCATACATACATACCTACATAACTATATAAATACATATCTACATAAACACGTACATAGGGCAGACTGGGATCTTTAGCCTCGGTAGAACAACCAACCTCGGAAAAAATGAGGTAACTGAAAAAGATAGATAAATAGATAGATAGGTAGTTTCGGTTTGGCTCCATTGTTTAATAGCATATCAATCTTCCTGTGTTATTTAAGCTGACTTTGTAGAAAACAGTAGTGGAACTATTTAAACTATTGCTGGTGGGGATATTGGATCTCATATCTTTTCCGAGAATATTAGTCCGAAAGTGAACGTAATACCGCGAATAGAGTTCGAACTCGTTTACTTCAATGTCACAGTTCAGCACGTTAGCTAGGTTTGCCACTACTCCATAGGGACTTCCCTAGAGAGATAGATAGAGAGATAGATAAGGTGATCTCCTTAGCACAACTGATTCAATTTGAATGAAAAAAGAAAAAGAAAAACAGAAACAAAAAGAAATAAAGTTGTAGACGACGCATTGTTGCGACGAGAAGGAGGCTTTTGTCGAGATAAGAAAAATGGAGACGGTATTCGATGATAAGCGAGAAAGGAAGGTAAGTCAGCACGTGCGGTAGAATGTTTTTAAAAATCAACGATTATCTTCCATTCGATTTAAAAAAAAAATGTGTTGTCGAGAGAATTATGGGATAGCGAGCGGATGCCCAGGATGTTAGGTCAAGTGTAAGAGGTTGTTAATGTGCGTGTGTGTTATCAATAAAAAAAAAAAGACAATAACTTTTGAAAAAAAAAGTCCTCCTTTGTTCTACCCCACCCTTCTCTCTCTGACATTTTTTTGCCTGCCTGAATTCACGCAATAAAAAAAGGTATCAAGTGACGTGCCTCATCCGGTAAGCAAAAGAAAGTTTTTAAATTATTTAAAAAAAATGTTTTTAGAAATATAATTAAAATTATTTCAAATAATAAATAACATTTACGGAAACCAAAATTGCTGCGCTTTCACGGACAATGTCGATTATAACCTGGGTTACAACTTGTTGGTGGGAAGTCTTCGTGGTGTAATAGGTAAAGTGTAAGCGAGTTCGAACTCCACACGCGCTTTTTACGTTCACTTTTTGACAAATACTCACTGGGAAGATATGAACCCCCTTATCCTATAAACTATGGATTAAATAGCACCGATACTATCCATCTTCAAGGATGGCTTCGGCATTAAATGACCCACAAAAATTGATATTCCATTAAATAAAAAAAAACTTGTTGTTAGTACATATTCTGATAAGATATTCAATGTCATCTTGTAAAGTAGTAGAACTCGAACCACTACACCAACTGTGTCTGTATACGAAAGGACTCACAAAACTAGCTAGGTGTATTTCTTTAAGGGTACATTAGCACCTTCTGGGTTATTTAATGCTGAAGACTGGAATCATGACGGTATTTCAAATGTTGCATTGCATCAACCTCTCCTACTCAGAAAAATTCGCTTTTAATAGTCTACTATTATTCCTTTTTGCACTGTTATATGGAATGAAGTATTCCGATCCAAAATAAACAATTTGCACAGAGTTGTATTGCTATGGTTATGTTATGTTATGTTATTTGGTTTAATGGCATATCAACCTTTGGAGGTTATTTAATGCTAAATCCTCATTAGCGGGTAGAGTATTCGCCAATGGCCCTGAAGACCGGGGTTCGATCCTAGGTCGAGTTATACCAAAGACTCAAAAATGGTACTTGATGCCACCTTGCTTACCACTCTGCATTATAAGGTACGGATCAAGGGTAAAGTGAAGCAATCCAAGGAAAGGCGTTGCGCCTTCCTCTACAGCTCGGTGAAGTAACTAATGAAGAGGGTACTGTCGCTAACTTTACTTTATATATATATATATATGTGTGTGTGTGTGTGTGTGTGTGTGTGTGATTTTAAGTGAATAGTTTGTGGATAATTTTATATTTACACGAGTTAGAGTTCATTTATTTGTACAGAAATGGTTTCAAGTACTGATATTAAACACTAATAATTCTATTTAATATTATTCCCTAGTAAAAGATTGAATAGTTCTATTCGACCTATCGATGGGACACTCATAGGCACTACCACACCGGGTCAGAATGACCCTGGAAGAAATAGCAATGAAGAGATACTCCACATTCCCCAAATGACCAGGACTGCAGCCTCAACATCTGGTACTGTTTAGTATCATTTACAGAACACTCCTTGAGAGGGGTCTTACCCTTCGGTAGAATTGCAATCGGTGTATTTTACTGCCCTTGTCGACTGGGCTGTAAGTCTCTCTAATACCTCTAACTTGGCCAACATTAAATAGTTTTGTATAACTATTCCAATTGAATAATAAGCATTTCTTTCAACACAGCTATGTGACATTTTGTATTTCCAATTAATCCGAATAATTTGTCCACAGTTGTATGGTTTCAAGTATTCTTAGCGCATACTGATAATTCATAAACAATTATATGGTTTCCAGTAACTATTCCTATTTAATAATAATCATTTGTTTTCTCAGTTGTAGGGTTCCAAGTATTCCTATCTAATATTAATAATTTTCAAACAGATTCATTTTACCAATAGATGGGACCTTAACAGGTACTACCGCTCCGTGTCAGAGTGCGAACCTGGAAGTAATGGTAACGAACGAGTACTCCATACTTCCCAAAGCTCAAAAACTGGAGCCTCATCATCTGATGCAGTTTAGTGTTTCACCTTGGACATTGACTCTGAAAAAGAATATAGGTACGAGGTAAGATTACTGATTTTTTACCTCTTATTTTGGCTTCTAGAGATAAGAATAAAAACACAGCCATCGAAAACTTATAATGACTCACAGACATGCGGGACACTGTTGTAGAAGTAAGGATGAACTCATAAGCGATATACTCCAATGGACTCCTTACATGGACGAGCAAATGTAGGACGACCAGCTAGAATCTAAATACAACAGCTATGTATTGATACAGGATATAGCCTTGAAAACATCCCGGGAGCGATGGACGATAGAGACTGGTGGCGAGAGAGAGAGAGAGAGTCAGGGAGATCTGTGCTGACAGCATGACATGATGTTGATGATGATTCTAGAACCTGATCACATATTGATTTGTTTACATGATCATTTGTAGTTACCCAACTATATTACTTGTACGTTTAATATTTAACAACACACTGCCAGAAGTATGGGGCACCACGTAAGAATCGAACTCACAATTGTCAGCTTGAAACACATTCAGAATGTTTGATTTTATTTTCTGTTCCAATAGAATTATTCCCCCGCCTTTTTTAATCTAAGATATTTTTTCATAAACCCTAGAAATTATAATATAGGATTAAAAAAATTCATCGTTATTATTAGACTTAGTCTCTTTATTTAATGGTATATTAACCGTTATAGGTTATTTAATTCTAAAGCCACCCTTTTAAAAGAACAGTAGTGATATTATTTAACCCAAAGATAGGGATACACGGGGGCCCATGCCTTTCCAAAGAGTATTAGTCAAAAAGTGAACGTTATAGCGCGACTGGGGTTCGAACTCGCTTCCTACGATGTTACAGTCCTAGGCGTTTGCCACTACGCCACGGAGATTTCTCCACAATACCATAAATGTCACATTAAAAAAATTCTTCAAAATCCCTTCACGTTCATTTTTTAAAATCTCAACTTTCGCGAGTCGTTACTTTTATAATAGAGCACATCGAAAATGAAAACAATCTCTCCAGGTCCTGAGTATGACACTAAATGGCTCTCATTTATTGTCATTACTCCCAGGTCCACTTCGACCTGGAGTGGTAGTACTTGCTAGGGTTCCATCAATGAGCCAAATAGATATGTTAAAAAAATCATTCGGAATTAGATAGGAATACTTGATTTCTCTTTTTAGTTTAGTTGGTTGATCGGGCCAATGGTCTAATGAGTAGAGTGTTCACTCATGGTCCGGGAAACCGGGGTTCAATTCCTGGTCGAGTCATAACAAAGACCCAAAAAATGATACTTAATGCCGCCTTGCTTAGCACTCAGCACTATAAGGCGATGATCAAGGGTAAAGTGGAGCAATCTGGGGAAAGGAATAGCGCCCTCCCCCACACCTCGGTGTTGTAGCTATTCGGGTCACCTTCGACTAAGGACGCCTACTTTACTTACTTAGTTGGTTGGTTGGTAGGAGTTTAATAGCATATCAGCCCTTGTGGGTTAATGCCATATCCTATATATATATAATTTGTAAGCGAATAGCTTAGAGGTAATTTTATTTTTATACGAGTTTACAGAGCTCATTTGTTTGTACACAGTTAAATTGTTTCAAGTATTGTTTTTTTAACTTTGACAATTCTAGTTATCAAGTGTCCCTTTGTATAATTTCAAATAAATAATAATAATCCTTAGTAAATGATTGAACAGTTCTATTTGACCATTAGAACGGACACTAACAGGTTTGACCGCTCCGAGTTAGTGTAAACCTGACTGAAATGCCAGTGAAGGGGTACTCTGCATAATCCAAAAGTGCCAGGACTGGAGCCTCACCTCCAGATACTGTTTATTATGATACCCAAGAATTTTTCGGTGGAGGGGTTCACTCATCGTATACCCCCAACAGACAAGGCGGAGGAATACTTGAATCCATATAACTGTGCAAAAATTATTATTATTAAATATGAACATTTTTGAGACCATATTATTATGAACAGATTATTTGTACTTGATAAGACTAGGTGAAACCATATAACTGTTTGGTTTGGTTTGGTTTGGCTTTATGGCATATCAACTGTAATAGGTTATTTAATGCCAAATCCGCTTACATATATATGATATATATATAATTTTTAAACATAAGTCAACAAAATTAAATGGCTCCAAGTATTGCTATGTATCATTAGCAATTCAATGAAACATCAGTCATTGTTTTACACACAGTTAACTGACCAAACAGTTCTATTTCAAACAATTCTATTTCGCATAAGTCTTTAGAATTATATGGTTCAAGTATTGCTATATATCGCAAACAATACAATGAAACATCAGTTTGTTTGCACACAGTTGAATGATCTAACAATTCAATTTAGCATAAATCATTTATTTGCACTCAGTTTAAACGGTTCTATTTGACCCATAGATAGGGCCCTATCAGACGCTACGACTCCAGGCCAGAGTCGACCTGAGAGGGATTGGCAATGAAGGGGTACTCCGCATTCCCCAAAGCTCCAAGTATTAAATGCAACCAATATCCTATATGCCTGACTGGACATAATTTAGTCAATATCAACACAACTGCATCTATTAAAACTGTATATGAATGTGTTAGATTTACAGTCGTTGTGTGAGTGAGCAATGATAATTGTCAAAATATTGTTAGTGAGGATAGAGGGAAGTGACTGTCAGATTTGACTTAGAGTCCCTTAAAAACATGACCTACCCACCCAATGCGTTTACTGTCATCTGCACGTTTATTTTGATAAATAAAAGATTTCCTTAGTCGCCTATTAGCTGAACGGCAGTTTATCGCTATAACTGACGAAAATTGCACACCCCCACTTTCCCAATTTTTCCCTAGTACCTAATGGCTTTTTTGGGATCCTTGAGTATGGGACCTCTGAGATAATAAGGGAAGATAAACATCAAATAAAAAGAAAGTGGGGTTCTAAGCAATGTACTAAACAAGGAGAGATAGAATGAAAAGGATAGGACATTTTCTTTTTATTTCTGTAAGTCATAAATGAAGAAAGAACCCATGTTGTACGAATTGTACCAGCTTTTCTAGTTTGTTTTTTCTAGCTTTATCATTAATTGATTTTATGCAGTATAAGATGCATTTGGATCTTTCTGCGTTAGCTGCTGCTGTTTCGGATATTTGAATGTTTGATTGACTGATCGATTGATTTTAAGGCATGTAAACCCGTCTGGAGTTATTTTATGCCAAGAAATTTGGGAATCGTTCATATTTACATTTTTCGTGCAGATGTGTCTGAACAGATTTTTTTACTGTCCCGTTAAATATGAATAACTTTTAAAATATCTATTTGCCCCATGGGGCAAGTACAACCACTTTAGGTTAGAGTGGATCAGAGGGTAATGGCAATGTAAGAGTACAACACAATCTTTTATTTACAGAAATGTAGCCTCACTATCAGATGCAATTTCGTGTCATATCCGAAACCTTCCTTTGTTGGGGTCTTTCTCTTCTGCCGGGAATAGCCTTTGTATTCTAAGCATCGCACTCGACAAGGCATATTCTGATATTTAGAATAATTTAGTATAATTTGAACTGTTTCACGAGAAATTTTAAATGACAGTGATCCGGAAAATTTGAAATCATTGTCTGGGCCTCTGACTCTGATATTTATCAATTAATTAATGTCTTCCTTTATTTATCCAGCATCACTAGAACCGGGTGTGGGGAGCACTAGATCTGTGGAAATACCAATTCTCAGAATTACTTCTAAACAACCGCTAACTACGTCATCATGCCTTTAATTTATCTAGAAATCGTTATAAGTTAGAAAATAAGTGAACAGAAACATTAAATGAATTGCACACTCATTTTGACAAATAAAGGATGTCTTTAACATTCTGTTAGTTGTATGGGTGTTTAACACTATAACTGACGAAAATTGCAGTCCTCCTATTACCCACTTTTTCACCGGGACATAATGGCTATGTTTGGGTCTTTGAAATTAAGACCTCTGTGATAATAAGGGAACGGAAACAGTGAATATAAAGCAAGTAACAATTTAAAGAAGTTATTTACTCTAGAGACAGAGATGATATAAAGAATATAACAGATTTTTCTCTCTTTCGATTGTCCCATGTGGAAGAAGAAGTAATATTGTTACAATTGCCCAATTGATTGTTGACAGAATTATTTTGTTGTTAGGGTGATAATGTTGACAGTTATTGTTAGTCGGTTAATTTTTACGGTATGTTACCTCTTGTTGGGTTATTTACAGCACAAGTCAATCTTTTTTAACTGTTATCATATGGTTTCAAGTCAGTCTTTCTGTTTAGTAATAATCACATCCAAACAAGTATAGCTTTCAGTAACTATTCTTTACACATAATTGGTAAACAGTTATATGGTTTCAAGTATTCCTATCAAATACTAATAATTTGCTAGCAATTAGATGGCTTCAAGTAACCCTTCCAGTCGAAAAATCAAAACAGCAATTATTTGCTAACAATTGAATATTTTAATTAACTATTATTGTCAAACTATTTGGACAATATTTTAAGAGCAAATATATTTACAACGTTCACTCTTTTAAACACGTCTTCACTTCATACTTATTTACGATATTAATGTTTTAAGAAGATTTTAAACATTATCTCAGCATTCTAAACGTTATCTCAGATCTATC
>OY757933.1:60801279-60848779 GCA_963585895.1 Sepioteuthis lessoniana | reverse complement strand
AGTATGGAATCGAAGGCCTAGGTGAAGTCGACAAATAGTAATGTCGCCTGTAGTTTTTTTGCCCGTACGCCTTCAAGGATTCTACGGATGGGCAATGACAATATGTGAAATATAGTAGAGAGGCTTAAATGAAAAGCACTGCAAAAACACCAACTTGTATACCACTTATTAAATATCAATATTCTTTAAGATAATTGTTTTTATCTGCATATCTTATTAAAATGACTATTAAATTGCCAAGATAACAGTTACTGCACTATAATCCTAGGCTGGTATTAGTCTAATTTTATGCTTTCCACATAAGGATAACTTTCTGGATATCAGTGTTTTTCCGTGTGTGTGTGTGTGTGTGTGTGAGAGAGAGAGAGAGAGAGAGAGAGAGAGAGAGAGAGAGAGAGAGAGTGTGTGTGTGTGTGTGTGTGTGTGAAACAAGTAATATATTGGCACCTTGGATATATTATCATGGTTAGCAAGCTAGGCTCACGGAGAATTGTTAGCGGCTTTAAACTGAACAGAATGTCCCAAACTTCTGGTCTTGAACTAAATGGCAACATTGGTCCCTTGGAATAGTTTAATAATTAGCAAGCTAGGCTAGGTGTCCATTGTTAGTGAGTTTGATTATCAATGGGCACCCCATAATTCTCACCTTGAACTGAACAAGGCTCAGCTTAATAAATGACAACATACACTTTATTCTAGCAAATATAATTCTATAAACACTTAATATTGCTTCCTTGGATATTTGAAACCTTCCATAATATCATCTTTGTTTCTGTTCCTTAAAGAAAAATAAAGGAAGTTGGAGAAAAATCAAGAAAACGGAAGTGGTCAATAAGTTAATCAATATTTGTTTATCAAGTATTGACCACTTCTGTGTGCTTAATTTTTCTACAACTTTCTAGTTTTCCTTATATCTTTTTTATCAATAAATAATTCTAGACCAGTTTCCTAAGTGTGGGGTGTATGTTTATTATGGGGAACAGTTTAGATACTTAGACGGAATGGGGTGCAATTTGGAATTTCAGAGTGAATAGCAAAAACATTCCAAAGATTTAAAGTGAGCTTGAGTGAAGCTTTACAAATTAAGAAAATCTTCAGATATATTTAGATGCTGTTTGGGTGAAAATCCTTTAGCCTAATGTCGACAGTGGGGAGCTGTAACCTAGAGGTTAACAAGTTCGATCTCTAGTCACTATTACATTCACTTTCGGACGAACACTCTAGCAAAAATTTTGAACCCCATTCTCCCACTTGCAATGGGTTAAATAGCATCACTACTATTTTTCTACAAGGATGGCTTCAGCATTTAATAACTCACGATGCTATCAAACAAAGAAACCTTATAAGATTTTTTGCTCAATTTCCAACATTCTATAAGGTGGTGAGTGCCCGTGCCGTAGAGGCTAACGTGCTGGACTCCGACATCGTAAAAAGCAAGTTCGAATTCCAGCCACACTATTATATTCACTTTAGGTCAAATACTCTTGGGAAAAGTCTGAACTCCCTTATTCCACCAGATATAGGTTAAATATTAACCGGTCCATTGACCTTATGAGTAGAGTGTTCGCCAATGGCCCGGAAGACCGGGGTTCAATCCCAGGTTGAGTCATAACAAAGACTCAAAAAATGATACTTGATGCTGCCTTGCTTAACGCTCAGCATTATAAGATAAGGATCAAGGGTAAAGTGGAGCAATCCAGGGAAAAGAGTAGAGCCCTTCCCTACATCTCGGCGTAGTAGCTATTGAAAAAGGAGCCTTCGGGTCACCCTCGACTAAGGTCACCAACTTTACTTCTTTCATGACCACTATTCTTCTACTACTATGATAGATTTGGCATTAGATAACCCTTGAAGGTCGATATGCCATTAAAAAAAGAAACCAAACCAACATTCTATTTTCTACCAAATGTACACTAACCATAACCATTAGTATTCTCGTTAAATGTAGATCAAATCTAAATATTGCTGTCTTCATAGTAGGTATTTATTGTGCCCCCCCCCATGGTATTTGAATTTATTGGCTCCCCAATGGGCAGGAATGTGTCTCAAAGTCGGTTTAATATCGGACCCAGCAGGAAACAAATTCTCTTAGGGGATGTCAAAATAACTCAGCTCCGTCGGCATTCTCATGTTCGGGCGTCTCAGGTTCGGTCAATAAACCCGGCCCTTATATTTTTAGATAAGAAGACAGATGCTGTCGACGACGAATGTGTCTATTAGATATTTTCCTTTTGGTTTAATCGCATATCAACCTTCACGAGTTACGTTGTGCCATCTTTGGGGAAGAACAGTTGGTGGGGGGTGATAAGAGATTCATACCTTTCTAAAGAGTATGAGTCAAAAAGCGAACGAAATAGCACGATCAGAGTTCGAACTCGCTTTTTGCGATATTGCAGTCCAGCACATTAGCCACTATGCCACGAGGACTCCTCACCCCATGGCATGTTAAATTATTATAGTTGTCAGTTGATGACCCTCCATTTTACTTTCATTTTACTTCCTGAATTCTGTGTGCATTTTTAATGGATATGAGGCCCAATTTAACATATTGGAACGTCTGCATTGATTTTAATAACTATACTGTAAAGATTAATTGTAATTATAACAATATATATATATATATATATATAATGATAATATATATAATCATATTGATGATGGGTCATTGATATTATTTCAATATGTACATGAAATAAGCTTTGGTTAGCTGGTTAGCTGGCTGGTTTGATGGTTGGCTGGCTGATTGGCTTGTTTGCTGTTGGTTGGTTGGTTGTCGTTGCTTGCTGGCTTGGTTTTGCGACATGTTTTATTTAGTTATTTAATGCCGAAATAAGTTTTTTTAAAAAGCAATTTCATAGTTTCAAGTAACTAATAAATCATTGTAAAACAATTATGGCTTCAAGCGATGTCAACATAAGCACAAGGAAGACGTGGCCTTCGATTGACAGGTTATCGACCATATGGAAACCTAATCTCTCTGATAAAATAAAACGGGAATTTTTCCAATCTATAGCCGTGTCAGTACTACTGTATGGTGTGAGTAATCTACAGGGAATTGAGCAAGAGATTGAAATTTGACCATATTACCAAATGGTATGTGCACAAGCCAGAATCCCTCCAGGAGAATGAGATGCATAAAATTCTCTTGAAGTCAAATCTCGGTAAGAAGACTGGATCGTGTTAATTAACACGAAAAAAAAAAATCTCATCAAGTGAATTTGCCGTTCCAGAGTAAAAATTAAAGAAAGCGAAAAGATAAATAAATACTTGGATTTCGTCAGAGAACTAAGATGTGGAACACGAAGATAATGGTGATACCAATTGTAATTGGTGTGCTTGGAACGGTCACCGAAGGTTTGGAGAAAAGCCTTTAGATATTGGAAATCAGAGGAAGAATCAAGACTCTTCAGGTTTGTTAAAATCGGTGAGAATTCTTAGAAGAGACCAAAAGACCAGAACAGACATTTTGTTACACAGACTCCAGTGAAGAACCATCCGTTGACGCTGGTGAGAAAACTCATTAGAAGTATAATAATAATAATAATAACATACAAACGGATCACTCGATCCAGGCCAGAAGACCAGACCTCATAATAATCAACAAAAGAAAGAATCTGCAAAATTGTTGACTTTGCTGTCCCGGCGGACGACAGAATAAATCTGAAGGAAAGTGAAAAGAAGGATAAGTACCTCGACCTTGCTAGAGAATTGAAAAAACTGTGGAACATGAAAGTAACAATTGTGCCAATTGTGATTGGTGCGTTAGGCACAGTAACTAAAGGATTATTAAAGGGCCTGGAGGACTTGGAAGTTAGCGGACGGGTAGAGACAATCCAAACGACAGCATTGCTAAGGACGGCCAGAATACTGAGAAGAGTCCTGGAGACTTAAGGAGACTTGCTGTCACTCAAGCTCCAGTGAAAAACCATCAGCTAATACTGATGTGAAAAACTCCAGAGGAGTAAATAGAAATAATCAATAGAATTAACGAGATAATAATGATAATAATGATAAGAATAATAATAAACTATTTGACTGTGCTCTAACATGTACAACAACTTCGGGTCAGAATGTACTTGAGAATAATGGCGACAAAGAGATCACCCCATGTTTCCCCAGAGTGCCAGAATTGGAGACTCACCACCAGATGCAGCTTAGAGTCATACCCAGGACACTCTTGTTTTGTTGTTGATTGTGAATAAGCTTTCGATCAAAGTCTGTAAAAAGCTCGAATATTTTTTGATGCACTCGATGAATAAGACAATGCTTGTTCGTTGCACTGAATAACCCTAATCGCCCATCAGTCCTCATCGTTTTTCCATGAAAAGATAAAGTGGATATTTAAAGATTCTGACCAGCGGTCGGCAAATATTTTCCTACTCTTAAGATGAACTCTATATATATATATATATATATACATATATATATATATATGTGTGTGTGTGTGTGTGTGTGTGTGTGTGTGTGGATGTAAGTATAAATAAATCACAAAAGCGTTTTACGCTGCTTGTGAGGCAACAAATAACAGTCTGGTTTATGTTGAAAGAGGGAAAGCTTTCAAAGGCAGGTGGACACACAAAGTGACCAAGAGAGGGGAAGAGAAAGAGATGGAAAGGAAAAGAGGGAGAGTGTAAGGAAGATTAGAGAGGGTTAGAACAGCAAATCATATATGTAAAAAAATGTCTCACTTTGTTCTTTAATAAAAAAAAAAAAAAAAGTATGTTCGTGTTTGCTGGTGCGTTTACGCACACGTTTTATTTATGCACCCTCGACCACAACCAGGATGTGTCACAAGGTCAATATTTAAGCCGAGTACAACTTGTTTGAATTCAAAGTTTTCCTTCTAGTAAATTGGTTACCATATTAATGCGAATAGCTCCAGTCAGCCCTACAATTTACCCATTGATCGGAGAGAGTATTTGGATGCATATATTTCCCAAGAGTATTAGCTTCATGTGAAATGCAAACAGCCACCGGCAGGGTTTAAATTCGGGTCACCCTGTCCAATTCCTGCGATAATAACAATTACACCTAGAATATATATATATATTCCTGCGTGTGCGTGTATGTGTATATTGTAGTTTGCTGCCCTAAAGGTTCTAGTTATATGTCCGTAAAAAGGATTAAATCAAATAACTAGTTTCTACCGCATCCTTTGTAGTGTTTCCGGTAGGCATCGAGCAATCTCACAAATTTAGACAGCAAAAAATATACATTTGATTCGTTTGCGACATTCAAATATTACGATCTTGTGGCTATGTTACTGAATATATACCCAATCCACGTACCCACTTATACACAAACACACACACGTCTATACATAACACCCCACCCATATATATATATATATATATATATTCATCAACAAAAATACTGTACCTAAATTGTGCATCTTGTAATTTTTGTAATTTGTTGCACCCGACGATATTTTAAAAGTCGTCCTTTCTCTACACAGGATTCAAATTTACAAATGTTTCTTCATATTCATTTCGTGAAAAATTATCGAGATTTGGGTGTAGTTAGTTCATGATTTATATATTAATTGACTGATTTTGATGGCATGTCAACAACTCTTCGGTTATTCTATGCCGAGAGGTTAGACAATCACGTACATAGTACGTTCATATTTGCATTTTTGCGAAGTTGTTTCAGAAGATTTTTCTTTTTCACACGGTCCTATCGAATATTAGTAAGTTTTAAACAGATCTATTTGATCAATTGATAGGTATTACCGCACTGGGTCCAAGTGGACCTGGGAGTAATGACAATGAAAAAGTGAATCTACACTTCCAAGGTCCATAGAACTCTCCCAATGAGACGTAGTTCAATGGCATACCCAGGACAGACCTTTGGTGGTGGGGGAGTTTTACGCCTCTGCAGGAGATTCAGTCAGCATATTCTAAACCTCGTAGATTGAGTGAGTAATGAGAACAGATTAGGTGGGGTGCTCCACAATGAAGGTAAAGTCACGATGAAAGCAGCAGTTCCCGTTAGATAACCGAAGTTAAGAAACGATGAGCCTGTTTCGTAGTATTGATGGGTAATCACTTCAGTAAGCGTAAACAACACAAGGCCCATGTAAATGTTAAGAAATAACAAAAAAAGAAAACGAGCAATTTACAGTTAAGTGATATTGAATGCGCGGATTCCAGCAAATCACCAAAGTTAAGCAGCGAGGAGGCTGTTCAGTACAAAAATGGGTGACCAGTAATGAAAAGATCATGTTCAAAGATACTGAGTGAAATTGGCGTAAGACTTTAACGCAGCTATTGTCGTATTTTAAATTTTTATCAAGAAAAAAAGTAAACAACTGAACATACAAATCTAAACATCTCTGCACATGTTGTCTTTACATATATTCTTTTATTTGCCACATCTGATATACAGGCTCCAGGTTGCTTACTGTACATGCAATTAGAACATGGTAACCCGTGTAAGTACTGGACGGGTTCATCGTTGCTTAACTACACTAATCTAAATGATTTCAAAGTGACTTAATCACAAGTGTCTCTGTAACATGACTGTAGTTGGATGATAAATTAATTCATTTATTTATTTACATCTGGGCTGAGATTAACAGATAATCGTAGAATTTTCTTGTTAAATATATTTTGTTTCATAGTTTAGCCGGACAGTAGTGCCTGGAGTTAATCTCATATTTCATGCTTCTTGATTTAGACATTGATTGATTGATCGATTGATAACGTGGACAGAGATAGACATATATATAGAGACTGAAATTAGGAAAATTAAAAGAGACTGTGAACGTATACACACTAATAGACACACACACACACACACACACACACATATATATATCCTATGGTACGTACAAAATTGATGAACAGATTTAAGTTGAGCATACTCATAATTTCTAAAAAGGATTTCTAAAAAGGAGTTTATTTTTTGGTCACGTCTCGTCAAAGAACTCCGTGACAGAAGCAAGCAGTGGAAAGGAAAAAAAGCAAAAGGGTATTTGACAACCGACGGAAAAAAGGAAAAGAAAAACTCAAAAGCGGGGGAAAAAAAATGAAAAAAACGTTTACCTGGAGGTTTTCATTATCGTTTTCTTTTTGGTTTGGTTTGGTTTTATGGCACGTTAACCATTGTCGGTTATTTAATATCGAATCCATTTTTATTCATATAAACAGTTCTATTTCAAACAATTCAGTTTAGCATAAGTACAGTTTCAATGTCAAAAACAGTTTCATTTCAAACAATTCAGTTTAGCATGAGAACGCAGTTTAAATGTCAAAACAGCCCTATTTCAAGCAATTCAGTTTGGAAAATCCATTTTAAAACATATAAACAGTTCTGTTTCAAACAATTCAGTTTAGTATAAGTATAGTTTTATGTTTACACGAAGTTAAATAGTTCTGTTTCACACAATTCAATATTGCATACATACAGTTTCAAGGTCAAAAACAGTTCTACTTCAAACAATTCAGTTTAGCATATCAAAACACTTCCATTCCTAACAATTCATTCCATTCAGTCTGGTATAAATACGCCGTGTAAATGTCAAAACAGTTCTATTTCAAACAATTCAGTCTTTCATACCCAGTCCAATTCCTAACAATTCATTCTATTCTGTCAAGCATAAATACGCAGTTTAAATGTCAAACAGTTCTATTTCAAGCAATTCAGTTTAGCAGAAGGACACAGATTAGTTCTATTTTATCCATAGATAGGACCCTGTCAGGTGATAACCACCCTGGGTCAGAGTAGATATAGGTGTAATAGCAATGTAGGGGGGGGTACTCCGCATTCCTAAAAGATCCAGCATTACTGGAATCTCACCATCAGATTGTTTCGTGTCATTTATCAGGACATTCGTTGGGGAGGATCATACCCCTCTGCAGAGAAGCAGTCGGTGTATTCTACGGCCCCTGACTACTGGGCAATCTTTTTTTTTTTTTGGACATGGCCAGGTAAAACCCCTTTTGGGACTTTTCTTATTCAGTCGTCAACTACTTTTTTGTTTATTCCCTGAATTCTCTGACGTGACTAAAAAAAGGGTCTTTTTTAGAACTAACGATATATGCTCAACTTAAAGATATGTATATATATATATAAACCACTTTTACACACACACACACATCCAGTGTAAAACAACAAAAACTTTATAACATATCAAATATCAAAGATCAATTGGGAGTAAAAACAGACAAAATAGGCACACTCTGATAAAGGAAAGGGAGGAGTGACCCCTATATAAATCCATACAAAACCTGAAAAAACATTCTACAAACAAACATGAGAGAGTTCGAGTCTCATTGAGTGCCTTATTCACATAGCCTTTTGCCATATATATTCGCCGACGAAAATCACAAGCTGGATACATACACGCATTTAAGAATTAAATAAATAAATAAATTTTTAAAAATACAAATTCCTTCGTTGACCTATATATTTTAAAATATCTATTTCTCTCTTTGGACTTTTAACGAAAAATCTTTTTACACACACACACACACACACACACACACACACACACACACACACACACACACATATATATATATATATATATATATATATATATATATATATATATATATAATGTTTTGGCTAAAACAGTATTAAATGCTGTCATGGCAGAGCAGGTGTAAAACGTAAAAAATATTAGAACTATGAACTCTTGAAGACAGTGACAAGTTTTATGTTGAGCGCACAATCATAAGGGAAATTCTCACACATTCTGCCTCTCTCTCTCTCTCTCTCTATATATATATATATATATATATATATATAACAGAGTTATTTTACGTATAAATGGATGTTATACTTATATATATATTGGTTTGGATGGGTTTCTTTATTTAAAGGATTATCAACCTTCATGGGTTGTTTAATGCCTAAGCCATCCTTGTAGAAGAACATTGTGTTACTATTATCAATCGCTGAGGAATAAGAAGGTTTTTATATTTCCTTAGAGTACATATATGTATATATGTGTTTGTGTGTGTGTGTGTGTGTGGAGATAGAGAGACACAAGTCGAGTGAAAAGACAAAGAAAGAGAGTATCATCATACTATATGTTATATACTTGTATCCTTAAATCTATCAAAAAAAGACCCCCCACACACACATAGCAGAAAAAGAACTGTTATATATGAAATTAAAACCAATCTTGTTGATAATTAAACAAGGAATTACTGTCAAATTCGCCACGGTATTGTTATTGTTCAAAATGTCTTTTCCTTTCACCGATTGAGTTGAGATTAGACAAAATTTGCGACGGATGTTTCCGGAACGTCGATTCCCCGAACAAATATCGCCATTATATTCTTCAAATGCCAAAAAATGTCGAAACCGACATTTTGCTCGGGTAAAAATTATCCCTCTTTATCGGCACTCTTTCGGGAAGATACTCCACAAGGAAGTACCAAAAAAAAGAAGGGAATAATTCTAAGTTTATCGTATTGATATTATTTATTAAGCTTTACTTTGTCTAACACTTTAAAGACGAGTTTTAGAACGCGTTGACCATATCTACTGTAGAAGTGTAAGACGACCCCTAAATTATCCCTCTTTATGGGCACTCTTTCGGGAAGTACCAGAAAGAGAGAACAATACTAACTTTATCATATTGATGCTAATTAATAAGCTTTACTTTGTCTAGTTTTCCGGGCAATTGGCCTAATGAGTATAGTGTTCGCCAATGGTTCGGGAGACCAGGGTTCAGTCACAGCTCGAAGCATACCAAAAACTCAAAAAGGGTACTTGATGCCGCCTTGCTTGGCACTCGGCGCTATAAGGTAAGGATTAAGGGTAAAGTGGTGAAATCCTGGGAATTAAGTAGCGCCCTTTCCTACACCTCGGTATAGTAGCTATTAGAAAAGGGAGCCTTCGGGTCACCCTCAACTAAGGACGCCAACTTTACTTAGTTGGTTGGTTGGTACGATTTTAAAAGCATATCAGCCTGTGTGGGTAATTTAATGCCATATCCTATATATATATATATATATATATATATATATATATATATACATATATATATATATATAATTTGTAAGCGAATAGCTTAGAGGTAAGTTTATTTTTATTCGAGTAGTAGCTATTAGAAAAGGGCACCTTCGGGTCACCCTCGACTAAAGACGCTAACTTTATTTAGTTGGTTGGTTGGTACGAGTTTAATAGCATATCACCCCTTGTGGGTTATTTAATGCCATATTCTATTTATATATATATATATATATATATATATATATATATATATATATATATATATAATTTGTAAGAGAATAGCTTAGAGGTAAGTTTATTTTTATTCGAGTAGTAGCTTTTAGAAAGGGAGCCTTCGGGTCACCCTCGACTAAGGTTAACAACTTTCCTTTACTTAGTCTAACACTTTGAAGACGAGTCTTAGAATACGCTGATCGTACCCACTGTAGAGGGGTAAGACGACCCCTAAAAACAAGGTGTCCTGAGTACGATACTATACTGCATCTGATGAGGTTCTAGTTCAGGAGATCTTGGAAGTGAGAAGAGCTCCTTCAATTATTTTTATTAGAGAAGAATATTTCATATCATATAACTGTGTGCAAATTATTTGTATAAAATTTTTGTATTGTATAATTTATACATAACTGTAAATTATTTGTATTAAGAATAGTTACTGGAAGCTATAACTTTTTGCTTAGAATTATTAAGATTAGTTACATGAAACCATTGAAGTAGTTGATATACTTGAAACTGTACAAATTATTATTATTATAAGTAGGAATACCTTAAACCATATAACTGTGTGCAAATTATTTGTATTAAGAATAGTTACTGGAAGGTATAATTTCTTGCTGAGAATTATTAGGATTAGTAACATGAAACCATAGAAGTGGTTAATTTACTTGAAACTGTGTACAAATTATTAGTATTAGATAGAAATACTTGAAATCATATAACTATGTGCAAATTATTTGTATTAAGAATAGTAACTTGAACCCATAATTGTTTACTAGATATTATTTTATTCATTTGAAAGTTCTACGCATCAGCGTTAGCTGATGGTTTCCCACTGGAGTCTGCAAGTCTCACTGCAAGTAACAGCAATTCTCCTCAAGTCCCCAGGACTCTCCTTAGTATTCTGGCCAATCTCAACAATGCTGTAATTTGGATGGTCTCCACTTGTCTTCTTTTCAAATCCTCCAGTCCTTTTACCAGTTCTTTAGTGACTTTACCGAGCGCAACATTTCCAATTAGTATCGTCGTCATTTTCAAGTTCCATAGTTTTTTCAGTACTCTAGCAAGGTTTTAATACTCATATCTCTTTTCGCTTTCCTTCAGTTTTACCCTGTGGTCAGCCAGAACAGTAAAGTCCACTATTCAGCTGGTTCTCTTTTTTTTTTTTTTTTGTTGACTGTCACTAGGTCTAGTCGTCTGGCCGTGATTAGGTAATCTGTTTGTATCTCAAAATCTCAAATTATTATTATTAGTTAGGACCTCTTCCATAGATCAAATAGATCTGTTTAAAAATGATTCATATTTGATAGGACCGTGTGCAAAAGGAAAAAAAACTCTAAAGAAATAAATATACAAACAAGGTAGATATAAACATAAAATGAGCACGATTCCCTAACCTCTAGGTATAAAATAAGCCTTGATAAATTGACATACCGTTAAAATCAATTAATCAGTCAATCATTTACATAGGCTAGCACACGAGACTTGTGCTGTTTACAGTAGTTCATGTTACTAAGCAGTTACCCATCTAGGTACTGAACAAGTTTATCAATGCTTAACTTTGGTAATATGACGAGAACTCATCGTGACTAAAAGTTTCACCTATTAAAAAAGTAAGCTTAGCTTAGTGTGTTATTAGGTTTGATGGATGGAGCACCTATAGAAAATCGAAGAAAACGCTTCGCAAATACATCTGCCCAAGATGCCTAGCCTAGTGCAGGTAGCAAGACCTCTCTGATATAATAACACGAGGTTTCTTTCAAGCTGAAGCCGTGCCAGTACTACTGAATGGACTCTTACAAAATTCCAGCCGTAAAAGCTAGATGAGAACTATTCAAGAATGCTGCAAGCCGTTTTGGACAAATCCTGGAAACACCCCCCTTCTAAACACTAGCTGTATGACCACTTACCTCCAATCACATAAACTATCCAAGTGAGACGAACGAGGTATGTTGGGTACTCTTGGTGAAGGAAGGACGAACTCATAAGCAACGTTCTTCCATGGACTACACATGGACGCACCAGTTTTTGCCAACCAGCAAAAACTTACATTCATCAGCTCTGTCTGACTGTGGATGCCGTCTAGAGGACTTGCTTTGAGCGATAGACGATAGGAGTCAAGGGAATCAATAGAATCAATGCTATCAGTGACTCTTGGTGATGATGACTTTTCAGTAGAAAAGGATCTGCTCGTTCAGCTTAATAACCAATGCACAATGTCAATGTACCCACACAAAGAAAAACTGGATGCCGTTTAGAGGACTTGCTTAGCGCGATGGTCAATAGGGACGGATGGTAAAAGAGTCAAGGTAATCTGTGCAGTCAGTACACCCTAATTATGATAATGATTATGATGACGATGATTACAACCCAAGAAGAGAAATTTTTTTTCTGACCGCCTTTAGAATACAATTGACAATTGGGGTTAAAAATTTGAATCTTGAACCCAAAAGCTGTGACTATCAATAATTAAATAGAATCAAATCAAATTTAAAATGGAAAAAAAATTAGATTACTTGAGCTGTGTTAGTTTTTATTAACATTTATTATTATTGATAAGTTTTAAACACTCTTATATTTTGTTAGGAATATTTTTTCTACTCTTTATAATTATTTTTCCATCGACTATGAAAGATGACGATTTCTATTTTCAGTTTATTTATATCTTCCTTGCCAGTTACATACCAATGGTGATAACGGTGCTATGTAAAACAGATAGAAGATGGGCCACTTGTTCGTGACTGGCAACAAAAGAAGTTTTGTAGTTGAAATATACTTTTGAGGGAAGATAAATTTAAGTAAACAACGGCACTACCAACAACGCCAAAAAAAAAAAAAAAAAATTAGCAACAAAAAAAAAAAAAAAAAAAAAGAAATTATGCAATCCAAAACTGGAGGTTGGGGTAGAAAGTACTGCTAGAAGAGACCCCCCTTTGGTAGAGGTCAACCTAAGAAGAGGCATTTTTTTTTCAAATGGACGTTGGTTCTGTTTAATTTTTTTTGTAAGAACTTTTCACGAAAACGCTCAACTTGCAAAATTGTAAAAGAGGATATAATTCACAGCAGCCGTCTTTCGGCATTCACCACAGGAGTGGTCTCATTTTTAAAATGGAGTGATGTTTAGAGATATCTATCTATTTATCTGTCAGTCTGTCTTTCTCTCTGTCCATATCTATCAACCTATCTATTAACCCCTATTCATATCTATCAATTAGTTCGACTATTTGACTATTTATCTATTAATCTATCTCGGTCAGTTCATATCAATCTAATATGTAATACAGAGAACGGGTAATGAGTATATATATATATATATATGTGTGTGTGTGTGTGTGTGTGTGTGTGTGTGTGTGTGTGTGAATTCCGACACAGTCAGTATTTTAACCCAAGGTCAGTTAGGTGCAGCTGGTTTGAATTTAGTTTTACTTTCTCCTAGATCAGTTGCCACCAGCCATAATACTGATTCTTGCTTTTTTTTTCAATAGCATTAACTTGAAGGGAAACGTAAGATCTTCGTCCAGGATTTGAACTCGAGTCATCGAGTCTATTTCCAATGACAATAACACTTGGCATTGAATATTCGATATTATACCTATCTCAATTTGTTCATAACTTCTCTCTCCTTCAACATACCCACACAATCTCTCTCTCTCTCTCTCTCTCTCACACACACACACATATATATATATGTATTAGGATAGACATATATGTATACATCTATATATCTATGTATACATAATATCACATGATATCCCATATCCACTTCATAGCATCTCGGGTCCATCCGGTCAAACAAATGTATGCATTGCTTAAGCAATTACACTGGATCGATATTGACTGATCCGTCTACTTTATCGCAATATGACGTAACTGAGCCAACCAGAAATGGCCACGTCACCAGTTCATCATGAACATGGCCACTTCAAAAAGCGCCGCCTACCGGTGGTAAACAATAAGTGAAATAAATTTTGTAAAATGCAAGTAAAAGATGATAATTCGTTATTTAGTATTCAACAAAATTCTGATTGTGTCGTATTCTTTAAAGACAACTCACTAACACACATACATACATACAGACATAGGAGCGCGCACACAGATACAGACATATGTATGTATGTTTGTATATATGTATGTATGTTTGTGCGTCTATCAATATATATGTACTAGTAGACACATGAACGCGTTTGTGTTCCCGTTATAACGGTGATCCATAAAAATAACGATGTTTCTGATTATGAAGGAGTGGAGGATTCTGATTGGCATTTCATCGTTATGTCAGTGATATTAAGAACTTGGATTATAAATTAATACCATTGATCAAGAAAATTTTAATTCACTTGCAAATTCTACTGGAATTCGCTTGGAGCATTTCAAGTGTATTGTGCTAAAACAAATTTGGCTAAGATGAGCAGTTTTATTGGACTAATCACACACTAATCACACACACACACACACACACACACACACACACACACACATATATATATATATATATATATATATATATGAATATTTACAAACTCCCTCGCACGAGCTGGATACGACAAAAGGTCAATTTTTTATGCGGAATTATGCAGTTTCGAATTGAAAGTTTTCCGTCTCGAAGACAGATTGTTATACTTCTTTGGTTAAAGAACCCTATCTGTCCTATAGTTGTTGGGACAAACGTTGGATTCATACCTTCTCAAGAGTATTGGTGCTATGTGAAATACAGCCTCGTCAAGGATTCAACCTCGGGTTATCATGTCCATTTTCTACAATGATAACCATCATGCCACAGGTGCCTCCCTTCCCCCCTCTCTCTCATGTAACGGTCGTATTGATACTGCTGTATGGATGCACTACATGGACGCTAACTAAACGGCTGGAGAAGAAGCTGGACGGCAATTACACAAGAATGTTGCGAGCAATATTGAACAAGTCCTAGCGGCAACACCTCACAAGGAACCAACTATACGGCCACCTGCCTCCCATCACGAAAACTATACAAGTTAGACGAACCAGACATGCAGGTCACAGCTAGAGAAGCAGGGACGAGCTCATAAGTGATGTACTACTATGGACCCCCACATATGGCCAGGAAAAAGCAGGACGACCAGCACGAACATACATACAGAAGCTATGTGAGGATACGGGATGTGGCCCTGAAGACCTGCCAGAGGCGATGAACGATAGGGAGAAGTGGCGAGAGAGGGTCAGGGATATCCGTGCTAGCGGCACGACATCATGATGATGATGATGATTGTGAGAATGTTATTAATATATAGATATATGAATTAATGTCTAAGAAAACATATACATCTCTTTAGTTCACTATTTGATACATAGAAACTTATTCTAAAGCGATAAAAATTCGCCAAAAACCAGGCATTTGTCCTTGATTTGGGTTGGAATCAACATCCTCACTTGTCAGTCTGGTATCGCCATCTGTCGGCATCCCTAGTTAGAAAGTTCTTTCTCAGCTGGGAATGACAATTCGACCAAAATTTCATGTACACATGTTACCTATATTTCTTTAGAGACCACAATTTCATCACCCTCCGACTAAACGAGGAACAAGTGAGGCGAAGATGAAGCGTCAAACCTCTGTATTTGAGAGGTTCTCAATAAATGATTAACGTATGTCTAACTTTAGAACCATTTTGGTCACTTGACTGAAATCATATCATTGGAGCAGTAACCCCAGAGTGACCTTGAGTTCAGTGGTTGTCTATTATACTGTGTTTTTCCGCACATTTAACGGCTTAAGACATAATTTAAAAGCTATACTGCATGTCAAAAATTGATTGCACCGATCTGTAACAAGACCTGTTCATAACGAATTGTATTGTAGATAAAATCCACTAACCTAAGGAATAACATCTTTGTTAAAAATGAAAAAATTAAAATAATAAGATGAAATCAAAAATCCAGCTGGTTCCTTTGATATTTGCTAATTATTGTTTGAACGTTCTTTGATCAGACGAAACCTTTTGGCCACAATCCAGCTTATTCATAGAGAAGAATAGATGCTCATATGATTAAAAAAAAGTGGGGAAAAAAGAAAAAAGAAAATGCTATACCCACGAGAAAGCTCTGATATGAAAGTACCTTTATAACGGCGAATGAGAGTGTGAATTAACTGAAGAAACAATGAATCGTACGATATATTGGAGTATTTTGGAAGTTCAAGTTTTTTTTCTTCGGGGAAACATTTGGCGATTGAAAGAAGAGAAAAAAAAAATGTCTTTACCACAAATGAAATGCAAAATTTAAACACTTCAAGAGGCGTATCATCATTATCATCATCATGTCGTGCCGCTAGCACGGATATCCCTGACCCTCTCTCGCCACTTCTCCCTATCATTCAACGCCTCTGGCAGGTCTTCAAGGCTACATCCCGTATCCTCACATAGCTGCCGTATGTATGTTCGAGCTGGTCGTCCTGCTTTTGCTTGGCCATATGCGGGGGTCCATAGGAGTACATCACTGATGAGCTCGTCCCTGCTTCTCCAGCAGTGTCCTGCATGTCTGGTTCGTCTAACTTGTATAGTTTTCGTGATAGGAGGCAGGTGGTCGTATAGTTGGTTCCTTGTGGCGTAGGAGCATAATCTTACCATAAAAGGTACACTTATACCCAATCCCCAAAGAGGCTTGAATTTTTTATAAGATAACGAAACGAAGCAAATGGCAGGAATGGTGTTGAGTTGATTGAGTGGCTTAGGAAAAGTCTTGACTTAAATCAAGTTGAAAATGTAAAGTTGGGATAGCGTACACACAGTCAATGGCTTTTGATGTCTCAATTTCTTGCCTAAGTTAACAGTCACCAAGCACCGTGGTCTCTGTGTGTACGCTATTTTAACTTTGACATGTAATTTACTCTATTATTGATATTCTTACCGGGCCATTGGCCTAATGAGTAAGGTGTTCACCTAATCGTCCAGGAGACCAGCGTTTAATCCCAAAGACTAAAAAATGGTACACGATACCGCCTTGCTTAGCATTCAGCACTATAAGGTGAGGATCAAGGGTAAAGTTGAGCAATCCAGGTAATGGAGTAGTGCCCTTTCCTACACCTTGGTGTAGTGGCTATTGAAAAGGGAGCTTTTGGGTCACCCTCGACTAAGGTCGCCAACTTTATTTTTTTTATTGATATTCTTTCTTTTTTTACGTTCTAGTTCACTTTCTTTTTTTCTTTACTTACGTTCTTGGCTACTTTCTTTCTTTCTTTCTTTCTTTCTTTTTTTACTTACGTTCTTGATAACTTCTTTCTTTCTTTTTTTCTTTGCGTACGTTCTTGACCACTTTCATTCATTCATTCATTCTTTCTTTCATTCATTCTTTCATTCTTTCTTTCTTTCTTTCTTCACCATTTTCTTTCTTTCTTTGCTTACGTTCTTCACCACTTTCTTTCTTTCTTTCTTTCTTTGCGTTTTTCACCACTTTCTTTCTTTCTTTCTTTCTTTCTTTCTTTCTTTCTTTCTTATCTTCTTCACCACTTTATTTATTTATCTATTTCATTCATTCTTTCTTTCTATTAACTTTTGTCCATTTTTTTCTTTTCTTCACTTGGTTTATGTTTTTCTATTAATTTATACTATATATCTCAGTCTGGTTGATGCATATTCTGGAGAAAGTAGCTGACAATACGTAATAGATGTGCTTTTATCAAAATCAAAAAGGAGACATCTCCATACTCAAAGGTTGTTCCTTGAAACTAGTAAATAAGTTCACCTACCTCGGAAGTAGTATCCCATCTACAGAAAATTACATCAATAAGTGACTAGCAAAGGCATGGCCCACTAGTGATAGGCTATCGGTCCTATGGAAAGCAGACCTATCCAATAAAATGAAACGCTTTTTTTTCTAAGCAGAAGTCGTGTCCGTACTAATGTATGGAACCACCAGATGGACACTGTCTCAGCGTATAGAGAAAAAAGCTTGACAGCAATTGCACAAGAATGCTACGAGATATATTGAACAAATCCTGGAAGCAACATCCCACAAAACAGCAGCTGTACGGCCACCTACCACCCATCTCTAAAACCATCAAAGTCTGACGAACAAGACATGCAGGACACTGCTGGAGAGTAAGGATGAACTCGTGAGCGACGTTCTCCTATGAACCCTTTCCCAAGGACGAGCAGGTGTTAGACGACTAGCGAGAACTTATCGACAATAGCTCTGGAATTGAACTCACTAATAGTCATCAACTAGTTGATACAAAGAGAAACATACAAACACGCCCACACATATACACATACACATACACACACATACATATATGCATGTGAATGTAGATAGATAGATAGATAGATAGATATGAACAGATATGTATATATATATAGAGAGAGACAGACAGACAGACAATGGATAGATATGAACTGAGATAGATAAATACATAGATATAAACAGTTTCAAATAGATAGATAGATAGATAGATAGATATGAACAGATTTCTATATATATATAGAGAGAGAGACAGACACACAGAGACAGACAGAGAGACAAACAATGGAGAGATATGAACTGAGATAGATAAAGAGATAGCTATAAACAGTTTTAGATAGATAGATAGATTGATAGAGTGGGAGAGACAGGATAGAACATATTTACGTCTTTCTGCCGCATTAAATTGAACTTATAAAATGTAAATACGTGGTCTTAACTGAAATTGGGATTTCGGGTGAACGCGAATTGCAAAGGGCATCTAGTTTTGGGGAGGAGGATCATCTCCCGATTCAGGCCCTTAGTAACAGCCGCTAAATCCCGCCACTTTCTCAATAAATTGTCGCTCAGCATAATTTGCATAATTCGCGCTCAAAATCAATGGCCGCAACTGGCAAACAGTCAGGCCCCAAATCAAAACGACTGAACGAAGGAACGGGTGAATAAAAACGAAATAAAAATAATAATTCGATTTTGTTTTCTTTATCTTGTTTGCGGAGGCATAATCTCACTGGATCACGAGAGATAGACAATGGTCTGCTGCTTGTGATTTAAACTCTTTTGTAGTCACGACGTTTAAAGACGCCATCTTGTTTCGGTTAATATCATAGTATTTATTTACTTTGAACTGAGTCAGGCGCCGCCCGTTGTGTAATGGTTAGCGAGCAACGCTAGCATGTCAAATTAAACTAGTTCGATTCTCGCCCGATAGCTCTTACTTCTAGCCTTAAGCTAAACTCCCCTCACCTGTGTAAAAATTCATTACTTCGAACTAAGTACCCGTATGTTGATTTATTTTTTATTCATTGTTTGAAATTATATTTTTGTTCGTTGTATGGGGTCAAGTGACTGCAATTCTCGTAACTCTACTAGTTTCATAAATATATTATTGGAATTGATATAGGCTGTCAGAAAAATATGACTATTATCATTAAAGCATGCAGTCCAGACGAATTTCTTTGACTCCTTCCCAACATTCGTCCCTATCAGTCATCACACTTGATAGATCCTTTTGACGGAACCCAGTGTCTGAACAGAATTGATAAATATAATTTTTTCTGGTTGTCATGTATAGGAGTCTAGGCTGTGTCTATGTTTAGGAGTTCATAGGAGAATGTCACTTATGAGTTCGCCCTTACTTCCCCGGCAGTACCAAACACGTTTTATTTGGATGGTTAGTGAAATGGGAGATATGTGGCCGTACAACAATTTTTGTAGGATCCTGTTTAAATGTCAAACAGTTTGATTCTTTACTTGCTCACTCAAAATGAACTAACCAGATTTTTAAAAAAAGTTCTAAAATTTATTCCATATTTTGCTTCCGTGACCTGTACTTGTAAATTATTCTTGGCTTGCTGATCAATTTTGATATTTAAGAAATATATATTTTGCTTAAATTTTCACATACACCACATTTGACTCACTATCGAGAGAATTTACTTTTAATTTGTAACAGCTAAAAACCTTTTTGGAGGATAGGCAAATATCTTATTTTGAGTCTATTGATGTCGACTACGACTGACACTTAGCTACAGATAGAATATGGCTCTAGGTCAATTTTTAAGTGGAGTGAAGCTAGCTTGAATTTAGAGTTTTCCTTTTCCTAGACAGGATGCTTAACAAAGGCTAAAACCACAGTCTGTCCTATTACTTACCAATACGTTAGGGGAGAACATGTGGATTCACGCTTTTGATTCATGATTCCATCATTATTGTACAAAAATCACGCGTTTTTTGTCTTCGTGACTTTGACCATGCAATAATTGCAGTTTGTAAGGAATTGTTTGAAAACTGTTTTCTGCGAAAACTGTTTTCCGCATCTGTGACCTAAAAACAACTGGAGCTTGTTCGTGCTAGTTTCCCTCGCCAGTTTACAGAAATCCTTGAGTGCAAGTCAGTAGTTACAATTTCTACAACAAGTTCCTTATCTTTATAAGGAACCTTTTGTAGAAATTGTCACTAGTGACTTGCACTCTTTAGGGATTTCTGCTGACTAGCGTGGGGAACTAGCACGAACAAGCTCCAGTTGTTTTTAGGATACCGATGCTCTCAGATGCGTGGGCAGTGTAACGGTTATTTTCATAGGATGATAAACTCGTTAAGCCAAATTCAAAACCTGGACGAGACAATTAGTGAGTCCTCTTCGCGCTAATGACCTTGGAAAAGGCATGTACACTTTCTTCCCTACCAAGGAATATATTGTATCTACCCAAATCCTCTGGCATTAGTATGATTTGACTTAAAAGCAACTTATAAGTGGAAAGAAGCTGGCTTGAAATCAGAGTTTTCCTTCACCGAGACTGGTTGTTTAACCAAGGCTAAAGAACCCAGTCTTCGCTACTATTTACCCATAGCTTGGGGTGGCAGGGTTAGAACAGGCGGATTCATGCCTTTCCTGAGAGCATAAGCACGAAGTGAAACGGAAACAACACCGTCCAGGATTTGAACACGGATCACCGATTCGATTTCCGACAAGGGTAATGGTTACGCAAAACTATGGATACATTGTAGGAAAAAATAGCTTTTTTAGCCTTGGTAAGCTGGTCAGTCTAAGAGAAGGAGAACTCTTAACGTTATTCAAACAGAAATAAAGAAAGCATGGAACAAAAAAGAAAGCATGGAAAGATACTAAAGAAAGAAAGAAAGAAAGCATGGAATGGGGAATAGATAAATGAATTTTAGGAGAAAGAAAGAAAGAAAGAAAGAAAGAAAGAAAGAAAGAAAAACAACCTGTTGTCTTAAATTTCTTATACCAATTGCAGAAGAATTTTGTCAGCAGGAATTTTCCGTAATGTGTTAAAATTGTCGTCATCCGACAGTTGCAGAATTTCCTTCCTCCCTATTCATAGGGCTGAGTATACTCTGACTGAATCCTCTGTAGAAGGGTAAGACCTTCACAGCAAAGGGGTGTCCTGAATAAGGCACGAAACTGCACCTGGTGATCTGGGAAGTGTAGAGTACCCCATCATTGCCAATGTCTACTTTGATCCGAAGTGATAGTACCTGATACGGTCCCATTTATAGGTGAAAAAGATTGGTTAAAAATCATGCATATACGATAAGACTATGTACAAAAAACTACGTGCATACCGCTATTTATTAAGCTTAGCTTAGATATGGCGGTATTTGTCTCTGGCTCCCACCAGACAGGACCTGACACGTGGTCTTTTTTTTATAGTGGGGGAGAAGGGGACACGTGCATGAAGCTCAGCTAGTGCACTACAGGTCAAAGGCTGGTCAAAAGTTCACTTGGCCCGAAGTCCAGGTGCAATATAAACTTAAGCCAGTCTATGTCCCGAATACTATTCAAATAAAATCACATACCACGCCAGTTAACAGCGACAAATTCAGGTCTCGTGCAATGTGAATCCGACATGCAGGTTGCTTGCTAAGTTTTCTGGCATTAAGCCAGGTGACCTTGCTGGGAAACGACTCACTGCATGCAATGTGAGTCGATGCAAGTGATTTGCTAAGTCTCCGAGCACGAAGCTAGGTGACCTTACTGGGCCTCGACTCAATATGAGACGAAGCATGTCATACGCTAAGTCTTCTAGTGCGAAACCAGGTGACCTTAGCTTAGATGTGGTTCAAAGCCAGAATTATAAGGCGCTCAGTGAGAGTCAAGCTCACTACCCAGTGTCTTCTAATTTAGCTTGCTCACAATTGCACCATGAGAATAACTCGCAAAGAAACTGAAATCCTATTCATCTAATGCAAATAATTTGCACACTGTTGTATGGTTTCAAGTATTCCCATATAATGCTAAAAATCATATTGTTTCAAACAATTATTTCCTATTAACAACAGTTACTCGCTTGCCCACAATGATATACACAAAGTTATTTGATGCCCAAACCATTTTTGTTGAAGAAAAGTAGTTATACTATTTAATCCATAGCTGGTAGGCTAGATTTGGTTTGTTTTGATATTATGGCATATCAATCATTGTAGGTCATTTAATGCCAAATCCCTTTTTATACATATATATTAAATATATGTGATTAGGTTTGGTTGGGTTTTATGACATATTAACCATTGTAGGACATTTAATGCCAAATCCTTTTAAACATATATATCACACATATGATTTGGTTTGATTTGGTTTTATGGCATATTAACCATTGTAGATTATTTAATGCCAAATACTTTTTATTCATATATATTAAATATATATGATTTGGTTTAGTTGAATTTTATGGCATATCAACCATTGTAGGTCATTTAATGCCAAATCTTTTTTATACATATATATCAAATATATGATTCCTAAACACATTTTGTAAGTAACATTTTTACACAAGTCCGGGCTCATTTTTTTGCCCACAGTTAAATGGTTTCACTTGATTTCAAACAAATCAGTTTTGCATATGTACAGTTTTCTGTTTACTCATAGTTGGTCATTTGTTTAAATACAGTTTTTTACACACATTGAAATGATCAAACAGTTCTATTTCAAACATTACAGTTTAGCTTGTCACAAAATTAAATGGTCCCAGAATTGCTATGTATCACTAACGATTCAATTAAACCTCAGTTATTTTTTACATACAGTTAAATGATCAAACAGTTCTATTTCAAACAATTCAGTGTAGGTTAAGTATAGCTCTTTGTTTACACACAGTGAAATGTAAAAACTATTTCAAACAATTCAGTTTAACATGAGTACACAGTTTAAATGTCAAACAGTTCTATTTGACTTATAGTTAGGGCCCAATCAGGTTCTACCACTCCGGCCCAGAGTGGAACTGGGAGTAATAGCAATAAAGGGGTACTCAGCATTCCTCAGAGCTCTAGCATTACGAAAGCTTCACCATCAGATTGTTTAATGTCATATCCAGAATACTCATTGGGGGAGTCTTACACCTATGCAGAGAAGAAGTCAGTATATTTTACAACACTATCCGAATAGACCAGCTGAGAGGCGAGGAGTTTAATACTTTTCAAAGGGTATTAGTCAGAAAGTGGATGTAATATCGCGACTGGAGTTCAAACTCGCTTACTTCGAGGCCGCAGTCCAGCACTTAAGCCTTTACACCACGTGGTCTCGCCTTTAGGAATACTTGATGTCACAGAACCCCCCTTTAGGAATACTTGATGTCACAGAATTCCCCTTTAGGAATACTTGATGTCACAGAACTTTGTGCAAAAAAAAAAAACAACACAAAAACACACACACAAGAAACAACTACACCAAGAATATGAATAGAAACGTAAGATGAACGCGATTCCCTAACCGCTAGGCATAAAATAACCCTACACAGGTCAACTTGCCGTTAAAATCAATCAGTCGATCAACAAATTTCCTTCTCAATTGGTGAAGGTTTTCAATGGAACATCTAGTACGGCCAAAAGCTTCCTTTATAAAATTAGGTATTTCTCGATATAACTTTGTATCATGAGCGCGAATGCGGGATGTTTAAAAAAAAGATATCATTTGAGATGTACAAGGCTTTTCAAAAAAATTGATATCATATGGTGACCTTGAGAAATTCTTTTTCAAATGATTTCAAATTTTAGCACCATGTGTAAAATCAACTCAAAATTCTATGTTTAGTTTTTAAATACCTTTTCTATTCCAATGAATGACATTTCTACACCCGAAAAGAAAAGAACAAAACAAAACATTGAACAGAGAATTTTGATTGGTTTGGTTTAGTTAGGTTTTATGGTACATCATTCATTGTTGCTTATTTAATGCCAAATACTGTTTTTACATATACATTAAGTATACGATTGGTAAACACATTTTGTAGATACACACAGTTAAATGATTAAACAGTTCTATTTCCAATAACTCATTTTAGCATCAGTCAACATAGTTAAATGGTTCCAAGTATTGCTATGTATATGTAACAATTCAATTAAAATATCAGTCATCTATTTACACAGAGTCAAGTGTTCAAACAGTTTTATTTCTAGCAATTCAATTTATCAAAAGTCATTTGTTTGAAAAAATATCAAAGAGTTCTATTTGACCCATGTATAGCATCTTATTAGTTGCTCTCACTCCGTATCAGAGTGGACCACGTAGCAATGGCAATGAAAGAGGACTCCACATTTCTCAAATCTCCAAGGCTGGAGCCTCGCCAACTGATTGTTTAATATCATATCCAGGACACTCGTTGGGTGGCGGGTCTTACCCCTTTGCAGAGATGCGGTCAATGTATTCTACAGCCCCACCCGACTGTAATAGTGTTCAAGGAGTGTAGCGAGCTATTACTTCTCGGAGATGTGCCTTTTGTTGATGGATAGGCATGTCAAACCATCTAGAGTTATTTCATGCCTCGAAGTTAGGGAATTGCATTCATTTTCCATTCATATATATATATATATATATATATATATTGTGTAATTGTTGCATAAGAGGCTTTTTGGGACACGATCCTATTGAATACTAATGATTTTTAAAAAGTTCTTTTTGACACAAAGATGAGACCCTAGTTGTGATTACCTGGAAGAAATTGTTATGACGGGGTACTCCACACTTCCCAGATATCTAGAACTAGAGCCTCACCATAAGATGCAGTTCATTTTGTGAGTGTTTGATTTTAACGGCACATCAACTAGTCTAGGATTATTTTATGCTTAGTAGTTAGGAAGTGCATTTATTGTATCGTCACATCTGCATTTTTGTGCAGTTGTTTCTTAAGATGTTTTCATTTGCACACTGTCCAATCCAATATGAATAATTCCCCTTCCTATTTGACCTATAGATGAAACTCTTTCAGGTACTACCAGTACGGGTAAGAGTGGGCCTGGGAGTAATGGCAATGAATGAGTACTCCCCATTCCCCAGATGTCCAGATCTGGAACCTCACCATCAGATGCAATTTAGTGTCATACCCCGGACACCTCTTTCTAGGCCGGGGGTTCTTGTTCCTTTGCAAGGGGATACAATCAACGTATTCTAAAGCCCTGACTACTGCCCTTTTGTACCTTTAGGTATCTGCTAAGCTTGACTAAGTCCGACATAAGGCAACAAGGGAGAATTAGAAAGAAACCTAAACATACTCCGTAGCCTGTAATTACTAAGTTTTGCCGCTGTTTTTAAATGTTCTTGTACCAAAGATAACCCTACTCATAAATTAGTAGACCTTTTTTTATCGATGCATATGCACTGTCATCACTGAAGAATGATAAAGTCTCCACAGAGACCGGAAGGCGATTTATCGAATTAAAAGAAAGAAAACAAAAAGAAAATTCGTCATCGTGTTTGCAAGATGAGCCGCAGACTTTACCGAAAATCTTCACTGTAGATATAAGAATTTTTATCAATAAGTGAGTCATACTTTTTAACAAGTTGGGAAAACGACTGTTGGAAATCTTCCAAGCCAAAGAACCCCGAACCATTTTCATTCAAAGTCAAGGAACTTAAAATAGATAATCATTACCAATGATTTCTGGCACGCACAAACCACTGATACAGATTTTCACCGAGTGTCCAAAAATGTGCGCTCACTTTGTCAATATATATATATATATATATATATATATATATAAACATATATATATTGACAGAGAGAGAGAGAGAGAGAGAGAGAGAGAGAGAGAGGGGAGGATGGGTTATTAGCTGAAGATCAATTTAACCTCTGCATAATAAAGAATGAATGTCATAATAAACAGAGACTGACGTAATGGACTCAAAATGATTTGCCAACGTAAAACTAGATATATTTATCAATTTGCTTTTACCTGAAATCCCAATTCCAGTTTAGACTCCATATTTACGATTGCGAGGTTGAAATTAATAAGCCACAAAGACATGAATATGAAGAATCTTTTATGAATGGAACTCAGTTGTGACGTATTTTTTCCTGGTCCTATCAGTTTTCTTTTCTCTCTCTCTCTCTCTCTCCCTCTCTCTCTCTCTCTCTCTCTCCCCCCTCTCTCTCTCTCTGTTCTCAATATTTGTGTGTGTGTATGTGTGTGCGTCATCATCATCATCATCATATCGTGCTGGCAGCACGGATATCCCTGACCCTCTCTCGCCACTCCTCCCAATCGTTCATCGCCCTAGGTAGGTCTTCAGGACAACAACCTGTATCCTCACGCTATCTATCTATCTATCTATCTATCTATCTATGGGATTTGTGTGTATGTGTGTGTGCGCACGCGTTAGACTGTCTGTTTCAGTCTTTCTATCTATCTATCTATCTATCTTAGGGTCTTGTCCTTAATTGTGAATGTTAAAATTTGCAGTATCTATCTATCTATCTATCTACATAATAGTCTGAATTAATCTTAATTTCTTAGCTAAGCCAATTTTCACAAGTGACACCGAACTATGATTTTATGAGAACTTGAAAATTCATGAACATCGTCGAAAGATTAGCGTTTATTAACCTCTAGTAGTTATTTGCTCGAATCACAAACATTCTCACAAAATCATATTCTAGCACCATGAAACGTTTTCTTATTTTCTAAAATAAATATTCATCTCAAATGTAAAATTATAAGCTGAAGAAGACAAAACAAATACGACACAGATTCACAACATATCAAAAGCAAAGTTACACAAGTTCTTCGACCAATAAAAAACTCAATGGAATAAGTTCAATGAACTCTTTGTGGCGTCCTATTTTGAAGAACAATTAACTGTTCATTCAGTGTTTGTTTGTGTGTCAGCAAATATAGCTTTTTGGAAATTCTTACTATTTTAACTGATTTCATCTTAAGACAAAATAATTAACAGAAATTAAATCGATTAGATTTAAGCTGAAGGATTTCATTTTCCGGTTAAACAAAAAAAAAAAAAAATGCTCACTTGATGGAGATATTAATGAGATAGTGGCTAACGTGCTGGACTGCAACATCGTAGCAAGCGAGTTCGACTCCAGTCGCTCTATACCGTTCACTTTTGGATTAATTCTCTTGGGAAAGGCATGAACCCTCTTAACCCCTTAGATATGGGTTGAACAGCACCACTACAGTTCTTCTACAAGGATGACTTTGGCATTGAATAAGCCACGAAGGTTGACATACCATTAAACAAAAAATCGAAACGGTTCATTTGATATATTGTTTGTTCGTATAGGGTTTCATTGCATATCAACCTTTGTTTTTTATTTAATGCCAAATCTATTTTTATACAAAGAAACAGTTCTACTTCAAACAATTCAGTTTAGCATAAGTATATAGTTTGATAGTCAATAACTTTTCTATTTCAAACTATTCATTTTTGTCAAACAGTTCTAATTCAAACAACTCAGATTAGTATGAGTATACTTTTTGCCCACACATGGTTAAATGTCACATCAGTTCTATTTCAAGCAATTCAGTTTAGTGTAAGTACAATTTCAATGTCAAAAGCAGTTCTATTTCAAACAACCAAATCTAGCATAAGTATACATTTCTATTTCAAGTAGTTCAGTTTAGCATAAGTACGCAGTTTAAATATCAAAACTGTTCTATTTCAAGTAATTCAGTTTAGCATAAGTACGTAGTATAGTTCTATTTGACCCATTGATAGGACCCCATCAGGTGCTATCACTCCGGCCCCTGTGGACCTGGGAGTGATGGCAATGAAGGGATACACCGCATTGCCCAAAGTTCTAGCATTACGGGAACCTCACCATCAGATTGTTTAGTGTCATATACCAGGACACTCGTAGCGGGAAGGGCTTATCCTTCTACAGAGAAGCAGTCGGTGCATTCCACAGCCAGAACCGACTGGGCTATCATTTGATCGATATATATATATATATATATATATATATATATATATATATATATATATATATATGTATATATCAGATAGATCAGTAGTAGTCAACTGTAGTCGAGGGCAACCCGAAGGTTCCCTTTTCAATAGCTACTACACCGAGGTGTAAGGGGGCGCTACCCCTTCTCCCGAAATCGATAAAAAGCAGAATAAAAAACCAAACTCAAAATCCTTGTTTGTAATTTTGAATAAGGTATGTTTATAATACATACATACATACATACACACACACACACACACACACACACACACACACACACACACACATATATATATATATATATATATATATATATATATATATATATATTATAAACAGATGTCATATATATATATATATTATTTGAAATGGCAGACAAAGATTTAGTGTTCAGTCTTTTATTGAGCTTTTCCTTTTTTTCTGTTAGCGAAGAAGATGTCAGAACTGTGACTAGTGATTTACTAAGCTTTTTGCTAAGATGTCGCGCAAGGCCATATAATGGGGCACCGAACGACACTCAAACTCACTCGCCAAATAGTTTACTAAGCTTTTCGCTTAGATGTAGCACAAAGCCGCGTTAATGGGGGACCCAGTGAGACTCGAACTCACTTGTAAAGGTTTGTTCATCTAGCTTGCTAACCATTGAGAACTGTGATTGTAGACAGTTTAAAATCTATCCGAAGTCTCAGTTAGAGTAGAGATAACTTTTGCTGGTTTCCTCCTCACCCTTCGATAAGTACTCAGCACGGCTGAACATGAGGACTACACATTTCGTAAAGGGACTTATAACAATTTATCCTTTAACCATAACAAAGATGTACTCAAAGCGGGTTTGCTTTATAGTATTACTTGAACCTTCACATGCTACATGAAATACCTGTTATTCTTGGCATCTTGGTATCGCTCTCTCTCTCTCTATATATATATATATATACATATATATATATATATATATATAGACAGATAGATAGATAGATAAAACGTATGTCTATAACATATATATATATATATCATAAACATACCTTATTCAACATTACAAACAAGGATTTGGAGTTTGGCTTTTTATTTTGTTTTTTATCAATTTCGGGGGAAAGAGTAGCGCTCTCCTCTACACCTCGGTGTAATAGCTATTGAAAAGGGAGCTCTCGAGTTGCCCCCGACAACAGTCGACTACTTATATATATATATATATATATATATATATATATATATATATACATATATATATATATATATATATATATATATATATATATATATATATGTCAAATGATTGCCAATCGGTCCTGGCTGTAGAATACACCAACTGCTTCTCTTAAGAGAGATAAGCCCTCCCTGGTATACGACACTAAACACACACACACACACACACACACATATATATATATATATATATATATATATATATATATATATATATATATATACTAATTCCGAGCAGAAATTATGGAATTAGCGCAGTAAGAGAATTTTTTTTATTCCGTATTATATAAATTTATAATTGATTAGACATAAGACAATCTTTATTAAGTCGTTGAACATTTTGGTTTCATAGAATATACTTCAAATAAACTAGATTAAATTGTTTGAATTTATGGCAGAATTTTTTTCTGGGGAAAATGTGAAATAACCCAATGTTAAAAATCGTTTTTTAATCATTATAATGCTTGTTATTACTGAGATAAGTATCGCAAACTCTCTAAAATACTTTTTAAATAGAAGCATCAATACATCATAGACTGCTGTTACAACAGGGACCCAATGGGCTCATGAGTCGTCTTGTATGTAACTAAAATTCTCTTTTGATTTTTATATACGTATGCAACCATAAACTAGCAAAAACGGTACATCATCGCAAGAGTTTTTATTTGAGCAACATACTTAAAATGGCCTATCTAAGAGAATGAAGCAATTTCTTGTCTAATTAGCAAATGATTGATAATTTTTCATTTACACTAAACATAGTTATTTAATCATTAAACTCCTTAAAATAAAATGCAAAATAGAATCTTTCAGTCCTTCCAAATTGTAAGCATGTAATTATGATTGTCGATAAAATTGAGATGAATATAAAATATGAACAAGAAACCTTTTCAGAGAGAGGCACAAATATTATCATGGACTACGGTTACAACGGTAACCTTCTCGGTTGAAGTTTGCTTGAACCAAGGTTTCTCAAAGTGGTCCCTATAGACCCCTGGTTTTGTTTTGTTTCTTTGTTTTATGGCATATCAACCTTCGAGGGTTATTTAGTGCAAAAGCCATCCTTGTATAAGAATAGCAGTGATACTATTAAACCTGTATGTTTGATATCTTTACCAAGGGGCATTAATCCAAAAGTGAACGTTATAGTGTGACTGGAATTCGAATTTGCTTACTTCGAGGCCGCAGTCCAGTACTTTAACCTCTACGCCATGGGGTAGACCCCAAGGGATAAATAAAATTTGAGTAAAAACGTAGGAGCTCACAGGGGGTAAATTTAAAGTTTGCATTTATAACAAAAAAAACCTCGTTGGATTATGTAGATTAATTTTCAAATATCAAGCTGTGTGTGTGCGTGTGTGTGGTTGTGTGTGCGTGTGTGTGTGTGTGGTTGTGTGTGTGTGTGTGTAGTTGTGTGTGTGTGGTTGTGTGTGTGTGTGTGTATGTGGTTGTGTCTGTGTGTGTTGTTGTCACTCGTAATGTGTCGTTCACAAACAAACTGTTCGAAACATACGGATCATTGATATGAACAAACGGTCTGGCTCTGATCGGAAAGAAAACATTTAAAAACAACATTTTATCATTATTAATCATTATATATAATGATGCTGAATTTTAAAATATAACTTTATGTAGTGGCTGGAAGTATATTATAAGGAGACGCTCTCTTCAATATTGAGGTTGCGACTTCCCTTGGGACCGGTCGCAAAAAGAAGGAAGTATTATTCTCGTGTCGATGAAAGAAAGATCTAGTATGTGAAAAAGCGTATCCCATCCCCAATAGGAGCAGACCGATTCTGCGACCCATCCCCAAATTTGAGTCGCTCCTAGTCGTTCGACCAGTCACTGAGTAACGAACTCCTTTTGGAAATCTTCAATTAATGCGTATGACTTTTTCTCGCAGCCACCGCAAGAGTTCCCGTGGTTGGCCTCTTACGGTCGATCACACATCTGGGAACTAGGCTCACTGCCGGTTAGAGGCGACTACTTCATTACACAAACTCTGCGACATTGGATACCGCCAATACGCGAATGTGTGTGTGCGTGTGTGTGAGAGAGTGTGTGTGTGTGTGTGTCGGTTCAAAAATAAGTACAGCTATCATATATATTTGTACAATGTTACTTTTCGTTAGAGAATTTTGGCAGCATCTTTTTTTCGTTAAATAGTTTCGATGCTGTACAGTTTGCTGGCAAACAATACCTAATGATATCCGTTTTGATTTTAAAATGTTCCTCAAGAAAAAAATTAAACCTTTGCAGATTATCTTTTAATCAAAAATTGGACGGAGAGTACTTGTTTATTTACAATTGTGTATGTTGGTTTCATTGTGGAAATAATTCTGCAAAAAATGAATTTAATATTTTACGCTCGAAAATAATATTCTTCCCCAATTTTTACTCGAAAGATTTTGCTTGTTTTTTTTTTTAAATGTTTCGCGTTATACACGATTAACTGGGGGGGGGACTTTTCTTTCCTGAGTCTGAGTGACGAAAGTGCAAATTGGAATTGAGAAAAACACACGCATTTCATTTTGAGAGGGACTTCAATGTATCAGTGTACAGTCCTTAATCTAAGAAAGGCTGCTATAGGAGCAAAAGCACCAGCAATAGTGCTATTCTTGTGTTCGGTTTAGGGGCTGGGGCTTGTTAAAAAGGCAAACAAATAAATTGAATGAAGATTGCTGATCCACCCGATTGTATTTCCGGGTCTCTTAATTCGGGATCGTTATTTTTGATTCCAGGAAAGACGTGACAGGCGGAGGGAAAGAAAAAAAAGAGAGCCAATGACTCAGCTTTAAAAAAATGGTAAAAGAGGGAGACAAAAAAAAAAAAAAAAGAAACAAGAAAAAAAGATTAGATAAAGAAAGGAAAGAAAAAATGCTTCATATTTGTACATTTCGAAGAAAAAGAAGATAATGAAATAAAAGGAAAAATGAAAAAGAAAACAAACAAATATATGATTAAAGAAAGAAAGAAAGAAAGAAAGAAAGAAAGAAAAAACAGAGAAGCTGGAGGTACGAAAGGAAAAAGGAAGGAGTAATTAATAGAGAAAAGAAAAAAGAAAAGAAAGGAAAAAAAGGAAAGAAATAAAAGAAAAAAGAGTAATGAAATAAAAAAAAGAAAAAGACGTGTGAGTAGAAAGAAACTTAGAGAAAAAGAAAAAAAATGAAAGACGATAGTATTTTTAAAATGAAAAGAACGAAAGAAAGAAGAAAAAACAGAAGGAAAATGATGAATGAAATCAGAGAAGAAAGAAAGTTCAAAGAATGAAACAAAAATAACAATGAAAGAGAAGGGAATGAAATGCACAAGGATATAAATTATTAGATAAATATATAAAGAGAACAAAAGAGAGAAAGAAAGAACACTAAAAGACAAAAAAAATGGTGATAAAATTAGGGAAAATAAGAAAAAAAAAAGATAAAAGAAAGAAACCAGAAGAAAAAGAATGACAGGAGCAAGAAAGATGCAAAGAAAAAGGAAACGAAGACAAAAAAACAAACACACAAGTTTAATCAGAGAAAAAGGGATGTTACAATGTCTATAGATGTGTGTTTCATTTTCGTGTTCCATGGACGTCATCTTTACGGTAACGTCCATGGAACACAAGATTCAGAGAAGATGGTTGCGAGTTTAACTCTTGCTAGACGTTACTTCTTTATTTTCGATTCCTTCATGTTTACTCTAGTGTTCAAAAAATATATCGACTCAGTACTGAAAAAAAAAAACTTTTAAAAGTACCGTATACACTCATGTATTCGTCGATTTTGGGTACAGATCATCCTTTGATTTATTGTCGTGAAATCATTAATTTATGGAATCAATTTTTGAATTGAAGTCCTCATTATAAATTAATTTCAAATTCATCCAATTATAACTCATATATAGGTGAACGCCATTTTTTTTCATAAAAGATAGGTACTTAAAATTCGACCAATGCGCGGATGTATGCATCAACTGAAGTTAGAAATTTTACCCATTATAATTGGCAAGCACGGAACAATCTTGAGCTCTTAAAATCCTGATAAAAAGAATGTTAGAACTATTGCAGATGATATAAACGTAAAAGTCAAATAAAATATTGAGGAAAGTCCTGGAGTATTGTGTATGTAAATGTATTTAGCCAACTCCCTCGCCACGAGCAGAATATCATTCAAGGTCAATTTTTAATCAGAGCAAAGCCGATTCGAATTCTGATTTACCTTTTCTTTGACTGGTTACTTTAACAAGGCTAAAGAACCAAGTCTACCCAACTATTCACCCGTAGGTGGATGGAATACAGATACATTTATGGTTTTTTCCCAAGTGCATTATCACGAAGTGAAACACAAACAAATTTCTTTGCATTTGAACTTGGGTCGCTGGTTCTATTTCTAACCACAATAACCGTTACAACAAGAGTGCCTCCAAAATATATGCTGCCACTTGATGTTGAGTGAAAGCTATTTAGGTGTGAAGAGTCAAATGATATTCAGAGGATAAAGAAAGAAAGAAAGAAAAATGTGAGTGGGATATAAAAAATATAAGGGAACTAAAAGAGAAAGACAGTTAAGATCAAGAAAAGCTGGAGGTGAAAAAGAGTAATGTGTGTGTATGTGAATGTGTGTCTGTATGTGTACATATATATATATATATATGTGTGTGTGTGTGTGTGTGTGTGTGTGTGTGTGCGTAAAAGAGAGAGAGAGAGATGCTTGGAAAACGGAAGATATCCCGAAACCCAGTCGAAAGACGATCGACACATCCATTGTCATTACGAACGGTAACTCACTTCCACGCCCTCCAAATCTCGGTTCTTCTCGACTGAACGTCCGGAGATCTCACTATTCATGGAATGCGGTTATATTACCAGACTCCAGTATTTGCAAAACAAAATCCTAGGGGATAAAATCCAAAACATGCAGAGAGAGAGAGAGAGAGAGAGAGAGAGAGAGAGAGAGAGATGAATAGACGAGAATTTTGCCGGTGAGACTCCATACCTCCCACAATCAGCTTCTACCCTACTTTTCAATTTTTTTTCGTGACATCTACCCAATTTCCATCTGATATTAATCCACCCGAATAAGCACCTACTTCTATGCCCGACCAACCCTTTATATTTCGCAGGCAAATGAAAATAAAACCCTTGTGTCAAAATTTTGTCAAAAGTAATTTTGTATTTTTATAAGATAATAAAACTTGATATACAATGTATATCTCCACTATATTATAATTGATATTTCTACAAGCCTATTCGACTGAGGCTGGAGAATATACCGATTGCATCTATGCAGAGAGTACCCCCCCACGAGTGTCCTGTTTATGATACTAAGCAATCTGATGGTGAAGTTCCAGAAATGCTGGAGCTTTGGGGAATGCAGAGTACTGTTCTTCTACAAGGATGACTTTGGCATTAAATAACCCAGAGATTGTTATACCATTAAACAAAGAAGCCAAACTGAAACATATGTGACTTTACTATTATTTTATTTTCGAATTTTTCATGGCGGCTCGAAATGGGGGTGGTATTCACTGGAGCTTGTGAGACAGCAAGTTTCCTCATATATCCAGGATTCTTCTCAGTATTCTTGCCGATCTCGATTCTTCTTCTGATCTTCCGTTCGACTAGTCTCTTTTCCAGTCTATTGCTTATGGTTTCTCTGTTTAATGTCATACCAACCTTTGTGGGTTATTTAATACCAAAGGAATCCCTATAGAAGAACAATAGTGATACTATATAACCTGTCGTGGATAGAGAAGAAAAAAGGTTCCTATCTTTTTCCAAGAGTAGATATCCGAAAGAGAACGTGATTGCGTGCCTGGAGTGCGAATTCACTTACTACGATGTTGCAGTCTTGCACGTTAGCCACGACACCATATGAATTACTACCAGGTTGTTAGGGATTATTATAAGGACTCAAATTATAATTGGTATCACTGTCAGCTTCATATTCTATAGTTTTTTGTTGGCTTTTTTTTCAACTCTCAGGCAAGATCCACGTATTTGTCAAGTTTTTCGCCTTCCTTTTCTCTCATTCAGACCAGTAGTAATTCGGGGTTTTCACTGAAGCCTGAGTGTCAGTAAGTCCCCTCAGGTGCCCTGGACTCTTCGAAGTATTTTAGCTGATCCCAACAATACTGTAGTCTTGATTCTTTCTCTAATTTTCTATTCCTTCTTGGCTCAGGCGGTTGAGGCTGAAGAATACACCGACAGCATCTCTGCAAAGAGAAAAGACTTCTCCAACGAGTGTCTTATATATGACACTAAACAATCTGATGGTGAGGCTCTAGTTGTTGGTTGGCTGGTTGTTTATTTTTTTACGGCCTATAAACCATTTTCGGATCATTTGACGACGAATTAAATTTCAAAAAATTCAGTTTAGTACAAGTATAGTTTTGTTTACAAACAGTTAAATTTCAAAACATATGTATTTCAAACAATTCAGTTAAGCATAAGTATACAGTTTAGTTCTATTTGACCCATAAATTGGACCCTATCAGGTGCTGTCACTCCAGGCCAGAGTTGACCTGGGAGTGATGGCAATGAAGATCTACTCGGCATTTCCCAATGAGATTTAGTGTCATATCTGAGACACTCGTTGGGGGGGTTACCTCTGCAGAGAAGCAGTCGGTGTATTTTACAGCCCCAGCCGACTGGGCAAGTGAGGATCTAGTAATGCTAGAGCTTTGGGGAATGCAGAGTATCCCTTTATTGCCATCGATCCCTTGTCCTCTCTGGTCTGGAATTGTAACACCTATCTATGGGTCCAACAGGACTGTTTGATATCTAAACTGTGTGCTCATGCTAAACTAAATTACTTGGAACTGAACTGTTTGATTATTTGATTGTGTGTAAACAAATGACATAGCAAAACTTGGAATCATTTAACTTTCTTGACATACTAAACTGAATTGTTTGACCATTCAACCATATGTAAGCAAATGAAGTGAACTCTTTGTATAAACATATGATTGAATTAAATAGTTAGGGATACGTTGCAATACTTGAAAACATTAAACTCTCCTAGAAGAACAGTAGTAGTACTATTTAGCCCATAGCTGGGAGGATAAGGGGATTCATACCTTTCCCAAGGGTATTTGCCCGAAAGAGAACGTAATAGCGCGACTGGAGTGCGAACTCACTTACTACGATTCCGCTGTCCATCGCTTTAACCATTACACCACGAGGACACCCCAACATTAAACTGTGTGCAAATAAACGATTAATAATGAATAGAATTATTCGCATTTGATAGAAATAAGAAAAACCATTTAGTAGTGCGAAAAAATGAGCTCAGGCTTGTTTAAAAATGCTTAGAAATCATATATTTAATATATACAGTGGGGTGAAATAAATATTCATACATAAGAAAATTTTAATTTTTTATCTTTCAAACAGCCTGAACAAAATTTTTACATACATTTACTGTATAAGGATATATTCTACTGTTACGTGTATATAAACTTTGGTTACAATTGATTGTACTGAAATTAATGCTTTAATCATGGCAATTGCGCGGCCTATTAATTCACAATATAATTCCTCAACTTAAAAAAGAAAATGTAAATCTGTATCCTTGCCCTTAATAATAATTACACAGATGCGTATTTCTACTCCTCTTGGGAAGACGTGGCCCTGGAGGTGACCGTATCCTCTGCAAAGAGTACGGATGTAACTTGCAAGTCACATTCAGGTTAACTTGTCGTTATAAGTTAATTTGGCGTCACTTGTGTGCGATATGGACTGATACTATTTACCAACCCCTCCGCTCGGGCAGGATATGACACAAGGTCAGTTTTTAAGCGGAGTTTAACAGGTTTGAATTCAGAGTTTTCCTTCTCCTAGACTAGTTGCCTAACCAAGGCTGAAGAACCTAGTCTGTCCTACTATTTACCCATAGCTGGAGGGAGAATAATTGGATTCATACCTTTCGCAAGGGTATTAGTACTATGTGAAATGCAATCAGTCTCGTCCAGGATTTGAACTCGTGTCGCCGTGTCCAATTCCTACGACGATAACGACTACACCACGGGTGCGATATGGACTGATGGTCAGTTGGAAAGTTTCGGCTCTGCATTCTGTGGTCGCTGGTTCGATCTCCAGGGAGGGAGATCACGGTATTCACTGCTGATGAGACCTAATAAGGTCGAAACAGCTGTCCAGTGTTTCCGTATGTCGTGCGTAGGTGTTCGCTGGATTTTCTGGTCATGGTAATTCAATTCACAAGAAGATTTAATATGCAAATTTTTTAAACGATTTTTAATTTCAAAAAGTCCATTCATAATGATCGAATTTTACCTTCTACTAAAAGTGTTAGATGTTGAGTAGAGGTAAAGCCTGTGAACTCTAATGACTACATTGAACTCAAATGCAGTTTACAATAAATTACAACTTTGATTAGAGGTTTTTTTCATCCTCTTACTTTTTGTATATGCAGTGACATTATTGTTATGTATATTTATCCCTTTATTTATTTAGAGCGCAACCAGTGTAACCCAGTACTATCTGTTACGTGATTGAGTGGTTGGCAACTAGACTGGGTTCCTCCAAGGTTTACGTTGTACGGAAGCTAGACTCACAGCAGGATTAAAAACAGTACTTGTTAAGGGACGGATGAAAGGTAATTTTTGTTCAGAAGCAGTTGATAGATATTACTTGTTAAATGGCGAATGATAAATGATACTTGTTCAAGCAGTGGGTAAAAGATGATACTTGTTAAGGGGCAGATGAAAGATAGCATTTGTTAAGGGACGAATGAAAGGGGATACTTGTAAAGAAGCAGGTGGTTTATATTACTTGTTAAGGGATAGATGTAAAGTGACACTTGTAAAGGGGGAGATCAAAAGTGATACTTGTAAAGGAGGGGGGTGAAAAGTGATACTTGTAAAGGAGGGGGGTGAAAAGTGATACTTGTAAAGGAGGGGGTGAAAAGTGATACTTGTAAAGGAGGGGGGTGAAAAGTGATACTTGTAAAGGAGGGGGTGAAAAGTGATACTTGTAAAGAGGGGATGAAACAGGATACATGTTAAATGGGGGGATGAAAAAAGGATATTTGTTAATGGGTGCTGAAAAATGATATTTGTCAAGGGACAGATGAAATTTGATACTTGTTAAGGGGCGGATGATAAATATCACTTGTTTAGGGGTGGGGGTAAAAAATAACACTTATTAAAGAGGCGGATGATAGTAATATTTGCGAAGTAGCGGACGAAAAATGATACTTATTAAGGGAGTGGGGATGAGAAAAGATACTTATTAGGGGACAGATAAATGATGATAATTGTTAAGGGAAGGATGATAGATAATATTTGTTAAGGGACGGATGAAAAATGATATTTCTTAAGGGGCGGGTGAGAGATAATACTTGTCAAGCGGTGGATAGAAAAATAAAACCTTTAAAGGGTGGATGAAAGATACTACTTTTAAGGGACGGATGAAAGATGATACTTTTTATGGAACAGATGATTGATAATATTTGTTACGGGACGGATGATTGTTAATACTTGTTAAGGGACGGATGAAATATGATACTTTTAAAGGGACGGATGATTGTTAATACTTGTTAAGAGACGGATGAAAAATGACACTTTTTACGGGACGGATGAAAGATGATACTTTTTATGGAACGGATGATTGATAATATTTGTTAAGGGACGGATGATTGTTAATACTTGTTAAGGGACGGATGTAAAAGGATACTTTTTAAGGGACGGATGATTGATAATATTTGTTAATGATTGGAAGAAAGATAATACTCGCTAAGAGAGAGATGGAAGGTGATACTTATAAAGGAACGGACGAAAAATGATAATTGTTAAGGGGGTGAATGAAAAATAATATTTGTTAAAGGGGGAATGAAAGATAGCATTTGTTAACGGAGGAAAAAAATATGATCCTATTTACCAACCCCTCCGCTCGGGCAGGATATGATACAAGGTCAATTTTTAAGCGAAGTTCAACAGGTTTGAATTCAGAGTTTTCCTTCTCCTAGACTAGTTGCCTCACCATGGCTGAAGAACCTAGTCTGTCCTAGGAAAAAATATGATAGACGTTAAGGGGCGGATGAAAGATAATATTTGATAGTATTATTTATAACCCTCCCTTAAAAAGTATCATCTTTCATCCGCCTTTATAGATATTACTATCAAATAACCCACGGCGGTTGGTGTGCCATTAATCAAAGAAGCCAAAGCAAGCCAATGCGGTAGAAGTCAACCCTAATACTCTTGAGAAACGTTTGAACCCCCTTATTCCTCCCAGCTCTGGGTTAAATAGTACCGTTTCTTTCCTTTTACAGGAATGCCTTTGGTATTAAATAACCGAATGAGATTGATATGCTATTAATCATGAGGTGCCTGTGGGGTAATGGTTATCGTCGTAGGAAATGAACACGGCGACACGAGTTCAAATCCTGACCGAGACTGATTGCATTTCACGTAGCACTAATACCCTGGGGAAAGGTATGAATCAAATTATTCTCCCTCCAGCTGTGGGTAAATAGTAGGACAGACTGAGTTCTTCAGCCTTGGTGAGGCAACTAGTCTAGGAGAAGGAAAACTCTGAATTCAAACCTGTTAAACTTCGCTTAAAAATTTGACCTTGTGTCATATCCTGCCCGAGCGGAGGGGTTAGGTAAATATGGATATGCTATTTATCAAAGAAATTAAACTAAAAGAAAAACTTAACCTGAAAAAAAGATCAGTGAAATTTTGCTAAAATGTTGAGAGAGAAATATATTTGTGCATTTTATTTTTCTTAGAATTACTGAATTATCCCTTTTTTTTTTTTTTGTAATAGAAAGATCTTTGTTTTAATATGACAATAATCTTAAACATCCAATTTTTTACCGTCCAGTCCCTCGGGGCTATAGAATATGCCGACTGTACCTCTGCAGAAGAGCAAGTCTCCTGCTAACGATTATCCTGGCTATGACATTAAACCATCTGATGGTGAGGCTTCAGTTCTTGACCTTTGAAGAATGTTGAGTACCCTTTCATTGCCAATACTCCCGGGTTCTCTCTGACCCGGAATAGTAATATCTATTATATTTCCATCTATCGGTTAAATAGATCTGTTTAAAGATGAATCGTATTCTATCAGGCCGTGAGCATAAAAACTCAGTTAAGAAATAACTACACAAAAATGAAAATATGAACGGAAAATGAACGCTTGCCCAGTCGGATGGGATAGTAGAATACATCGACCGCTTCTATTGAGAGGGGTAAGATTCCCTTAACGAGGCCCATTTAGCTGGGGCAGTAGAATACACCCACTGCTTCGATGCAGAGTGGTAATACCCCCCCCACCTCAACGAGTGTCCTGAAATGACACTAAACAATCTGATGGTGAGATTCCAGTGATGCTGGAGCTTTGGGGAATGCAGAATACCCTTTCATTGGCATCGCACCCAGGTCCACTCTGTCTTGGAGTGGAAGCATCTGATAGGGTCCTATCTATGGGTCAAATAGAACTAAAGTACGTACTTATGCTAAACTGAATTACATGAAATAAAACTGTTTTGATATTTAAACTGCGTACTTACGTTAAACTGAACTGCTTGAAATAGACATTGAAACTGTACTACAACTGAATTGTTTGAAATAGAACTGTTTCACTAAGCTGAGTTGTTTGAATTAGAAGAGTTTGACAAAACTGAATAGTCTGAATTATAATGGTTTGAATAAACTGAATAGCTTGAAATAGAAATGTTTTTGACAATTTAACTTATGCTAAACTGAATTGTTTCAAATAGAACTGTTCATGGATTTGGCATTAAATAACCTATAAAGGTTGATATACCATAAACCCAAACAAACAAATAATGAACAGAGTGGTAGTACCTGTTAAGGTCTCGTCTATGCACCAAATAAAGATATTTAATCATTTGCTATGCAAGAAAAAACGAATGAATAATCATGAACAGACCTGTTCTGTTGCAATACTTGAAATCATTTAACCGTGTACAAATAGAACTATTAGTAATTGTCTTTAATTATTTTTTTATTTATTGCGGACTTTTTTGATCGTAGGTTATTTATTGTGGACTTTTTTGATTGTAGGTTGATCGGCCTTCGGGGCCCGTGGCGCAGCGGATAGAGGCATTAAGGCTCTACGGTTCCAGGTGAGCATTGTCAGAAGATAGCGGTTTCAAATCCTACCCAAGCCGGCCAGAGGTTTACTTGGTCAAAAACGTGGTGCGATGGACAACAACTATGGAAGGTAGTAATTACTGGGGATACGGTTACAAGACTCAGCATTCCTATCCGAAATCACCTGAAGAAGGCCAGAGGTGAAATTTGGCCGAAACGTAGTGAAAGAAGAAACAACACAAAAACTACCAAGATGAGGACAAAAAGTCGGCAATGAATAAAAAAATTAATTCTCAGAACTATTAGTGTAGTGATTTACTAAGCTTTTTGCTTAGATGTGACACAAGGCCGTATGAATAGGGCGACCAATGAGACTCAAACACACTAATGAAGGTTTGCTAGACTAGCTTGCAAACTATTACACCGCCAGTGGCGCTCTTCGAACTATCAGCGTCGATAGTAATTCTTGCAACCATAAATTTGTGAGCAAACAAATGAACTCATGTGCATTTAAAAATGATCTTTCCTATAAACTAGTTGTTCACAAATCATTTATTATATATATATATATATATTTGTTCATCAATCCTTTATTTGATATATATATAAATATATATATATTAAAAAAGATGTTTCCTATAAACTAGTTGTTCACAAACCATTTATTTGATATATATATATATATATATATATATATATAAATGAGACTTGGTATTAAATAACCCACAAGGGTTGGTATGTCATAAAACCAACCAACCATCCAACCAACCAATTTTTTTCTTGATAAATTTGCTCTTCGAAGACGACCCTTTTTCTCTGTGACTGTTTCCTTTGCATTTCTCTTATGTCGATTCAAAAATACTTTTGTTGTTCTTTGTTTCGGATTGTTCACTTGGCTTTACTTTTTCTCATCAATTCGTATCTTCTTTCATTCGATGCAGGTATCATTATAGAATAAAATAAATTTTGGTAAAGAACAATTCGATTTCTTAAATCAAATTTCTAATTTCTCGTTCCCTATGATAACTGAATCGGAAAAATAAGGTGTAAAAATTTCGGCTTCAGGTCAAACTTACCACGTTCTTAACCTGGACAAATAAAAAAATGTTTCTGAAGAAGCAAAAGGCAAATGCTCTTTGGCCTGGTATTTTAAGGGATTTAGATCCACATTTCATGTTTTATGATAAAAAACGAAAAGAACAATGACCATGCTATGAGACAGCTTCTACCCACAAGGATAGCGAACACAATTCGTCTAACATTTTGCGAGAATTTATTTAAGTCAATAACAAGAAACAGAAAAGAAAATCGTCTACTTCCACTTCGAATAATAAACTTCGATCCGTTTACTTCGACGGGTTGCGTTTAGTATGTGTATGTATATGTAAACAAATCAAGTCATCAAATCCAGAAAATTGTATGTCAATAGCTGGTTACCCGACAGAAAATCAGGAGTGGAGCTCCGCAGGCGGTTGGCTGGAGTAATCGTCACCTTCCTGCATCTCCTGCATCTCCTCTTGTCTTTAGCCGTCTTGACCTTATCTTGCCGCAGGATCAGGCCCGTCAGGACGAGAGAGGGAAGCTGCCTCGCACAAACCTATCTCACTTTAAACAAAATCAAACACACCTCATCAATCAACCTTTATTCCATCCTATTACCTCATGTCCTGTGGCTACGGGCGAGCGACGAAGCGACAGGTGTGGGTACACTGGAAGTAGTAACCACAGACCTGCACACAAGCGACTCAGGCTGTATGGTTGCTTCTTACTGACTGGAGCAGAAGTAATGTTCGGCAGCCATCTGAGAGTCTGAGCAGCCCTCTCTTGGACTGCACTACCCGACCCTGCAGTATGGAGAACGACCAAGAAAACGTACACTAAACATTGCCTGCTCTACTTCACCCTGGCCGGCTTACCGCAATCGGCGGGGATATCTCTCAATGCGGTCGAAACAAGAAAACAAAACGAAAAAAAAAAAAATCAAACTCTGAACATCGCCGCGTGGAACGTCCGCACGCTTATTGACCAGGACGACACAGATAGACCTCATAGACGTAACTCTCTTATCGCTTCTGAACCTTTTCAGGTACAAAATTGACATTGCCGCTCTCAGTGAGCCTGGGCTGGCAGGCAAGAGAGAGCTGACTTAGAAAAGCTATTCTTTTTTTTTCTGGAGTGGACGAGCACCTGATGATAAACGCAAAGCTGGAGTGGGCTATGACATCAAGACTTCACTCGTAGGCAATTTAGCCTGTCCTCTGAAAGGGGTGACTGACGGCATGCATACAATGGTGCAAGACAACCTAGAAAGCTACATAGATTTTCCCGTCACGAACGGGGTTAAACAGGGATGTGTCCTAGCCCTAGTTCTTTTCAGTATCATGTTTTCTGCAATGCTGTTTGATGCATTCAGTGGCTCGGATAATGGAATCGACATTCAATATCGCACGGAAGACTCTGTATTCAACCTCAGAAGGCTTCAAGCAAATACCAAGGTGAAGACTGATATAGTCAACGAGTTTCTGTTCGCCGACGACTTTGCACTGAACGCAACTTATAAAGCCAACATGCAAAACAGTGTTGAAAAGTTCTCAGTGGCCAGTGACAATTTTAGCTTAACCATTAGCACAAAAGAGATAGAAGTGATGCACCAGCCAGCACATGGAAAACCATACCTCGAACCCAACATCACCAAGGGACAACGACTGAAGGTGGTAGAAAAGTTCACCTACACCGGTACCACCCTCTCTAAGTCTATCGTCATGGATGACGAGGTGAACACCAGACTCACAAAAGCGAATGCAGCCTTTGGCTGACACAGCAGGAATGTGTTGAATCGGAGAGACATCTTGGGGGCAACCAAAATCAAGGTATACCAAGCTGTCGTTCGTACCACCATCTTTTATGGCTGTGAAACGTGAACAACAAATCAATGGCATATAAAGAAGCTAAACCACTTTCACATGACCTGTCTGATTGGTTTGGTTTGGTTTGCTGGGTTTTATGGCATATCAACCTTTGTAGGTTATTTAACGCCAAATCCGTTTTTATGTAAATAATCAGTTCTATTTAAAACAATTCAGTTTAGCATGAGTACACAGTTTAATTGTCAGAAACATTTCTATTTCAAACTATTCAAGCAGTTATATGTAACAATTCAGTTAAGTGTAAATACAGTTTTAATGTCGAAGAACAGTTCTATTTCAAACAATTCATTTAAGCATAAGCACGCAGTTTAAATGTAAGTACGGTTTAATTGTCAAAAACATTTCTATTTCAAACGATTCAGTTTACCCAAAGAATTCATTTTAGTATAAGTATGCTGTTAGGTCTATTTAACCCATAGATAGGGCTCTATCAGGTGCTACCATTCCGGATCAGAGTGGACCTGGGAGCAATGGCAACGAAGGGGTACTCCGCATTTCCCCAAAATCCAGCACTGCTGGAACCTCACCATCAGATTGTTTAGTGTCATATCAGGACACTCGTTAGGGGGGTCTTACCCCTCTGCAGAGGTGCAGTCAGTGTATTCTACAGCCCCAGCTGATTGGGCAAACGACCTGTCTGAGGAAGATTATTGGTATCAAATGACAAAGACACATCTCTGACACCGAAATTTTAACTCAGACTTCTCTTTCGAGCATTTACACTATCTTGATGCAATCACAACTTCGTTGGGCCGGTCATCTTGTCCACATGAAAGATCACCACCTCCTGAAGAAACTCCTCTTCAGCGAACTGTCTCAGGGCAAGCGCTTCGAAGGGGGCATGAAAAAGAGCTTCATGAAGTCTTTCTGTATCACCCCTAATTGCCTGGAACATCTGGCGCTGGACAGTGGCGTGAAGTTGTCAAACTTGGAGAGAAAGTTTGTAAAACCAGAAGAAATGCAGAAACTGAGCAACACAGGAAACTTAGAAAAGGCGCTGCCACATCAGCTACTGCCGCCACCATTCCTTGTTCACACTGCCCAAGATGCAGTAAAATGGTTCCAAGTATTGCAATGTATCGCTAACAATTCAATTAAACATCATTCATTTGTTTAAGCACAGTGAAATAATAAAAAAAATTCTATTTCAAACAATTCAGTTTAGCATAATCATTTGTTTGCACACAGTTTAAATGTCAAACGGTTCCATTTGACCTATAGATAGGACCCTATCAGGTGCTACCACTTTGGACCAAAGTGGACCTGGGAACAATGGCAATGATGGGGTACCCAACACTTCAGAGTCGGAGCCTTGCTATCAGATACAATTTAATATCATATCTCGGACACTCCTTGGTGGGGGGGGGTCTTACTCCTCTGCGGAGATGCAGTCGGTGTGTTCTATAACCCTAGCCGACTTTGCCCAATATAGTGAAGGTTGGTAATAAATACCAGGTGATATTCGTTTTCACTGTCGAAGGTCCCACAAGAAATAATTAAATCACATAGTTTGATGAAAATCAACTTTCTTTAAAAATGTAGAAGTTTAATGGTTTGATTTGGCTTCTTTGTTTAATGACAGATCAACCCTTGTGGATTACTTGATGCCAAAGCCATCCTTTGAGATCAGCAGGAGTACTATTAAACCCAAAGTTGAGGGATAAGGGGCTTCATACTTTTCCCAAGCATGTTTGTTCGAAAGTGAACGTAATAGCTCTCACTGGAGTTCGAACTCGCTTACATCCAGTGCACAATGGACCACGGGAAGTCTCCGCCAGTAGGGTTTTAAAGAAGATACTGTGATGCTCAAGAGTTCTGAGTATGACACTCAACAGCACCCGGTGATGAGACGCCAGTTCTAGAGCTTTGGAGAGTGTGGGATCAGTCCTTCATTGTCATTACTCCCAGATCCACTGTTCTGGAGTGGTAGTACTGGTTTGAATCCCATCACTGGATCAAATAGATCTGTTTAAGGTAATGTTTAAAATGAATGTAAACTTCATTTATACGCTGGTTCTTAAAACATTCACGCCCTATCGATCATGCTTAGAAGACGCTGACTCTGTCCCCCTGCAGAGGGCTAAACCCTCCTTCAGTGGCGGGGGAGTTCTGGATGTGACACGAAATAGATCTACAAATGAGGTTTCAGCTCTAGAGCTCTAGGGTGTGTAGAGTACACATTCATTTCCATTACTCCCAGGACCACTCGGACCTGTACGAGTAGTTCCTGTTAGGATTCCGTATAGAGATCAAATAGATCCATATAACTGTGTGCAAATTATCTCTATTAAGAATAATCGTAATTATTCAGTAATGAATATTGCTATTGATTATTTGAAACTACATATCTTTGCTAAAAAGAAATCAAAAGTAGCAAACTGACATGATTCTTGAAACCATATAATTGTATGCAAATTATTTGTATTAGATAGAAATACTTAAAACCATAGAACTGTATGCAAATTATTTGTATAAGATAGGAATATTTGGTTTGGTTTGGTTTCTCTTTTTAATGGCATGTCAACCTTTGTAGGTTATTTAATGCCAAAGCTATTCTCCTTGAAGAACAGTAGTTGTACTATTTAACCCATAGCTGGGAAGATAAGGGGGTTCATACCTTTCCCAAGGGTATTTGCCCGATAGGAATATTTGATATCAGATGATAACAAAAAATCTTTCTTAAGAAAAAGAGGAAATAGAAATATAAACATAAAATGAACACGATTTCCTATATATATATATATATGTGTGTGTGTGTGTGAGTGTGAAAAAATCCACATTTTGTGGTTTTTTTCGGATTAACGCAAAAATCAAAACCGTCTTTATGTTACATAATTAATACGCATGATCAACATATTGTGACAATTATATGTACTAAAAAAGGTTTTATCTCAGTCATGGATTAACTGATTTCCATAATGATTTTAAAATCTAGGTTTTATTAGATACCTGTATGGTGTTATTTTTAACTTTATCGATATATTTTCTCAT
>OY757933.1:60788779-60798779 GCA_963585895.1 Sepioteuthis lessoniana | reverse complement strand
CTTGGATTTTTTCTCTCTCCCTCTCTCTCTCTCTCTTTCACACACACACACACACACACACACACACTGACGTTTTTCTACGGACACCCTATTCTACTTCTTGACTGTGCTGGTTGGTACTCTCTCACTTATCGTCTTGCGCAAAGTTTGAAAAAGTTAGCCTAGAAGAAAATCATGTCGTGAGTTAAGAAATATGTCGACGGAAGGTTTTTTTTCTTCCCTTTTTTTCAAATCTGAAATGTATGTTTCTTTTATATTCAGAAATACGATTCGACATGTCTATTTCCGAAGTATCAATCATTCACGACATGTAATTTATTTCAAGTTCAGAAAAATAATTTCAAGAAAAAAAAAAAAGTAAAAAAGCAGTCTTTTGGCTTGAGTGCTAATCTTGCAAACCAATAAATAAGATGACGTTCCATACCAAATGCTTAATTATGTATATATTCGCAGACGTTGACTCATTAGTTTAGCTAAAAATATTAGGTTCGAAATTTCTTTTCAGAAAATTAAAGCCCTAATACAGAGTCGACAAAAGAATTAAAGGCGTCCTGTCCGTGGGGCTTAGAATGCGCAGACTCTATTCCTTACAGAGAAGGTAAAACCTAACCAAAGAGGGCATGACAATAAACTGCATTCAGTGGTGAGGCTTCACTGCTAGATATAAAAAAAAATAAATCGAATTCTAAAATAGGAAATTAAGAATGAACTGTTTTGTAACGACTCTTAAGAAAAAACAAACGCATAAACAGCCATACATACACCAACATATGTTAACAAACTTTCGTTTCATTCAGCATCACTCAGATTCTGTTGAGAGTGGAGATATTTGTATGCAAAAGTCTGAAACCGAAATCAATCAGAAGTATCTTTTAAAAATTTTTTATTCGATCTCAAACTGAGAATCTTAGAAAAAAAGATGCCAGAGCGTAGAGTAGGTACTACGGCTAGTATATATATATATACATATATATATATATATATATATATATATATATATATATATATATATATATGTATGATATTTCATACATACACATATATATATATATATATATAGAGAGAGAGAGAGAGAGGGAGAGGGGAGATTGATACCAATTTACTGTGATACATATTAGATAGGTAACTCTGTCAGTTCATTCCCGGTCAGACGGAACATGTCCTTCTGGTGTAATGGTTAAAGCTCTGGACTGCGGAATCGTAGTTAGCGAGTCGCACTAAGATGTTCACTCTGGGGGAAAATACCGTTTGGATAGGCATGAACCTCCTTATCCTCCCATCTATGGGTTAAATAGTACCAATAGTGTTCTTCTATAAGTTTGGCTTTGGCATTAAATAACCTAAGAAGGTTGATATGCCGTTAAAGCAAGATATTTTGGCACCTTTACATAAATAGATCCGATAGATAGAAACGGAGTAAGATATGAATTGGCTGTAATTAATTAATTGATATCTATCGATTGAACTGCTGGATAGATATATTTCAGTATATAGACAGGGCAAGATAGATATAAGCAGACTGCGATTGATATATAGATATGCAGAGGCTGAAATAGATAGATAGATCGAAGGGGAGAGAGAGGGAGATAAATAAGCAGTGATTGATCAATTGACATCCATGAAATGAAATGCTGGATGAATATGTTTTGATATACCGACATAACAAGGTAGATAGATATGAATAAACTGTGATAGATAGATTAATAGAAATAATGAGACTGAGATCGATCGATCGATAGATAAAAAAATTCCTCCAATAATTTAAGTTCTTAAAGAATACATTTAAGAAATCTCTTGAGTGAAGCGTGTTGATCAACCACACCGATTTCTGCCAGATTCATTTCTGAGTGAGAAGTGACAGAGCACAATCACTCTTTAGTTATAATGTACAGTTCCATGTGCGTGAGAATAAGTCTTCAAGTCGCTAATATGTTCTTCTCTCTAAGAACAACCGGCTGTGCTTTGCGAATGTCGAGCTCAGTCGCATAAGAAAACTATGTGGTATTTACGGAGAGCTTTTTGATAAAACTAAAGTCGAAGCTAATGTATTTTAAAAAATCTAAGTGCTTTTTTTCAAATGCCAACACATTTCAGTTGAATACGTAGACTATTTCATTGAGAGGATTTAATATTAACATTGTGAGGACTTTCTCGAACCTGAAGCAAAGAGAAAGCGCTACTTCACGTGTCGTTCGTGTAAGCTGCCATTTATAATGGGAGATGGGCACATGCACTATTTATAGTTGTTACATTACTATCACATACGAATATGCATAATTTATAAGATATATATGGACTCGCTCAAACGACATAAGATTTGGGTTGGTTGACGACAGTTGAGAGAGAAATAGAATGGGAGTGAGATGTGTTTGGAACAAAGAATGGAACTTTAGGAGCGAGAAAGAAAACAATTTATCTGATTTTGTCGGTGAGAAAGAAAGAAAATAAGATCTGCCTGATTTTGTCGGTGAGAGAGAAGGAAAACAAGATCTGCCTGATTTTGTCTGTGAGAGAGAAGGAAAACAAGATCTGCCTGATTTTGTCGGTGAGAGAGAAGGAAAACAAGATCTGCCAGACTTTGTCGGTGAGAGAGAAGGAAAACAAGATCTCCCTGATTTTGTTGGTAAGAGAGAAGGAAAACAAGATCTGCCTGATTTTGTCTGTGAGAGAGAAGGAAAACAAGATCTGCCTGATTTTGTCGGTGAGAGAGAAGCAAAACAAGATCTGCCTGACTTTGTCGGTGAGAGAGAAGAAAAACAAGATCTGCCTGATTTTGTCGGTAAGAGAGAAGGAAAACAAGATCTGCCTGATTTTGTCGGTAAGAGAGAAGGAAAACAAGATCTGCCTGATTTTGTCGGTGAGAGAGAAGCAAAACAAGATCTGCCTGACTTTGTCGGTGAGAGAGAAGGAAAACAAGATCTGCCTGATTTTGTCGGTAAGAGAGAAGGAAAACAAGATCTGCCGGATTTTGTCTGTGAGAGAGAAGGAAAACAAGATCTGCCTGATTTTGTCTGTGAGAGAGAAGGAAAACAAGATCTGCCTGATTTTGTCGGTAAGAGAGAAGGAAAACAGAATCTCCTTGAATTTGTCACTTAGAGAGTAAGAAAACAAGATCTGTCTGATTTTGTCACTACAAGTGACGGAAAACAAGATCTGTCTGATTTTGTCGCTATGAGAGAAGGAAAACAAGATCTGTCTGATTTTGTCGCTATGAGAGAAGGAAAACAAGATCTGCCTGATTTTGTCTGTGAGAGAGAAGGAAAACAAGATCTGTCTGATTTTGTCGCTTCGAGAGAAGGAAAACCAGATCTGCTTGACTTCATCAGTGACAGAGAAAAGGAAAGCTTGCTCGGTTTTTAAAGGGCAGTTCTGACAAAAGTTTGAAAGACCTGAACAAGAGAAGAAAGAAGCCTCTCGGTGTGGAACTTTACAAAAATGATTTAAAATTCGAAAATATCTATTTAAACCTTGTAGATTAGGCCGGGCTCTCGGCTCGACCAAGCCAATGAAATATCAATTCTGTATCAGTGCTTCGAGATCATTTTCATCATTTAGTCTTTTCAGTCGTGGATACAAACGGAGGTTACATTCTCCTTCTATTGCAACTTCATCTTTTGAGGAACAACATTTCATTTCTGTAGACCAGGGCTTTTCAAACATTTTACTTGATATACCCATTTTGTAACTAAATATAATTTCTGTTCACCCCCAAATGAATTGGATGAGTCTTTGCGAGGTAATCGCTAAAGTGTTGGACTACAGCCCCGAGGTATGCGAGTTCGAATTCCTGGCGTGCTATTAAGTTCTTTTTTCGGACTAATACCCTTGGGAAAAATATGAACCATCTTATCCCTCGAACAGTGGGTTAAATTTTGTCACTGCTGTTTTTCAGTTGTTTTTCAGCTAGGATTTCTTTGGCCTTGAATAACAGTCGCTGAAGAAAACTATGTGGTCATTTACGAAGAGCTTTTTAATAAAACTGAACTCGAAGCTAATGTATTTTAAAACATCGAAGTGCTTTTTTCAAATATCAACACATTTCAGTTAAATACATAGACTATTTCATTGAGAGGATTTGATATCAACATTGTGAGAACATTCTCGAACCAGAGAGGTAATCGCTAAAGTGTTGGACTGCAGCCCCGAGGTATGCGAGTTCGAATTCCAGGAGTGCTATTTAGTTCATTTTTCGGACTAATACTCTTGGGGAAAATATGAACCACCTTATCCCTCGAACAGTGGGTTAAATTTTGTCACTGCTGTTTTTCAGCAAGGATTTATTTGGCCTTGAATAACCCACGACAATTGATATGTCATTACACAAAGAGACCAAAGAGAAATTATATTAATTGAATATTGCTGACATTTTTTCTTAGTCTCACTTGGATGCCATTTAAAAATTGTTTTCGATTTCAAGATAAAATCTTTTACAAATTAAAATAAGTTATAACAAATAGAATATTGACTCATATAATAACACCCATACCAACAAAAAGCAGGCAATATTGAAACTGACTTACCAAATGAAGATCCGAATCTCTTCTGTCAAAGTGGGCTTTTCTGTTAATTATGATCTACTTTTAATTCTATTTACAAAAATCTATTAATATGGATTAGAATCAAAATATCAAGCCTTGAATTTGAATTTTACTTTTTTATAATTGTAACATAGCCATGATGAATATGTGAAACGTACATAGAATGTTCATAACATATATCCATAGAACATAGGAATCCCGAAAAACAAAAACACTTACGACTTCTTAGTTCAGGTACGAAACTTTTTATTACCTTTGAGTTTAAAGGTTTTTCGACATAAGTAACTGACTTTTTTCAAAATCCCCCAAATCCTCCACGCGCGCTTCCGGTGCATGACGTCATTCACATCCCCTGGTCAAATTTTCTAGCGGGGATTTTTATTTTGACATCTGTGAATGACACATCCTTCCGCGCACGCGTGAACACCTGCGCTCATGTTTGCACCTAACTAACCATGCACTGAGCCGAAAGGTTCTCAGCCTAACTAAACCCAAAAGCAAGATATATAAAACGAAATCCCTCGGCCATTATATTACATAATTATTTTTCTTTCTTGTTTTTTCTAATCAATATTTTCATTTTTATTATTGGTTAGTTTTTTTTTTCTGAACTTATCTCATAACCTACTAAAAAATAAATTTTAGAATCTAGTATTTTTATGAAATAATTAGTTCAAAATGACATTGTTTTTAATTGTTTTCTTTCGTGAAAATCTGATTATATACATTGTTAACGACGTGAAAAGATTCGGATCTTTTTAGTTAGTTCAGGACGTTCGTTCATTTAAATGAACTGTTGGTTTCGAACGCTCGTAAGTGAACGACATATAACTAGTGACCATCATACCCAATCAGGCATTCTGCTAGTTGTTTGATATCTGTAAACTAGTCTACATATTCTAACAATTTTCGTTTGGTTTGGTTAAGTTGTATAGCATATCAACCATTGTCGGTTATTCAATGCCAAATCCTGTTTGGAGGTGTCCTCGTGGTGTAATGGTTAAATCGCTGGACTGCTGAATCGTAATAAGCAAGTTTGAACTCCAATCGACCTATCACGTTCACTTTCGGACAAATACCCTTGGGAATGGTATGAACCTTCTTATCCTCCCAGGTATGGGTTAAATAACATCACTGCTGCTGTTCTTTTAGAAGGATGGCTTTGGTATTAAATAACCCACGAAGATTGATATGCCATTAAAACCAAAGAACAAACCATGTTTATACACACACACACACACACACACACATATATATATATATGTATATGCATAAACACACACATACACACACATATATATATGTATATGCATAAACACCCACACACACACACATATATATATATATATATGTGTGTGTGTGTGTGTGTATGAAGAAAAAGTGACAACAAGTGATCCAAATAGAAAGGGAAGATTTATTGAAAAACAAAGTTTATTTACTTTTACACTTTTTATACATCCATCTATACTTAACATCACTAATATAACCCCTCATAATCCTGATGATGGTTCAGCAGAACCGAAACGCTATAGTGTCGACTTTGTTTCTCAATAAATCTCCCCTTTCTATTTGGATTACTTGTTGTTAATTTTTCTTCACAAACTGTCGGATTACAATCCATTATTTTCTTCCATATATATATTAAATATATGATTTGTAAACACATTTTGTTGATAACATTTTTAAATGAGTCTAAGCTCATTATTTTGCACGCAATTAAATGGTTTCAAGTATTGCTATGCATCATCAACAATTCAATTAAACATCAGTCATTTGTTTATACATAGTTAAATTAAAAAAAAAAAAACGGTTGTCTTTCTAACAATTAAATTTAGTACTCCGGTTAAAACTCAAACGGTTCTATTTAATCCATAAATAGGACCCTTTCAGGTACTACCACTCCAGGCCAGAGTGGACCAGGGAGCGATGGTAATAAAGGGATACTCCACATTCCCTAAATCTCCAACATTTAGAGTGCCTCACCATCACATCCAGTACATTGTTTGGTGGGGAGTCTACAGAGATGCAGTTGGTGTATTCTACAACCACAGCAGAACGATTTTTGTTCTGTTATAAAGGAATTTATCAGTGCAAAGTAGTAAATTTACCCCTAATGAACCCTTATCTCTTTTATATACCCTATTCAAAGTGGTACGATATCTGGCAACTAGTCTACATGATCTAGCGATTTCGTTCTGTTATAAAGGAATTTATAAATACAAACCAGTAAATTCCACCCATGTGGGCCACTATGTTTTTATTCACCCTCCCAAAATTTTATTCACCCCTAGAGGTCAATCCCTCCACACGAGCAGGATGTGGCACAAGGTCAGTTTTTTAGCGGAGTTTACCAGGTTTTAATTCAAAGTTTTTCTTCTCTTAGACCGCTTACTTTAAGAAGGTGTTGTATAGGATTTTCTACCTCCCCTATGGACTGTAAAAGAATGGTTGTGTTTATCTTATAAATTAATTATGAGTCCGATAAACCACAAATAAGTATATGAATTTCTTATCGAATAAGTACACTATTACCAAGTATTTGACTTCCCTCTTATTCGTTTTTATTACAAATCTCCTATTTCTCTTTGTGTTGGTAACTGGCAACGCTACCACAACACCAAACAAGGTTAAGGAACACAGTCTGCCCTACAATTTACCCATAGCTGGAGAAAGAATAGTTGAATTCATACCTTTCCCAAAGGTATCAGCGCTATGTTAAATGCGAACTGTCATATCCAGGATTTGAACTCGGCTCGCCGAGTCCGTTTCCAACATAACAGCACGGGCACCTGACCCAATAAGGACCACTTTGAGAAGCCCTGTTTCAAATGTTTCCTGGTGAATGATTTTAGTCACCGGTTCTAATAACTAATAACGCTATCCCTGGGGACAGTAGGGAATCCGTTGAGAAATCCCTAACTAAACCTTTAGGGTGATGAACACCAAATCCTGATCTCTAGGATATGTAGGTTTTAATACAAATATTGATATATAGTGTTTCTTTTTATGCCGGACTAATTAATACCAACAGAAATAAAGGTGCACTTAGAGTAACGGTTATCGTCTCAAGAAATGGAAAGGGCGACCCAAGATCAAAAGCTCAACGAGACGGCAATTCACTTCGCGCTAATACCCCTTGCAAAAGGCATGAATCCATCTCTTCTTCTCCTCGATTTAGGTAAATAGTTGGGAAGACTGAGTCCTTGGTTAGGTAACCAGTCTGGGAATGAAAACTATGAATTCAAACCAACTTTATTCCGTTTAAAAATTGATCGTGTCTTTCATTCAGCCCAGGGCGGATGGGTTGGGTAAATGCATACTTCCTATATGGATTTTTGATAAGATTACTGTGAAACTAGTAATTGATGAAAATCTTTGTGAGTCACAAGAGCGGCAACCATCTTGGATTAATGACAACATTATAGTGCTTGTCAGAAGACAATATTAGCTATGTATTCTTGGAGGTCTTCCTTTGGCTTCATTCAAAATCATACAGTCTGATATATTGTGACACATTATAATGAACTGATATTTAATAAGTTTGTCTAAGTTAATTGGTACATGAACAAATGGAGGTAGAAGCTACTTAAAAAGACCATGTTGAACCCGTCTTTCAAATGGGGAGGGTATGTTTGCTTTAAAAATCAACATTCTTGGCCTTTTACTCAGGCTTGAACCTTAGTTCCATTTTTATCATAGGTGTCAGTTTTTAATTGTTTTTGTTTGTTTGTTTGTTTGTTTGTTTTTTCGAATTTATTTTTTGTACTGATGTATTTTTGTGATATTTACGAAATTCTCAAGGGCACAAGTCCAAACGTGGTGGCGGAAAGTTTGGAATATCTAATTATGCACCGGTGTACTTAAACTTAAAGTCGTTATGATCAAAACAACCCGACCGCTCGACTCTCCAGTCATATTCGAGTGTCTATGTCTAACGATACATGGGTATGTCGAACTTAACACTTTATTCTCTCTCTCTCTCTCTCTCTCTCACGCTGATTCTTTATCCTCGTGGCGTAATGGTTAAATCGCTGGACTACTGAATTATAGTAAGCAAGTTCGAACTCCAGTTGAGCTATTACGTTCACTTTCGGACAAACCCTTGCGAAAGGTGTGAACCAGCAATGGCTTAAATAGCATCACTGCTGTTCTAGAAGGATGAATTTGGCATTAAATAACCCAAAAAGATTGATACCTCATTAAACAAACAAGCTAGCTTTGTCTCTTTCTTTCTATTCCTCTCTCTCTCTCTCTCCCCTCTCTCTCGCTTACTCTTTGCCCTCGTGGCGTAATGGTTAAATTGATGGACTACGGAATCGTAGTTAGCGAATTCGAACTCCAGTCGCGCTATCACGTTCACTTTCGGACAAATACCCTTGGGAAAAGTATGAACCTCCTTATCCTTCCAGCAATTAGTTAAATAGTAAGTAAAGTTGGCGACCATAGTCGAGGGTAACCCGAAGGCTCCCTTTTCGATAGCTACTACACCAATGTGTAGGGGAGGGCGCTACTCCTTCCCTGGATTGCTCTACTTTACCCTTGATCCGTACCTTATAATGCTGAGTGTTAAGCAAGGAGGCATCAAGTACCATTTTTTGAGTCTTTGGTATGACTCGACCTGGGATTGAACCCAGGTCTCCCGGGCCATTGGCGAACACTTTAACCCCTAGGCCAATGTCCGGTGTAAATAGTACCACAGCTATTCTTCTAGAAGGATGGATTTGGCAATCAATAACCCAAGAAGGTTGATATGACATTAAACAAATAAGCCCTTGCTTTGGCTCTCTCTCTCTCTCTCTCTCTCTCTCTCTCTCTCTCTCTCTCTCTCCAATACTCTTTGGCTCTCTCTTCCTTACTCTTGAACTCTTTCTCTCTTACTCCCTTACTCTGATTATTTGAGTCTTTGGCTCTCACTCTCTCTCTCTTTCACTCTCTCTCTTTATCCCCCCTCTCTATTACTCTTTAGCTCACTCTCTCTCTCTCTCTCTCTTGCGCTAATTCTATGATTCTTTCTATCTTTCTTTCACTCCGTCTCTCTCTCTCTCTCTCTCTCGCACACACTTTTTGTCTTCATGATTCTTCTCATATGTCTCTCTCGTTCTCGCTTTCTCTCTTTTTCACCAGGGATGCCCCGCGCCGTAATGGCAAACATAGTGGACTGCATCATCGTAGTAAGTGAGTTCGAACTTTAATCGCGCTACAGCGTTCACTTTCGGACTAATACCCTTGGGAAAGGTATGAACCTCTTTATCCTGCCAGGTTAAATAGTTTATTCTTCGACAAGGATAACTTTGGCATTGAATAGCCCATGAAGATTGATGTGAAATTAAACAAAGAAACTTAACCGAAAATCGATCTCTATCTATCTTTATTTTCTATGTAACTCTTTTTCTCTTTACTCTCAATAATCCCTTTTTTTCTCTCTAACTCCTCTCCTCTCTCTCTCTCTCCTCTCTCTCTCT
>OY757933.1:60773779-60786279 GCA_963585895.1 Sepioteuthis lessoniana | reverse complement strand
TTTAAGAGAATTGGTAGCATGCAAAAGTACTTGAGAATTAGCACTTTAACCTGAACACATTCCAATCCACAACCTTCCGCAACTTAAAAAGATAAGAAAAGTGAGCAAGTTGAGTGTTTGTGTTCCTCATATTTTGGAGGAGAAGAACAATGAATATCGCATATCCATAACGACAAGTCTTCTTTCAAAGTAGAGAAATAACCTGTTTCTCAAGAATATCATTTCAGGTGATGAAAAATAGGTCTTTTATGACAATCTTCAATGCAAAAATCAGTAAAGTGATAACAATGAATCTCCGCAGCCTACCAAATGGGAAAATATGCTGTGTGTACAGTAGAATCGCCGAGATATTGTCTATTTGGAGTTTATAAACCACAATCGGATACTCAATGTAGATTGACCCTCTCAACAGCAGTAGCGTGTATATAAAAATCTTCTAAGAAAACATCCTCAATGGGAGAAACATTGTGCTTCTCTTTGATAACACAAGGCCACATTTAGCAAGAATCACTCAGGAATAATATTGGATTTAGGCCGGTCTATTCTACCCTATCCTCCATTTTAACAGACTTTGCACCAACTGATTTCCATCTTTCCGTTCTCTACAAAAGACTCTTAATGACAAAAAATTTTCTCAAGAAGATCAGGGGAAAACTTTATGAACTCGATAAGGGCTGACTTTTATTTGAGAGGAATCAACAAGCAACCTGATTAATGGCAAAGGAGGATTCAAAATAATAGTGAATATACTATTGATTGAAATTAATTTATTGTTGATTATTTATGAATAAGTAATGAAAATTATTTATAACTCAATCCAATATATATATATATATATATATATATATATACTCATGTATATATTTATTTAGTACTTTCTGTCTTTAGACTCACACACGTTCAGGCACACGCACACATTCTCTCATTGAATTATACACGCATCCACATACTCACGTCCATATCATGTACATATTCATACTCATGGAGAGACACACGTTAATATATATATATATATATATATATATATATACTTAAAAATGAATTTATAATTTCTAACTTTCATTTTCATTCTTTTATTATGTCATATTAACCTTCGTGGGTTATTTAATGCCAAATCTTTCCTTGTAGAAGAACAGTAATGATAGTGTTTAACTCATAGCTAGGGAAGCGGGGATTCATGACTTTATCAAGGGTAGATGGAAAAGCCAGAATAGAAAGAATGCGTATCTCACTCCTTATGTCGAAGAACCTTTAAACTCAAAGGTAATAAAATGTTTCGTACCTGAACTAAGAAGTCGTAAGTGTTTTTCGTGTTTCGAGATTCCTATCTTCTATGTATATATATATATATATATGAACATTATATGTACGTTTCACACATATCCATATCGGGATATGCTACACTTCTTACTTTTATTGAGAAATGGCTTAAAACCAGTCGAAGAGAAGGAAAACTGAATTAAAATCTGAACTCTGCTTAAAAATTGACCCTGCTCAAACGCAGGGGTTGGGATATATATATATATATATATATATGTGTGTGTGTGTGTGTGTGTGTTTTGATAGAGCATAGGTAGATCTAAGTTCGAATTGACTGTAATTAGTTATGAATTAAGCTAGAGTTCTCAACTAGTTCCTTTGGCGCGGGTTATTTAAGATATATTTATATTTTGCTATTTTTATAAAAGCTGCTCAATATAGGATAGAAAAAAATTGATAATAATGATTTCCATTCTATAGAAGATAAATGAAACTCTTATAAAAAAAGTTGGGATCTTAATTAGTTTCAGTTTTTACTTTGTTCAGCTGGTTAGCATTTGAGCACTTTTTGGTTCATCAAACGTTTTTTTTTAATCGATTGGTTATTCTCATCTGTTATATATATATATATATATATATATGTGTGTGTGTGTGTGTGTGTGCGTGCGTTTGTATGTTTGTGTGTGTATGTGTGTGAGTGTGTGATTTATGAGTGATGATGACGTCACATACAAGAGGACATCAACGTGGTGGTAGTTGGATTTTGGGGGTAAAATTATGTGTCTCTTTATAGAGTTGGTATTTGAGTTAGGTTTATTTTTATTCATATTGTGGGATGTATGTTTGTGGACTTTCAAGGCTTTTGATTTGGTACTCGAGACATGATTATGATTATGATGAATGAAAGATTTGAGATATTATAGTTTGGAAAAAACAGTTATGGATGTGTTCAAATTCTTCGTATAGATATTTGGGGTCGCAGATTCAAAGGCCTCTCTCGAAAAAACGTATGAGAATGCCGCTTTTTATTTTATCGCTGTCGTTTGAATAAAAATGTATGGAGTCATTTTTGTCGTCTATCTTGAGTTAAACTTTGAATTCTATCTTATTGCTGTTGTTTATTAGTAAGATATCCAGGGAAGGTAAGGAATTATTTTCCTCAAGTTGGTATGTGAAATTAATGCTTGGATCAACTTGGTTGAGTTTTTGTGCGATTTGAGTAATATTATGTTATTTGGGATAAATGGTTGAAATGTCATCGATGTATCTAAAGTATTGGATATCATTAGGTAGGATGTGTAAAGACAAAGGCAAAGGCAAGCTAAAACGCCACTCAAAGGGGGATCCCATGGGGAGGCCAAATTTTTGTTTGTAGTAAGTATTATTATATTTGAAGAAGCATTAGTTGATGCATAAATCAATTCTTCGTATATAAATTGTTGTGTTCTGGTTAGTGAACACAAGTAGTAGTAATAATAAGACAAACCACGATATGTGAGGAAAATAATTATATTTACAGGAAAGAGAGAGTCTGTTAGTAATAAGAACATAGGATTAGTGATAGAGTAATGATATACTTCAACAATAGGAACGGGTCTTCTGGTCTGACTTGTAGGCTTATTCTCAGACTGATCTCCGCTACTGCCAAATATGGCAGATGGGGCAGCTCATTATGCTGAAAAGGTAGGTGATACCCAACACACACATATATATATATATATATATATATATGTGTGTGTGTGTGTGTGTGTGTGTGTGTGTGTTAGAATAGCGTATACAGAGTCAACGGCGCGTGGTAACTGTCAATTTCTTTCTAATATGATCATCAAAATAAGAATTTCCTTTTATATACTGTTGTGTGACTCATGACGGGTTGGGGGATCTAGTTTCTGAGGCATTCTGGGAAGGGCTGCCTAGTTTATACTGTGGTTATTTACATGGTAATGTTTTAATTATTTTCTGATTTGGTAATTTATAACTGTAATGCATTTAATTAAGTATTTTCGAGTGGATTATTATCCTTATCATTATTATTATTATTATCTCACTCTGAGAGTTTTTCACGCCGGCGTCAGCGGTGGTCTTTCATTGGAATCTGAGTATCAGCAAGTCTCCTCACGTCTCCAGGACTCTGCAGAGTATTTTAGCCGATCTTAACAATGTTGTAGTCTGGAGAGTCACGATTCGTCCACCGATTTCTGACTCTTCCAGTCTTCTTCCCAAGCCTTTAGGGACCGTTCTAAGTACGCTAATTACAATTAGTATCAACATCACCCTCAAGTTCCACTTCTTTCTTAGTTCTCTGGCAAGGTCTAAGTACTTTCCCCCCCTTTTTTTTGCTTCCTTTGATTTTCACAATGTGGTTCACTGGGACGGCGAAATTCACTATATCGCAAGTTCTCTCTTTTTTTTTTTTTTTTTGTTGTTAATTATCACTAGGCCTGGTCTTTTAGCCGGGATTAGGCGATCTGTTTGCATCTCAAAATTCCAGAGAATTCTACACGTCTCATTTTCTAGGACGTGTTCTGCTTTTTGCATATGTCATTTCATAGTATAGTTAAGCTTTAATTTCTTGCACAATTCCCCGGGAATCGCCTTCCCCACCCAGTGTCTAGTTTGCTACATTTGCTTACAATATGATTAATTGTTTCGTCTTTGTCCCCATACAATTTACTCTTGATAATCTGTTGCGCATTATTGATTTTGGCTTTAATATAATTGGTCTTTATGGCATTGTTTGTGTTGCTATTAGAAGAGATTCAGTTTCTAACTTTCCCCTTTCGTAGCCATGTCCAGGTCTTCTCGTATGAGATGTCACCAATTTGTCGTTCTTTTCTTTTTCATTTTAATTGATGTATTTATTTATTTTTATTAGTTTTTGGAGTCGTTAGTTTTCCAGAAAATAATAAGAATTTATTATCATGCCCACATTTTTTTTCTTCTAGACAAAGGTTACAGTATTTTGTGGTGTTATAAGTCAGTGTTATTTTCCCTATTTTCCAGGTTATCATTTTGTGTATTTTTGGTTTATTTTTTGACATCCCAAGTGCCAAGAAAGTGTTCGTATTTTTTATTTTCAAATAATGTTTTGTGTTGGTTGTTTTGCTTGGGTATTATGGCATATCAACCATTGCAGGTTATTTTATGCCAAATTCTCTTTATACACATATATTAAATATGTATTATTTGGTTTGGCTGGGTTTTTTGGCATCTCAACCATTGTAGGCCATTTAATAGTAAATTCTCTTTATACATATATATCAAATATATATGATTTGGTTTGGTTGGGTTTTATGGCATATCAACCATTGTAGGTTAGGTAATGCCAAATCCCCTTTATACATATATATTAAATATATATGATTTGGTTTGGTTGGGTTTTATGGCATATCAACCATTGTAGGTTAGTTAATGCCAAATCCTCTTTATACATATAAATTAAATATATATGATTTGTAAAACATTTTGTTGACAAAATTTTTTAAACAAGTCTGAGCTCATTTTTTGCACATAGGTAAATGGTTTCAAGTGTTTCTATCAAACACAAATAATTCTATTTACTATTAATCCTTTTTGTACGCACCGTTAACATCAGTCATTTGTTTGAATACATACAAATATATATACGTAATATATAAGTGACAAGTATGTTGGTAATTTCATTTTTTAATGAGTTAGAACAAATTTGTTTGCCCACTAGTATTGCTCTTGTTTCTACGCAGTTAAATGGTTTCAATTATTGCTCTATAGGTCTATTCAATATTAATCATTTGTCTGTTGACAGTGACGTGGTTGCAAGTATTGCTATTTAACACTAATAATTCTATTCAACATTAATCAATAGTTTGCACACAGTTAAATGATTCCAAGTATTTCTATGTATCAATTAAACAGTCATTTGTTTTTACACAATTAAATGCTCAAACAGTTCTATTTCTACCAATTCAATTTAACGTGAGTTACTGTTTGCACACATTTTAAATGTCAAACAATTTTATTAGATCCATAGATAGGACCCTATCAGGAGCTACCATTCCAGACCAGAGTAGATATGGGAGCAATGGTAATGAAGGGGTATTCCATATAACCAAAATCACTAGGACTAGAGCCTCACCATCAGATTGTTTAGTGTTATATCCAGAACACTAGTTGGGAGTGGGGTCATACACATTGGCAGAGATACAGTCGGTGTATTCTACCGCCCCAGCTGACTGGGCTGTGTTTTGTGTTTTGTGTGAGCAGTTTCACATTTTCCTGGAGCCTTCCGTAGCTCCTGTATATATTTTTCCGACTTTTCTTGAAATCTTACGGTGGTCTGGAATACTACATTTATTTGTAAGAAATTTCTGTTTCGGGGGAATTATATAAACAATTCGCCTGGTTTCCTTTCTTTCATGCTAGTTTCCTGTGGATTCCATTGCTAACGGTCTCATCTTGATTAAACTTCGCATTTTATCTCTCTTGACCTCAAGAAGTGCTTCAATGCTATTTGTTGAGTAAAATTTTAGCTTGAAATTAATCTGAAAAATCTAATTTGCTTTTAAGCAAATAACATTGCCATCTGTAAAAGCACTCCTCCATTCACTTCCGGAAAGACCTGGACTTTTGGAAGAAAATCAATCAGACACGTTTGTGCAGAAAGGAAATAGAATTAATTTTTGTTTAAAAAGTGTGCTATATTCTATCCCGGGTAGAGGCGGTTTTTCTGCAACTCTTTTAAAATTGAACGTCGACTCACAAAAATTTCACCTTGTATCTATGACATGTGTTTTCTTATTAGTAGATTATTTTACTTCCTTTTACGTTTTTCAATATCAAAATAGAATTATTCTTTCTTTCTTTCTTTCTTTCTTTCTTTCTTTCTTTCTTTCTTTCTTTCTTTTACTGCTTCTTCTTTTTTGGTTCTTTCTAAGTTTTTTCTGTTTTCGTTTCTTTTTCTGCTTTTTCTTTCTTTTTCTGTGTCTTTTTCTTTTCTTTACTTTATATATTTATTTTTTTAAATACCTAGTTTTCATATTTCTTTCTCTGTTTTTCTGTTTCAATCCTTTTAGTTCGATTATCATTCTTTCCTTGTTACTTTTTTTATTTCTTCTTTCCTTTATCTTTGCTTCTATTTCTGTTTCCTTTTTTCCTTCCTTTTTTTTGTTGTTATTTTTGTCTCTTCTTTCTTTGTTTCTTTCCCAGTTTATTTCTACACTCTTTTTTTCTTCTTCTTCTTCAGTTTCCATTTGCTTTCTTTTTCTTTTCTGGTTCTTTTTCCTTTTATTTTTTGTTTCCAGTTTCCTCTCTTCCGTCTTATTCTTTCTTTCTTTCTTTCTTTCTTTCTTTCTTTCTTTCTTTCTATTTTGATTTTCTTTCGTTGATTCTTTCTTTCTTTCATTTTTTTCTTTTGTTCTTCTTTTTCTTTTGTTCTTTTTCTTTCTTTCTTTCTCTCTTTCTTTCTTTCTTATTGTCATAATTATTATCTTTATCTCTATTTTCCTTTTTTTTTCCTTCAGTACAATCTTTCCATCCCATTTTCCCACCCACATCCTTCCTTTACGCTAGCATTTCCGACTAAGTCCCTTTCCATTCCTTTCTTAACCGCCCGATTCGCACCTATGACGTCAAAGTGGGTCTCAGATAACACTCGACAAGCATTTCGGCCCACCTGAGAAATGTTCATATTTAAACCAAGTCGCTACTAGCAGACATCGACTACTTCTGCAAGGTGTCGTTTCTCAATAAAATACCAAGAAATATACGATTCTTTCTTTCTTTCTTTCTTTCTTTCTTATCTAGCCTCTTTTTTCTTTTGACTCTTTTTTAATTAAAAAAATATTTTTGTCTTTACTTTCTCTGTAACACCCATTTTATTTCTATGACGTGTTTTTCTCCCTTTCTTTCTTTCTTTCTTTCTTTCTTTCTTTCTTTCTTTCTTTCTTTCTCCACCTTATTTTCCTTAACTTATATCAAAATATTTTTGGTTTCTTTCTTTCATAATGTCAATTTTATTTCAATGACCACTTTTTTTATTTCTTGATCGATAACGTCATTCTTTCCTTCTTTTTCTTTTCTTTTCCTTTTTGCTTCCTTTCCTCTTTTCCTTCCTTCCTTCCTTTCTTATAATATTCATTTTCTTTCTTTCTTTCTTTCTTTCTTTCACAAGAAATCTGGAGCTTGACAGAGAGATGTAAATAAAACTTAAGGAACATGACGATAACAGTGACACCACTGATACTTTGAGCCCTTCAATCTATATCCAAGAATCTTGAAAAGAGACGAAGGAAACTTAACATACAATGAAGAAATGAAGCTGTCCAAACTACAGTACCGCTGAGGTAATCTAGAAGTAGAAAAGTCCCAGAGATCTGAGGATACGTGCTGTTATTAAGACTTTAAGAAAAGCCACCAGTTACTAATAGTGTGCAAAACTCGTAAAGAGTTTATATATATATATATATATATATATATATATAGAGAGAGAGAGAGAGAGAAAGAGAGCTAAATGTACACATATATTATTATCTAAAATTTTTATCGTACACATTTTTCATATATATATATATATATATATAAGAAAAAAATATGAATTCTGGAATACCCTAAAGAAATTGTTGAACAAGCAAAATGAATAGATTTCTTAGTGTTGACGTATTAACTCATTTCTTTTGTGTCACTTGCCACCTGATTGATTCAAATATATATTTTCCCCATATTCCTGCGTCCAGACAGCAGTCGTGTCGATACTGCTATATGGATGCACTACTTGGACGCTAACTAAACGGCTGGAGAAGAAGCTAGACGGCAATTACACAAGAATCTTGCAAGCAATATTGAACAAGTCCTGGCGGCAACACCCCACAAGGCACCAACTCTACGGCCACTTGCCCCCATCACAAAAACTACCCAAGCTAGACGAACCAGACATGCAGGACACTGCTGGAGAAGCAAGGACGAGCTCATTAGTGATGTACTCCAATGGACCCCCACATATGGCCTAGCAAAAGCAAGACGACCAGCTCGAACATACGTACAACAGCTATATGAGGATACGGGATGTAGCCCTGAAGACCTGCCAGAGGCGATGAACGATAGGAAGAAGTGGTGAGAGAGAATCAGAGATATCCGTGCTAGTGGCACGACATGATGATGATGATGATGATGATGAGACCACAAAAGTTAATAAGTTATATTGCATGTGTGTGTGTGTTTGTTTGTGTTATGTGTCCAAATATTATTCCACGTTATAAAATCCTTTAAAATATAACTGACTGGCCACTTTTTCTTGGCTTTCCATTTGATGATTGTATGCTCTACGTGAAACTTTAAGTAACGGAGTCAACAAGAACATACTTAGGATATTTTAAACTTTAGACTAGCTCTGCAATAGTAGCATTGAAACCTTTTATGTAACTTTCTTTACGTAGATTTTGTCTGATAGATAGATAGATAGATTATAAAGGAAAATTCTGCTTGTGATTCTATCTTTTTCTATTTATTTCGTATATGTATATATTTGCTTCATGTGTTTCGGCGATCTCAAGATCTTCTTCGAGCGATTAAATTTTTGGTTATGTGTTGGAGACTTTTATGAGAATATCATATAGTTCTTTCTTGAATGGTAGTTGGAAGAAGGGGTCATAGATAATTCTGGTTAATTCAAGTTAATTCTAAGTCAACTGTCCTGATTTATTATATATATAGATATGTATATATATATATATATATATATATATATATATTGTCATCAACAGATATATATATATATATATATAATGTAGTTTGCTATTTTCATAAATAAAAAGAGTCCGGTATCACCAGCAGCGTATATATCAAATTTAAAATAGCGTAGATACAAAATCAACGCTTTTTAATGACTGCCTATTTAATCAGAAATTTTCACTGTGTAATGCACACGTTGGGTTCACTCCCGAATTCGGTTTCAGTTTGTTTAATATAATATCAACCTTCGTTGGTTATTTAATGCCAAATCCATCTTTATAGGCGAATATTAGTGATGCTATTTAACCCAGAGCAGGAGGCAGGGACAAGAAATTTAATACCTTTCCAAGTGGTATTAGTCTAAAAGTAAACATCATTGCGCGACTGGAGTTCGATCTCTCTTACTATGATGTCACTCTCCAGCACATTAGCCACTACGCCACGAAGAGTACCCCTCTACTGCTGAATTAACTCAATGGAAGCGTGATGAATGTATATTTGTTGTGTAAAATAAAAGCTCCTGTTCATCGTTTGGTGCTAGACTTATTGATGTAGCCTCATATATTCGCCCTGGAAATTATACCGCCGAGTAGAAAAATCCCAAGATATTAAATATCCAGTCAAAACCCACAAATCTAAAGTTTTCACAAATCTCGTGTCTGTGTAACTCTTTCTTCCTTTTTCCCCTATGTACTGTGTTTGGACGTGCGCATGCGCACACAGCTGTGCGCACGTACAGACACAGACTGGTGTGTGTTGGTACAAACGGCTTCGCGCCTCAACCTCAAGTTTACGTCAAATCCACCCTTAACAGACCCGTCCACCCCCTAGGCCGACACCTTCCTCCCACCCTTATACACTGGTTCATCCCTCTTTTGGTAATGAAGTTCTGTTTTATCTATGACTCTTCCGTTTGTAACATGGAGTTGTTTTTGAGCTTTTTTTTTTTTTTTGGAGAGGAAGGGTATTTTTGTGTGGTGGGGAAGTGTATTTTTAAAGAAACTTTTTATTTTTTATTTTTATTGTTTCAGCCTTCGTTCGTTACCGACTATGAATGAGTTGATATCTCTTCGCGCGTGCGCACACACGCACACGCACACAAACACAAACACACCCAGCAACCCCCCCACCTTTCTATCCATATGAATGACGGTTAGCGTGCGTATATAGTATGCATCTTCTTTCTTCTTCCCTTCAACTCTCTTTTTTTCTCCATTTCTCTTCCACTCTGTCTCTCTGTCTTACTCTATCTCTCTCTCTCTCTCTCTCCCTCTCTCTCTCTCTCTCTCTCTCTCTTCTGCTCAGATTTTTCAGTAGCCTAATACAGTATATCCATTTAAATGGGACACAACGTGAATAGAGAACTTTGTCCCAATTAAGTGTCTGTCCCAGTTACGTAAAGCAACATATAAATATTTGAAACACCATATATACCCGTGTAAAAGTCGATCTCGGGTAAAAGTCGATCTTTGATTTATTGTTACGAAATCAATAATTTATAAGATATTCATTTCTAACAGTACCCTGAGAAAATGGCTGAGAAAGTTTCATTCAATATCTTTTTTATTTATGAACTTATACGAAAAAAATGAACAACGTCCAATTTAAAAAAAAAAAAAGTAGCCATATTGACATCTACTTCTCCACAATCCTCCTCCTAACCATGATAACATATTTTTGGAGACAAATTTGGTAACTGATCCGAACCCCAACCCTAAACCTAGCCCTAATCAATTCATCATTTGTACATTTTTTTAAAAACACAACTTGTCATCAGAGGGAGGATTTTCTAATCTCTTGAAAAAACAATATGGCCGTCTTTTAAGATTGAACTTGAAAAACGATTCAGTAGGAAAAAGTTTATAAATAGAAGAAAAATGAAAGAAAGATTGTGTCTCTCTCTCCTCATGTCGGAAAACCTTTAACTCAAAGGTAATAAAAAGTTTCGTACCTGAACCAATTTCGTGAATGTCGTGTATTTCGGATTCCCTATGTCTATTTCACATATCCGTGTATGATGGGTATGTTATATATCCCAATAATTTTCGTTATTATAAATAGTTAATTTCTTTTGAACCCAAGATACAAAGATTAAGGTTTGTTTGGGTTTTATGGCATATCAACCATTGTTGGTTATTTAATGCTAAATTCTCTCTACATATATATTAAATATATATGATTTAGTTTGGTTGGGTTTTATGGCATATTAACCATTGTAGGTTATTTAATGCTAAATTCTCTCGACATATATATTAAATATATATGATTTAGTTTGGTTGGGTTTTATGGCGTATTAACCATTGTTGGTTATTTAATAGCAAATTCTCTCGACATATATATTAAATATATATGATTTAGTTTGGTTGGGTTTTATGGCTTATTAACCATTGTTGGTTATTTAATAGCAAATCCTATTTTTACATATATTAAATGATTTATAAATCCAGGTTTAGATACATTTTTAAATGAGCTAGTGCTCATTCTCATGTACACAAAAAGTTTCAAGTATTCTAATCAAATACAAATATTTATATTTACTGTTAATCATTTGCGTGCACACAGTCAAATGGTTCCTAATATTTCAATATATCACTAACAAATCAATTAAACGGTCGTTTGTTTACACACCCTTAAATGATCAAACCATTCTATTTCTACCAATTCCTTTTTGCATTAGTCATTTGTTTGCTTTTAGTTTAAATGTCAATCATTTCTATTTGACCCATAGAAAGGGGTCTATCAGGTGCTACCACTCTGGGTCAAAGTGGACTTGGGAGTAATAGCAATAAAGAGGTAATCCGCATTCCCCAGATCTTCACTGACTCGAGTATCACCATCAGATTATTTAATGTCATATCCAGTACACTGGTTGGGGGAGTCTTACCCCTCTGCAGGGATGCAGTCGGTGTTTTCTATAACCCCAGCTGATTGGGCTGAAAGATACAAAAGATTTTCTTATCTCCAGTAGAACGTTAAATTGTCAAGATGGACAATATTAGGTATTATTTACTACCTAACTTTACTGCATTTGAATTCTGAAGCTAAAAATGTAAGGAGATAGTCTCCGTCGCGTAATGGCTAAAGTGTGTGACTGCGACCTCCAAGTAAGCGAGTACGAACTCCAGAAGTGCTTTTACGTCAATTTTTGGATGAATACTCTTGGTAAATGGTATGAACCCCCTTATTCATTCAGCTATTGCTTAAATATTATCATCACTACTCTTTCATCAAAGATGGCTTTAGCATTAAATAACCCATGAATGGTGATAAACAATTTAATCATCATCATCATGTCATGCCGCTAGCACGGATATCCCTGACCCTCTCTCGCCACTTTTCCCAATCATTCATCGCCTTTGGCAGGTCTTCAGGGCTACATCCCGTATCCTCACATAGCTGCTGCATGTATGTTCGAGCCGGTCGTCCTGCTTTTGCTCGGCCATATGTGGGGGTCCATAGGAGTACATCACTTATGAGCTCGTCTTTGCTTCTCCAGCAGTTTCCTGCGTGTCTGGTTCGTCTAATTTGGATAGTTT
>OY757933.1:60706279-60768779 GCA_963585895.1 Sepioteuthis lessoniana | reverse complement strand
ATAAATTTATTATGACTATTTAACCAGGTTTGGGTTTCTTTCTAATTGCACTATATATATATATATATATATATGGGTGGGTCCCTTGCTACGTTGTGTATGACGTGCTAAAGTGCAACATTGAAGTAAACGGGTTCGATCTTGAGTTGAACTATAAGATTCAGTTTCGGACAAATACTGAGATACTCCCAGCTATGCTTTAAATAGTATGACTATTATACTATCCCATAAAGGTTGATATGCCATTACACAAATAAACGAAACCATATATATATATATATATATATATATATATATATATATATATATATATATATATATAATTTTTTCCTTTTTTTTTGCTGTTCGTAAGAGATCAAAAAGTAAATAATTTAGAATGAAACTGTCCACAAAGAGATTTATTAATCTATTGATTATTTATTTTACTCCAATACGTATTTCAAACGTCTTTACACTTTTTGAAGAAAGTGCAAGGACGTTTGAAATACTTGTTGGAGTAAAAGAAATAATTTTGAAAAATAGATCTCTTTGTGAACCTATTCATTTTAAGATAGATAGATAGATAGATAGCAATAAGACAGATAACTATGTATCCTTGTGAATACATATCCACACCCACGCACAAATACATATATATATATATATATATATATATATATATATATATATATAATTAGGGCCTACCCAAGTGTCTTTCGTAGACTGATTTTGAAGAGGTGTGAACAGTCGAATAAGAAATATAAAATGCTGAAAAAACTGACCACACACACACACACACACACACACACACACTCTCTCTCTCTCTCTCTCTCTCTCTCTCCATATATATATATATATATATATTCACGCAGAATAGCATACATATAAAGGACCTGGTATTTTAAATTTGTCCTACATATAGAAACAATTTAGCTCTTTTGTAGTCTCGCTGTCACGTGACTCCTAATTGGCCGTTTTCGAACCTTATACTTAGCACGTATAGTTGTAAGACGTTTGCACACGAAGTCAGTACCACGTGATGAACATGTGCTTTTAAAGTTTTTTTTTTAACAAATAACATCACATAATTCCCACAGTAAGCGAAGTTTGCTAATTAAGCGTTGGATTCTGTTATTCACATAGAGGTGTGGGGCAGTGGAGGTGGTATTGATAGTTGTTTGGGAGGGAGGGAGAAGGGATGGATTCATGCCTTTCCTCAGGTCAATTAGTGCTAAAGGAAATGCAATGTTGGTTTGTTTTGCAAGAGAAATTAAGAAAGAAACTATTCTCACAAACCAGGCAGAATATGGAGCCCTGGGAAGTGTAAAACATCCTTCATTGCCAGAGTGGACCTGGGAGTAATGGCTAGTGAAAGGATGACTCCACACTCCCCTGACATCCAGAGCTGTTCAGTCATACTCAGTTCAGATATACCCAAGACACCATTGTATATATATATATATATATATATATATATATATAAAGTAAAGTTGGCGACCTTTGTCAAGGGTGACTCCAAGGCTCCTTTTTCAATAGCTACTACACTGGGGTGTTGGAGAGGGCACTACTCCTTTCCCTAGATTGCTCAACCTTATTCTTGATCCTTACCTTATAAAGCTGAGTGTTAAACAAGGCAGCATCAAGTACCATTTTTTGAGTTTTTGATATGACTCGACCTGGGATTGAACCCCGGTCTCCCGGACCATTGGCGAACACTCTGCTCATTCGGTAATGTGATAAATATTTTTGTTTAATATATCCAATAATATGAGTGATCGTGATATTAAAAAGGCATGGATCTATTCTTCCCCAGCTACGATTAAATGTTAGAGCAGACTGGATTCTTTACTCTTGTTTAGGCAACCACTCTAGGAGAAGAAAAGTTGGGAACAAAGGAATTTTTTTCGGTCAGTAATCAAGACAACCTTCGCCAATGGCCTGGGAGACCGGGGTTCAATCCTAGGTCGAGTCACACCAAAAACTCAAAAAATGGTACTTGATGCAACTTTGCTTTACACTCAGCACTATAAGGTGAAGATTAAGGGTAAAGTGGAGCAATCCTGGGAATGGAGTAGCACCCTCCCCTACACTACGGTGTAGTAGCTATTAAAAAGAGAGCCTTCGGGTTGCCATCAACTGTGGTACTGACAGAGAAACGTTATTTTGTAAGACTTGCTATTTATAAATACTTTTTGGTAAGTTTCCCTACGTCTAGAGGGCAGGCTGCTTCAGATACCAAATGGTCGCCCATGTAAGTACTGAACAAGTACATCGTTGCTTTACATTTGTTACCTGGTGAGAACCTGTGAAGACCCTGCCGACTGGGTCAGTAGAATATGTTGACTGGCTATAGGTAAGATCACCCCCCACCCCGCACAACAAGTGTCTTGGATATAACCCTTCACTACATCCGATGGTGAAGCAACAGATTCGGAGCCCTGGAAAATGTGGAAAATCTCGTTCTTCCCATTAATCCCAGATTCACTCTGACCTGGAGTGGTAGTACCTGTTAGACTCCCATTTATGGGTCAAATACAATTATTTAACCATTTAATAATGTAAAAGCAAAGGACTGATATCAAATAGAATTATTAGTATAAAATAGCAATACTTGAAAATATTCAACAATGTGCTAATAAAACTATGTGTGTTGAAACCATTCAACTGTGTACAAACAAATAATTAATGTTAAAATGAGTCGTTCGTATTATTTAGTAATACTTGAAACCATTTGACTGTGTGCAAACGAATGAATAATATTGAAAAGGATTATTAGAGTTAAATATCCATACCTGAAAATATTTAACAATGTGCAATTAAAACTATTAGTTTTTGATAGCAATACTTAAAACCATTTGACCGTATGAAAACATATGAGTTTTGGCTTGTTTAGAAATGATGTTACCTAAAAACTATTTGATTACAAATTATATATATATATATATATATATATATATATATATATATATATATATATATAAACAGAATTTGGCAAATAACTTATAAGGGTTGATATGCCATAAAACACAACCAGTCACCCAAAAATTACAGATCGGTTTTACTAAGGTTTGCTTTGAGAATGTGGAGTACCCCTTCATTGCCATTACTCCTAGGTCCAACTTGACCTGGTGTGGTAGTCTCTATTAAGGTCTCATCTATGGTTCAAATAGAACAATTTGACCATTTAACTATGTGCAAACAAATGACAGGTGTTAGCTTGGTTTGGTTTGGTTTGATTTTATGGCATATCAAACATTGTAGGTTATTTAATGCTAAATCCAGTTTATACATGCACACACATATATATATATATATATATATATATATAAAATAAATAAAGATTTATAAACACAATTTACAGATAACATTTTTAAACGAGCCTGAGCTCATTTTGCTCACAGTTAAATGATTTCAAGTATTGCTATATTGCAGTAAACAATCTAACATCAGTCTTTTGTTTGCACACAGTTTGTTCTATTTGAGCCATAGATTGGACGCCATCAGGTGTTACCACTCCGTGTCAGAGAGGACCTGGGTGCAATAGCAATGAAGTGGTACTCCACATTCCCCAAATCTCCTAGGTTGGAGCCTCGCTATCAGATTGTTGAATGTCATATCCAGGACACTGCAGAGATGCAGTAAGAGTATTCTACAACCCTACAGATCTTAGATTGATATGCAAGCATTACAAAGCAATACTTGAACTATTTAACTGCGTGCAAATAAAAGATTTAGGGTAAACTAGAGTTTGCAAACAAATTAACGCTTTCAAATCATCATAATCATCGTGTCACGCCGCCAGCACAGATATCCATGACCTTCTCTCGCCACCCGTCTCTGTCGTCCATCGCTCCCGGTAGGTGTTCAAGGCTACATCCCGTATCGGCACGAAGCTGCTGTATATAAGTTTTCGCTGGTCGTTCTTCCTTTGCTTGTCCATGTGAAGGGATCGACAGGTGTATGTCGCTTATGTGTTCGTCCTTACTTCTCCAGCAGTGTACCACGTGTCTGGTTCGTTTAACTTGGATACTTTTCGTGATGGATAGTAGGTGGCCGTACAACTGCTGCTTTGTCAAGTACTGCCTCCAGGACATGTTCAATATTGATCGCAGCATTCTTGTGTAGTTGCCATCAAGCTTTTTCTTCATATGTTTAGTTAGCGTCCATGTAGTGCATCCGTATACCAGTATCGACCCGACCACTGCTTGGAAAAAAACTGCGTTTCATTTTATCGGTCAGGTCTAACTTCTATATGACCGCTAGTCTATCGGTAGCTGTCCATGCCTTTGCTAGTCGCGTGTTGATGTCAGTCTCGGTTGATGAGACTCTGCTTCCTAGGTAGGTGAACTTGTCCACTAGTTTCAGAGAACTACCATTTAGTGCGGAGATGTCACCTCTTTGATTAAAACGCATGTATTCCGTCTTGTGTTCATTGACATGGAGGCCTATACCTCCAGACTATGTAGCAGGGTTTCGGCCTGGGCAGGTGTATTTGCCTGAAGCACTATGTCATCGGTGTAGTCCGCGTCCGTAATTGTTTGTGCGGGATATCTTCTGCTTCTTTCCTTTGTCAGCTTGAAACCGTCATCTTTCATTTTATCAAGAGACGTTCTAAGCGCGTAGTCTAGGCAGATGATAAAGATGTATGGGGCTAATGTGTCTCCTTGTCGCACACGGACTTTTACTTTTGTGTTTTTATATAGCATCAGTATGGCTGGGACGGTTTTTTGGAGTAGGCCGTAGGCGAGTAGTATTTGCTCCATCTTCCCTCTGTGTATGGAGTCAAAGGCCTTGGAGAAGTCGATAAATAATATTGTTGCCTCTTGGTTTTTTGCGCATACACCTTCTAGAATTCGAAGAATCGTCAAATTTTGTGATGTTGTAGATCAATTACTCCGAAAGCCATTTTGGTTCTTCCTAAGTATGTTCTCAATTTTGGGTTGTATGCGGTTGCGTAGTCGAGCATTGTATATCTTGGACGCTATGGATGAAAGGGTTATACCACGGTAGTTCTTGGCTAATCCGCTGTCACCCTTCTTAGGGAAAGGAAGGATGCATCCATCTGTCAATTGTATTTTGGTTATATACGGGATTACTGTGTCAGAGCAGTATGTCGTAGAATTCCCTGGTCTTCCGTACTTCTGGGGGTATTTCATCAAGCCCTGCTGCTTTTCTATTTTTAATTTTTCTTAGTACTGAATTGAGTTTCTCTTGCGTAAACTGTCCTAGTTTGCTGTCTAATTGTTTATTGATAATTCTCATGATTGGTTCATGCGTAACTTTCGGAGGGTTTCCGAGTAAATTCTCGAAATGTTGTTTCCATAGTTGTATTCGCTTACAAATATATATATATATATATATATATATATATATATATATATATATATATATATAATAGGATTTGGCATTAAATAAACATCAAGGGTTGACATGCCATAAAAACTACCGTAACTAAACATAACCTGTGATTTCAGCGTGATATGACAGTAAGCTCTTACTTCTGTGTTTTATTGCCATTCAATTCATGATAAAATTGAAGATGCTGTTAATGCTATTGATTAAATTATTTTGATAATTCCAATGACATGGTGTTAATAATGATTATAATCATCATAATCATCATCATCATGACCGTCATAATGGCGGGAAGTTGTTTGCGTGAGGAGTACTATAAAAGAGACAGGACTGGGGTCATTGATTGGGGGTCGAAGCGGCCTCGATAGTGTTGCACTAACTCTGATGATCGACAGGTCGTGTGACAAAGGCGAAAAAATTAATTAATTCTCGCTATATTTTTTTTTTGTATATAACTTTAATCCGGTCGTTCTGACTTCGGGTAAATAAACGACTTTATGCTTTTCAGGTCAGCCCCACATTTAAGAAAGTATTAAAACAAAAAGGTGGGCATGGGGAGACGGATAAAAAAAGAAAGAGATGGAAAGAAACACAAGGAGTGTGTGTAAAATAAAAGGAGGAAAGACGAGGAGAAAAGAAAAAGAAAGAAGAGATCGAAAGAAACAAAACAAGAGTGTGTTAAAAAAAAGAAGAAAATAAAAGGGAAAGAAAGAAAATTAAGAAGAAAGAATGAAGAAAAAAAAGTATGTTAAAAAAGAAAAGAGAGAAAGAAAAGAACAAAAGAGAAAAAGAGAATAAGAAAAAGAAAGAAAGAAAGAAAGAAAGAAGAGAAATAGAAAGGCAAACAAATTGGAAAGACAAAGAAAGTAAAGAAGAAAAATAAAGAGAAAGTCATTAAGAAACAAAGAAAGAAAAGAAAGAGACAGAAACAAGCAAATAAAAGGAGAGTGTGAAAAAATTAAATAAAAGAAATGGTCAGATAAAAAGAAAATAAATAAAAAGAAAGAAATGTCTTAAAAAAGAAGAAAAAAGAAAGAGAATAAGAGTGCATAAAAAAAGGAGGAAAGTCAGAAAGAAGAGAAAAAAAAAGACGAAAAAAAAAAGAAAAAGAAAAGAAGAGCGTGCTAGAAAAACAAAAATTAAGATAGAAATAAATGAGAAAGAAACAAAATAGGCGGAAAGAAACAAGAGAGTGTGTTAAAAAAGCGGGAAAAACAAAGAAAGAAAAAGTGAAAGAGAAAATAAAAGAATGTATGAGATGGAAGGATCGAAAGAAAGGAATGAAAAAAGAAATAAAAGAAAAAAAGACCAAGAAATAAAAGAAGAGTCTAAGAAAAATAATAGGAAAGAAAGAAAGAAAGAAAGAAAGAAAGAAAGAAAGTGTAAGAAGTAGCGCAATAAAGGAAGAGTCCAAAAAAAAACGGTAAAGAAAGAAAGAAAGAAAGAAAGAAAGAAACGAAACGAAACGAAACGAAACGAAATAAAGGAAGAGTCTAAGAAAAATAACGGGAAAGAAAGAAAGAAAGAAAGAAAGAAAGAAACGAAAAGGAAGAGTCTAAGAAAAATAACGGGAAAGAAAGAAAGAAAGAAAGAAAGAAACGAAATAAAGGAAGAGTCTAAGAAAAATAACGGGAAAGAAAGAAAGAAAGAAAGAAAGAAAGAAAGAAACGAAATAAAGGAAGAGTCTAAGAAAAATAACGGGAAAGAAAGAAAGAAAGAAAGAAAGAAAGAAAGAAACGAAATAAAGGAAGAGTCTAAGAAAAATAACGGGAAAGAAAGAAAGAAAGAAAGAAAGAAACGAAACGAAATAAAGGAAGAGTCTAAGAAAAATAACGGGAAAGAAAGAAAGAAAGAAAGAAAGTGGTAAAAGTAGCGAAAGAAAAGAAAAGAAAAGAAAAGAAAGAATGAAGACGGTAAAAAACAAAAGAAGAGTGTATTAAAATAGGATCAAGAGAGAAACAAAATAAAAAAAATGAGTAAAAAAAAAAGAAGACAAAAGAAAAAAGCAATAAAAGCAAACAATAAAAAGTGATAGAAAAGAAAGAAGAATGATTGAAAGGGAAAAATAAGTGTATAAAAAAGGAAGTATTGGGAAAAAGAAAAGAAAAGAAATATGAACGACAGAAAGAAAGAAAGGACGAAGATAATAAAAGAAAAAGAAAGAAAAAATGAAAAAGAAAAAAAGAAAAGATATAATCAGAAAGTGTGGACAATAGGGAAAGACAGATAAGAAAGAAAAGAGGTGTGTGCAAAATATGGAATATAAAGAAAGAAAAGAAAAAAGAAAGAAGCGAAAGAAAGAAAAAAGAGGGTAAAAAAGGGAAAGACAAAAAGAAAAAAAGAAAGGAAGAAAAGAAGACAGAAAAAAGAGGAGTGCGTAAAAAGGAAAGAAATAGAAAAGAAAAGAAAGAAAAGAAAAGAAGAGGGAGTAAAAATGGTGAAGAAAGAAAGAAAGAAAGAAAGAAAGAAAGAAAGAAAGAAGACAAAAAAGTGGTTTGTGCAAAATAGGAAAAAAAAGAGAAGACAAAGAAAGAAAACAAGAGAAAGTAAAAGAAAGAAAGTAAAAGAAAGATAGAAGACAAAAAAAGAGGTTCGTGTTAAATCAGGGGAAAAAAAGAGAAAACAAAGGAAGAAAAGAAGTGAGAGTAAAAAAAGGGAAAGACTAAAATAAATTAAAAAAGAAAGAAGAAAGAAAGAATACAAGAAAAAAGAAATCTGTAAACAGTGAAAGAAAAAAGAAAAAAGAAAGAAGAAAAACAAAAAAGATGGTGTACGAAAAAAAAAAGAAAAGAAAAGACATAAGAGAGAGTAAAAAAAAGGGAAAGAAAAAAGAAAAGAAAAAAGAAAAAAGAAACAAACAAAATAAGAGAGAGTAATAAAGAAAAATACAAAAAGAAAGAAAAGAAAGAATGGTAGAAACAAATTGAATGAAGAAACAAATTTGAAAAGGAAAAGATGAAAAGAAAAGAAAGAAAAGCAGAAAGAAACAAAAATGTATGTTACAAAGAGAAAAAAAGAAGAAAATAGAGAAAGACAACGAAAAGAAAAAAAGGAGAAAAGATACAAAAGAAAAGAAACAAAAAAAGAAACAAAAATGAAGAAGAGAAACAGAAACAAACAAAAAAAGAATATGTTAAAAAAGAAAGAAAGAAAAGGAAGCTTGAATAAGATTTTACAAAGAAAAACGAAAAGAAAACAACCAAAGACGACAAGCGGCAAAGGAAGAAGTGTCACGTGCCAAGAGCTGGTCGAATAACAATAAATCTTGGCGACCGGAACCTGAAACCGACACCGGAAATGTTGGGAATATATATATATATATATATATATGCACATAAAGCTAACACCGTACTTAATGCCTCCTATTTCCATGTAAGCGGATACAAGAAGTGTGGCATTACGTAGAGTAAATTTTCAGCTACTAAGCAATTTTCCATGTTGAATCTGCCGTTCGCCATGAATAAACAAGAATATGTATGCTGCATTCACAAAATCGGAATAAAAATCGGAGTAATGTCGACTTTTAAAATCATTAGAAAAAAAAAGGAAAAAAGAAAGAAATACAAACAAACAAAGAAATAAACAAAAAACGAATCATGCTTCAAACTTATTCTTTATCTTGATAATGACAAGGAGTGAGGTTGAAAACGCTTGATTCCTTAACTTAGAAACATTTGTCGACTGGAGACGTAATAAAAGGAAAAAAAGATGAAAAAAAAAAAAAAAAACAAAAGAAAGGAAGATGAAAAGAAAGAAAAAAGGAAACAAAAAGTTAGAAAAAAATAAATAAAGGCAGCTTAAATGGAATTTTAAAAATAACATGATAAAGAAAAAGAAAAAAATGCACACAAAAGCAACAGGCTGCAAAAGAAAAAGGATCACGTGCCGGGAGGAGGTCGAGTAACAGGAACTTGAAATGAACACCGGAAATTTAGAGTATATATATTTATATATATAGTGTATATATATATATATATATAGTGTATATATATATATATATATGGTTTGACCAGTCGGCTGTGGCTGTAGAATACACCGACTGCGCCTCTACAGAGAGGTAAGACACCTCTCGCCAACGAGTGTCCTTGATATGACACTAAGCAGTCTGATGGTGAGGTTCCAGTGATGCTGGGGCTTTGGGGAATGCGGATCACCCCTTCATTGCCATTGCTTCCTGGTCCACTCTGGCCCGGTGTGGTAACACCTGATAGGGCCCTATCTATGGGTTAAATAGAATTAAACTGCATACTTATGCTAAATAGAATTGTTTGAATTAGAATTGTTTTTGACATAGAAACTGTATTTTTGCTAAACTGAATTGTTTAATATAGAACTATTTTGATATTAAACTGTGTGTAAAGGAAATCTATACTTATACTAAACTGAATTAGCTGAATTAGAACTGTTTAACTTAACTGAATAGCTTGAAATAGAAATGTTTTTGACAATTAAACTGTGTACTCATGCTAAACTGAATTGTTTGAAGTAGAACTAATTATTTGTTTTAAAATGGATTAGGCATTAAATATCCTACAAAGGTTGATATGCCAAAAACCCCAAACAAACAACAACCAACCAATATACATGGTTTGGACAAAATAATGGAATTATCAGGAAATCTCAGACAAATTTTTTTTCAAACAGTTTTCTGGTTGCAACACTCCCGTGAAATCCGACTTTGTGCAACTCCCTTCTTATAGTTTTTCAAGAAACTGGGTTCTCGAGATGGTCATTAAGCTCTGCTGTAATTTTTGGAGATGTATTCTTATGATCTTTCCTAACAATCCGTGTAAGAGTCCAACGATCCCTATTAGAAAATTTCGCTTTCCTCCAGAGTTTTGCTTCAGTGAGGAGGTTTTTTCTTCTTTCTCAAATGCTGACATTACTTTTGAGACAGTAATCCTTGCTACTCCAAATAATTCAGCGGTTTTTCTTACACTAGTGTCTGCCATACAAGCACCAACAATTTGCCCTCTTTTAAAGTCTGATAGATCTGCCATGTTAATGAGTCTTGATTAATTTCTATTGATCATATCTGAAAAGAAAAAAAGCAAAACAATTTTAGTAAAATATGATGAGAAAAATTAATGATAAATAAAAAAAAAAAACAAAAATAAACGTTGGATGGTTTTATAGGACTTTCAAAATTATGATATGAAAATTCTAAGTGTTTTCATTATTTTGTCAAACCCCAGTATATATATATATATATATATATATATATATATATATGTGTGTGTGTGTGTGTGTGTGTGTGTGTGTGTGTGTGTGTGTGCGTGTATGGTGGCTCAGGGGTGAGGGTAAGTATTTTCGGGCCAGCCCGAAGAGCTACTCTGTCAAGTCCATATCATCATACTCATCAGGGTAATCCTCATGGTGGAGCGGCTAATGTGCTGAACTGTGTCATCGTAATAACAGAGTTCGAACCCCAGTTGCGCTATTAGGTTCCCTTTAGAACTAAACCCCACGGTAAAAGTATGAACCCCCTTATCCACCCAGATATGGGTCAAATAGTACTACTAGTGTCCTACAACAAGGACGACTTTAGCTTTAAATTGTAATTAAACAAGATAACCAAAGTGAACAATCATCATCATCAGGGTGAACCGACCAAACAGATTCCTTTGACTCTTTCGCCGTTCGTGCCAATCGGCCATTACTCTTGCCAAAGTTCTCTTGACGGCATCCAGTATCCACACAGAGCTGATGAATGTAAGTTATTGCTGGTCGTCCAGCACTGCGGTATCCTTATATTGGAGTCCATACGATAACGTCTCTAATCAATTCGTACTTCAACAGCAGTACCTAGCATGTCTTGCTCGTTTTACTTGGATGTCTTGTGAAATGGGAAGCCAGTGGCCGAACAGAAAAACGAAAAAATCTTCAATGTGTAAAAATCCTAGAAAGCTACAAAGAACTAACCAAAGCAGGCCAAACAAAAAACAAACTAGAATACATTCAAAGTTAAATTAATAAAATAAAAGAATCTATCGAAGGTAAACAACCTCAATTGACATTGCAATCAGTAAATGAAGTTAGCAGAAGGAAAAACACTTCAAGTTTATCAATTTCTGTATAATAAACCGTCTTAGAACAAATTATTTATCCTTGACTTTGGTTGGACTCAACATTCTGGTGGCCCAGTCGATTGGGGCCGTAGAATACACCGGCTGCAACTCTGCAGAGGAGTAAGACCCCGCCTCCCAACGAGTGTTCTTTATATAACACAAAACAATCTGATAGTAAGGCCCCAGTAATGCTGGAGCTTTGGGGAATGCAGAGTACCTCTTCATTGCCTGTGCGGACACAAGATGTAGTCAGGAAGACCTACTGGGAGCAATGGATGAAAAGAGCTGATGGAGGGAGAGAGTCAGAGAAATCCGTGCTAGCAGGGCGACTTGATGATAATGTTGATAATGATGATTATAACATTTGCGGGAAATTTAATTATGCGACCTCGGGCCAGAAAGAATCCAGTCCTATCTTTGTGTGTCCACAATGATGGACCCAGGCATTAAAAAATTAACATTAAAAAATTCTAGTGCAGATTGACACAAACGATTTAACTGGGTCAAAGACATTAGTTACGTAAAATACAACAGGTAAAGAGAAAATCTCGTTTTCGTAAAGTGGTCAGTTATCAAGTATCAACTGTGCAAGCCTGCATAAGCTCTGAGATTTAACGAATTATAGTTACAAAAATAGAAAGTAGTTGAATGCTAAAATTGATTTTATATCCTAAATTATATAATCATGATAAAAATATGAACCAGAGGAACATTTATAACTTAGAGTGGCAATTTATATATATATGGGTGTGTGTATGCGTATATGTATTCGTATGTGTATGTGTGTGTATGCGTATATGTATTCTATCTCAAATATTGAGCTCCCTCACTGTAGATATTGTCTATAAACAGAGTAGTGATATATATATATATATATATATATATATATGAGAACAAATAATCTTTTAAAAAGCGTTTGATAAATCGAATGTACTCAAATGCTAATGAACAGAACTGCTTAAAAACTATATATATATATATATATATATATTATAAAAGAGTTGGTTGTCGCCAAATCACTTTGTGGGTAAGTGTCGAACCAAGTGCAATATAATATGGAGAGTGCTATTTGACCAAGATGGGCATCAAGACAATTCCTCACCCTCCCTATAGTCCTGAGGTTGCTCCCTGTGACTTTTGGTTATTCCCTAAGCTCACAGGCTGTCGTTATGAGACAATTGAGACGATGATAGTGGCTGTGACGAAGGTCATTGACACGCTCACACAAGAGGACTTCCATGGGGCCTTCCGGAAATTGTTGGAACGGTACAACAAGTGCATTGTAGCCGGAGGAGATTACTTCAAGGGGGACTATCATATGAGTGTACTATCAATAAAAGTGCCCATACAAAAATATCTGGAAACTTATCTAATTATCCTCGTATAACGTTTTCAAGGCGACCTTCAGTTTGCCTCGAAAAGGTTGGAACATTTTGTTTTTTCCCTCTCATGGCCGACTGGAAATTTGGTCCAGCCATAAAGCCATATTTAAGACTCACGATAAAGGAGAATCACAAGGAAGTGCCCGTGGTGTAATGGTTATCGTCGTAGGAAATGGACACGGCGATACGAGTTCAAATCCTGGACGAGGATGATTGCATTTCACATAGCACTAATACCCTTGGGAAAGGTATGAATCCAATTATTCCCCCTCCCTCTATGGGTAAATAGTAGGACAGACTGTTTTCTTCAGCCTTGGCAACTAGTCTAGGAGAAAGAAAGAACTAGTCTAGGAGAAAGAAAACTCTGAATGAAAACCTGTTAAACTCCGCTTAAAAATTGACCTTGTGTCATATCCTGCCCGAGCGGAGGGGTTGGTAAATAAGGATAAAGGAGAATCACAAGAAGACAAAAATATGGGAAGAAGTAGGAAAAATAAATGGAATGTAAACGACAAGCGAGAACTCTCCTTCAACATAACATGTCACTGAGCTTGTTCAGCGGGCCAAGCAGTTTACCCAACTTGTAAAAGAGAAAGGACTGCTAGTCAGTTTGGACGAGCTTAGACAAGAAAAGTGTCGGTTCTCGAGTATAACAGAAACAATAAAAAGATTGTGAAATCCACGAAAGAAATAGTAATAAAAATTGCAAAGGTAAAAGGTACTTGCTATTATTTCAGGTTGTACCAACACTTTTATAGATATTTTGCTGTCGAGCGAAAAATACGCTGTCACTCTAGCTAAAAGACCCTGGAAAATAAAGAGGACATCTTCAGATTAAAATATATGAGGTGACGTAGGACCACAATAGCAACTGATAACCCAAGCTACTTGATTGGGGACAACATTGCCTTCTATTTTCTCCAATATAAGAATTTAGTCGACGCTGACCATGACAATATCCACAATATAACTAGTCACCTCTAGTTCACTTGCTCAGGGAAGAGGATCCTTCAAAATTCGTTCTAGACTCGGAATTGCCTTCTGTCATCTACATCACAGGAGAAAAGGAGGCTCCCGTAGTTTCAAAAATAAAAATTGATCCTCCTTTCTTTTAAACTTTTTTAAGTGCCAAAAGCGCCTCAACTACTGGAGAAATGTAAAGATGAATAACTGAACGTGGAAAAGGGAGAAAATAAGATCCAACCTGCGGATCAGTCCCCTAAAAGACCCCAATCGCAAGACACCAACAAAGGAGAGGACCTTCAGTTGTATGCCTCAAAGCTGAAAGGTCGCACTGGAACCGTCAGTACAGGCAAAGAAGAGTTTCAAAAGCTGCTCATTTGAAAAAAATATGGACTATGAAAAGAGAACAATTCAAATGTTTTCATACTCAGCTTTATCTTTTCCCAAATACCACACGCCTCAGCCACGACCATCAACCCCACCAAACCCCAGAATGCCTCCTCTTTCATCCATTCTACCACAGAAAACACAACGTCTACTTCCACCTTCTCCACAAACACAAACGACTACTAACATAGTTGAAGCAGGAATACATTTACAATAGACAACGGAGCTCATCGCTCTGTAACTCAGAGAACGAGCTGCAAAACAAAACAAAAAACACAAATGTAAAAATAACCAGGAGGTTTGCAAGTAGACAAAGACGTTCTTGAAAGGAGAAATAACCTCCAACCTCACCAAATGAAAGATCTTTGAGTTCTCCGCAATTTTCAAGGAGGTAGATGGTTTGGATATGGAAAACTCGTAGAATTTTCTAAAAGCAAAGAATCTGTTGACTGTCTTCCGATCGGGTCAAGGGTCTGAGAGAGCGATGAGAATACTCCCTGAAGCTTCTAAAACCTTTAGCCGGTTCTCTGTTCTCATTAAATGAAAAACCACTCTAAGAAGTACCCACGTTATGAACCTCTAACTTTAATAGAGCAATCAAATTAATCTGTCTGTGGGATATTGAGGGCCTCGCCCCAGACGATAGCATCAATAAAGAGATGGATCAAAAACCAACGAGCATGACTCGGCATTCTAACTCCGATTATGTACACTGCAAAAGCGCAACACCTATAAATGACACTGCCATGGAATTTAGATTAGCAAGTTTGAATTCCCAGAGCCTGAGGAAAGGAAGTGTAAACTTTGCAGCCTTCGGTGTTACCGGTTTGATATTTGTCGTATACAAGAGATTTGATTCGAGCAACTGTGAAAAGATTTAGTCTAAAGCATGTGAATCTTTTTTTAGCATTTTTAATGCTTGCATAAGAGGTGTCTCTTAGATGGTCCACGGAGTCTTGGCGTGTTCACTGGTCTTTGCATATCTAGCGGGTAGACTTTGTGTGCTGAATGATACCACAAATGAAAGGGTATTTCGTTTTATTGGGCTTCATGCGCCCAGTATCAAAAGTGAACTCCCGGACTTTTTAGGCATATCGATCCCTTTGTAATATTACCTCGACGGGTTATTTTAGTCGGTGATTGGAACAGCGTCCTTGAGCCCAAAATCGATCCTAAGGTGGGTAGAAAGGACGCTTATACAAATCAGGATGCTAAATATTTTCGAAGATTTTTTGAGACTGGATATCTTAGACAAATTTGGAAAGGAGAATCCTTGTAGGATAGCTTGGACTTGGACCGGGAGTGGCGGCTTGGGTTTGAGGCAGGTTTTTAGCTACAACGACTGAGTATTAATTAGGAGAGTCTACTTAGACGTAATGAGTGGTCAAAGTTTTCACCGCATACCTTATTCTGATTACAGATTGGTGCATGTCTTAGTTAGATTAGATAAGTTTGAGGTAAGGATGACTGGCGACTGAAAATGCAACATATCCCAATTGGATGAGAAGGATCTTCAAAGCCAGCGAGACTTAACACTAAAATAGGAACTGGTGAGAACTCTATTTAGTAATAGTTGGTGGGAAAAGCTAAAATGTAAAATTGAGTCCTTTACTGCCGACTATAAAAGACAACTCAATCTAGATAAACTTGCGGGCAAGGAACATTTGAAAAATGAATAGAAATGACTGTGCAGAGGGGGGGGTAGATTAGAAAGTAGCTAAGCTAAGGCAGAGCTGGTATACTTACTTAATAAGAAGGATCAAGCTTTTGTTGTGAGGTCTACGTTAAAAAGAATATGATGCGAGGGGATGAATATAGCTCATGATATACGAGCAAAGAAAAGCATCACAACGACATATCGCGGGTGTCACATTGCCTCATGGACGACGTCTGACCACAAATAAAAGCATTTGCGAGGAATTTCAAGACGACTTCCTAAAGCTTTTCACAAGGGAGACAGGGCTGAGCTCTGCTCAGTTCGACACTCGCTGACTTCTCTCGCCTTGAAGTGACGGAAGTAGCTGGATTTTAGGGGACCATAATAGAGGATGAAGTCTGGCAAGCGCAGAAGAAAGTCGGCTCCCACAAAACTCCGAATATTGATGGTTTTCCTTTCAAAGTGTACTTGAGGTTGTCACATGTTTCTGCCCTTGCTGGCATCGATCTGTAGCAGCTGGTTGAACCAGGGTACTATTTCCACTAGAGGTATAGTAAATTTTCTCAGCAAGAACACACATGGTGAGGATGGGATTAGTCTTTTTCCGCCCATTAATCATGTTAAACACTGACTTACAGATTTTGGCGAAAATCTTGGCAAATCGTTTTAGACTGTTGTACTTAGACTGTTTGATTCTGAACAGTCTTGTGCTGTAAAGAGTAGAACTATTCGTGTGATTCGCTCGAACATAGATAAAGTCGACAATAAAGCCACATTGATCAGTAGATAATCCAAAGTTTTTGACAGGGTTGACTATTTCTTAGAGGTTGTTTTGTCCGCGGCTGGATTCGAGTCGAACTTTCATTGCTAGATTCGACTTTTCCATACATCCCATTGAGTTGAACGATCAACGCGTTTCACTTTGTCTCAATCAATTCGTTAAGGCTATTCACTGTTGCCCATGCTTTACATCGTTTAGTTGGAACAATTCCTTGGCAAGCTGAGGGCTAACTCAGTCCTACACAGAATTACGCTGTTTTGTGCCGTCATCTCAACTAGGTATTCAGCCAATGCTGATGATATGACCGTGCTTGTAACGAGGAGTTCTGAGATATCGGAAATCAGTATAGAAATCAAAAGGAATAAGAGTATAACAGATATCAAAATTAACAGTCACAAGTCTGTAGGTTTGCGGTTAGGCTCTTCGAAGGGATGAACTCTTCCTAGTCCCTTCAGTTGCACTGACGGACCGTGCAAGATTTTCGGCGTCTTGTTTTGGCCTTAGCTGGAAAAGAATTGGGTTGAGTTACGGAAAAAGGTCGTGGCCTTCCAAAAGAAACCGTCGCAGCTGTATAGAAACACAAATGTAAAGGTCTGCTCCCCGGATGGAGATAGACTACTTCGACAGGTATACTGCAAGGAGACACATTGTACCACTTTATTATCTGTCTAGACTACGTGCTTAAAACATCTATTGATAAAATCAAAGAAAACGGTTTCAAGCTAACAAAGGAAAGAAGAGGAAGGTACTCCGGAAAAAAGCAATTACTGACGCCGACTACGCCGATGACATAGCGCTTCTGGAAAATGCACCCGCCCAAGCCGAAACCATGCTAAATAGTCTGGAACAAGCCGCTGCAGGCATAGGACTCCATGTCATTGCACACAAGACGGAATATATGTGCTTTAATTAAACAGGCGACATCTCCACACTAAATAGTAGCTCTCTGAAACTAGTAGACAAGTTCACCTACTTTTGAAGCAGTGTCACAACAATCGAGACAGACATCAACACACGACTTGCAAAGGCATGGACAGCTACCGATCGACTAGCGGTCACATGGAATTCAGACCTGACTGATAAAATGAAACGCAGTTTCTTCCAAGCAGCGGTCGTGTCGATACTGCTATATGGGTGCACTACATGGACGCTAATTAAACGTATGGAGAAAAAGCTTGACGGCAACTATACAAGAATGCTGCGAGCAATATTGAACAAGTCCTGAAGGCAGCACTCCACAAAGCAGCAGCTGTACGGCAACTTACCACCCATCACGAAAACTATCAAAAGTAGACGATCCAGACATGTGGAACACTACTGGAGGAGTACAGACGAGCTTATAAGTGATGTACGCCTGTAGACCCCTTCACATCGACGAGCGAAGGCAAGACAACCAGCTCGAACTTACATACAGCAGTTTTGTGCCGATACAGGATGTAGCCCTGAGGACCTGCCGGAAGCAATGAACGATAGGGAGGGGTGGTGAGAGAGGGTCAGGGATATCTGTGCAGATTGCGCGACATGATGATGATGATGGTATGATTCGACCTGGGATTGAACCCCGGTCTCCCGGACCATTGACGAACACTCTACTCTTTAGGTCAATAGTCCTCATGGGATGTGAAACGCAAAAAACTTGGTCCAGGATTTGACCTCCGGTCACCAATTCTATTTCTCACGACAAAAACCGTTACTCTAAGCGTGCCTCCTGAATGCTTATTTAAATCTTTTTAATCGATATTTCCGCTTTCTTCTGCTCGTTAACCTAAACAGGCTTATGGGAGTTTTTTTTTTGTGGGGGGGTTACAAACAGACCTACTTTCGCTGGAATTCTCAATAAATAAATAAATAGAGAGAAAGAAAAAAAAACAGATTTTTTTTTTATTTTTTAAATAATACCCTCCATACCCAATTATCTTCTGATCAGAACGCGAGAAAAAAATACATTTTTTATTTTGTTTTTCCCTTCATTATTTGACATCCTCTTCCGCCTGTCAAAAGAGATCAAAACAGGAAGCGTCCATTTCGTTTCGTTTTGTAGACGACACGACCCCTCATTTCGCCTCAACCACTAAAATCAAAGATAACCGCCCTAGAGCAGGCACCCCTGGCTGGTGTGTGGCGCAGAAGAACATTAGATATGATTTTGACACCTGGGAAGTCGATGGAGGAGAGGAAGAAAAATATCCATTGTTTTTAAGAGAATTAATCATTTATATAGTGTTGCAAAATAGCCTGGTGGTTAGCATCCCGAAGAATGAAATTGGCCGACTGTGTTGAAACTTATGGCATGCTTTCAGTCTCATCCCACTGGTGAAGAACTGCCGAGTGGGATATTTGAAGTCAGTGGATACGTGTTAGTGTATTAACAGAAGGTGCCCGTGGTGTAAAGGTTATCGTCATTGGAAATGGACATGGCGACACGAGTTCAAATCCTGGACCAGGCTAATTGCATTTCACATAGCACTAATACCATAGGGAAATGTATGATTCCAATTATTCTCCCTCCAGCTATGGGTAAATAGTAGGACAGACTGATTTCTTCAGCCCTTGGTGAGGCAACTAGTCTAGGAGAAGGAAAACTCTGAATGAAAACCTGTTAAACTCCGCTTAAAAATTGACTTTGTGTCATGTCCTGCCCGTGCAGAGGAGTTGGGTAAATATGGATATCTGTTAATGTATTGTTGCAAGTAAACAAACGATTTGCGGCCTGAAGAATGGAATCAGTCATGAGTTCAAATCTTTTGCATGCTTTCCACCAAAGTGATTTTCGAACTTGTGAAGAACTGCTTATTTAGGAACTAGGATTCTTCAGATTCGTGTTCTTTGTCTAATGGCATATCAACCTTCGTGGGTTATTTAATGCCAGATATATCCGTATTGAAAAACAAAACAGCAGTGATGCTATTTAACCCATAGCTAAGAGAACTGAGTGTATCTCTCTCAGGATGTTAATACGCCCTCCAAAAAATAAAGTATGTCCTGGATATGAACTGTATTTGGTGGTGATGGTGCAATTCTGGAAATCTAGGGAGTGTGGAATATTCCTTCATTGCCATTACTCCAAGAATCACTTTGATCCATTGTAGTCGAACCCGTTAGAGTCCCATCTAGGGGTCAAATAGATCTGTTTAAATATTTTTAGATAGGGATAAGAAAGTAAAGTTGGCGACTGTAGTCGAGAGCGACAAGAAGATAAAGTGGTAAAGATAACTCCATTTAGCTAATATCTTACTATTTTTCTTCCAGTAACTATCACGGTTTGGACTGGTGCACATTATGGTGAATCGGTTATTGCTACACAGAGAGCTTTTCAAGCTCCTTTCATGTTATGTTGGAATGATGCTGTTCCGGAGTGAAAATTCTATCAAAACAGCATCATTCTGACGATAAACAAAATGAGGTGCCGGTGGTGTAATGATTATCGTCGTAGGAAATGGACACGGCAACACGAGTTCAAATCCTGGACGAGACTGATAGCATTTCACAGGTATGAATCCAATTATTCTCCATCCAGCTATGGGTAAATTGTAGGACAGACTAGGTTCTTCAGCCTTGGTAAGGCAACTAGTCTAGGAGAAGGAAAACTCTGAATGAAAACCTGTTTAACTCTGTTGAAAAATTGACCTTGTGTCATATCCTGCCCGAGTGTATCCATATTTACATATGGATACACAAAATGAGTACGAAAAGCTCCCTGTACAGTAATTCACCAGACTTTAAAAAACATTTCAACGAACAGTGTCCACTGGTTCAAACTATAATCGTATCTGAAAAAAAAATTATAGGACATTAGTTAGATGGAGCTACCACAACCACTTGCCTAAATTCACTTGCATCTCACAGGTGAATGTTGAAAATGTGGGGGGTATTTCTTTCAAACCCTAATAAATTTAGAGAAGAAAGTCAAGTCCAATTTTATAATTCTTTGAAACCTGAACAATTACCAAATTTGTTACGATTTGCTTGTGGATCTAAATCAGTTTTTGCTACAACCTACCTGTGTGAACTATCATATTCCAAAACGAATTTAATCAAATCAAAATATCAAATGATTTTTTTTTTCTGATGAGCATTTCAAGTCTATTCTAGTAATTGGCTCCTCAAACTAGAAAATTCGATACAATTTTAATCTACGCTTCGAATTCTATAAGAAATGATAATAATCTCAACACGCGAGAATTAATCAATCTATAATTAATAAGACTAAGTTTGGAAGCTTCATTACTCCGACAGATCTTTATATCTCGCCACTTTTATTGGTGCCTTTGTAATCGTCGCCTCAAATTCTATGATGAACGATACTAATCTCTACTAGCAAAATTTGTTTAGAATAAACTATAAATAGCACAAAATGAGAGGAGTTTTGGAACCTCATGTTTCCGACAAATCTTTGAATTTCGCTATTTTTATTGGTGCCTTTGTAATATGCGCCTCGAATTCAACAAGAAACGACAATAATCTCAATATGCAAAATTTATTAGAAATTTACTATAAAATGAAATGAAAAAAAAAGTCAGTTCCATTATTATCATTCATCATAATCATATCGTGCTGGCAGCACGGATATCCCTGACCCTCTCTCGCCACTCCTCCCTATCGTTCATCGCCCTAGGTAGGTCTTCAGGACAACAACCTGTATCCTCACATAGCTGCTGAATGTACGTTCGTGCTGGTCGTCCTGCTTTTGCACGGCCGTGTGTGGGGATCCATAAGAGTACATCTCTTATCAGTTCATCTCTGCTTCTCCAGCAATGTCCTGCATGTCTGGTTCGCCTAACTTGAATAGTTTTCGTGATAGGGGGCAGGTGGCCGTACAGTTGGTGTCTTGTGGGGTGTTGCTGCCAGGACTTGTTCAGGATTGCACGCAGCATTCTTGTGTAATTGCCATCTAGTTTCTTCTCCAGCCGTTTTGTTATTATTATCATTAATCTTGTTTTATTTTTTGTAAGTAGTAGTAAGTAAAGTTGGCGACCTTAGTCGTGGGCGACTAGAAGGCTCCCTTTTCGATAGCTACTACACTGAGGTGTAGAGAAGGGCGCTACTCCTTTCCCTGGATTGCTCCACTTTACCCTTGATACGTACTTTATATTGCTGAGTGTTAAGCAAGGAGGTATCAAGTACCATTTTTAAAGTCTTTGGTATGACGTGACCTCGGATTGAACCCAGGTCTCCCGGACCATTGGGGAACACTCTACCCACTTGGCCAATGAGCCGGTGATCATTGCATACCACAGATTAAATTATTCAGATTTCTTTCAAGTGTCTTTGTAAAAATTCAGAAAATAAGATTTAAAACTTAAAAAGCCTATTTTTCTTATTTGTTAGTGGGATTAAGTGTGAAACATTTCTCTGTTTGACATTTAAAAAAAACAAACAAACTCTTCATGTACTTCTTATGTCACCGAGTTTAAGACCGACATTGTTTGTTTTTAATAGTCATATTACAGTCAACGAAAAATTTTACAAAATGTTCAATGTGGCCCTCGTACTGAAAATCTTGGAAATTCTGGGTTTAGACGTTATCATTCTGTGATTTGTCATTTCCAGTAATCCAGCACTCATCAAGTCCCAATGGTGCTGGATTAATACAAGATTATCGGTAATCTCCATAAGAAATAATATTTCATGTAAACATTATATAATCATATCTATAAACACGATTACAATCCCCATAATCATTATTGAATTCTGGTGTGACACGAAACTGCATCCTGGGGTGAGGCTCTAATTCTGGGAAGTGTGGAGTCCCCCGCCTTGTTGCCATTACTCTCAGGTCCACATTGGTCTGGAATGGAAATACCTGTCAGGGTTCCATCAATGAGTCAATTAGATATTTTCAAAAGTTAGTAATATTAGGACGACTTGAAACCATATGACTGTATTTGTATCAAAATAGTTATCTGAATAATAATTTACAGATTGGTTGGGTTTTAGGGCTCATCAGCACTTGTAGGTTATTTAATGCTAAATCCAGTTTATATATATATATATATATATATATATATATATATATATATATGTGTGTGTGTGTGTGTGTGTGTGTGTGTATATAATTTGTAAACGAATAGTTTTAGATAACATTTTTAAACGAGCCTGAACTCATCTTTTTAATTAAATGGTTTCATATATTGCTATGTAACAGTAATGTTATATAATAGCCGAGGGATTTCGGTTCATGCCTTTGAGTTTAGTTAGGCTGAGAACCTTTCGGCTCAGCACATGGGTTAGTTAGGTGCAACATTGAGGCAGGTGTTAACGCGGGCGCACTGGCGAATGGAGGTGTCACTCAGATGTCATAATAGTCCGAGACGAAACGGGGTAACAGGCTGCGGGTGACATCACGCACCGGAAGCGCACGGAGGTTTTGTGAGAATCTGAAGAAGGGGCCGCTCGAGACGGGGGCCGCTCGAGATAGGGGCCAAATGAATAAGACAGCATAGAAGATTGTGTCTCTCCTCCTTACGTCGAAACCTTTAACTCAAAGTTAATAAAAAGGTTTCGTACCTGAACAAGCAGTCGTTACGTGTTTTCGAATTCCGAGATTCCTATGTTCTTTATATGTTCTATCGTTATGAACATTCGATGTCCATTTCGCACATGGCCATATTCGTGTATAAGGCTATGTAACAGTAACAATTTATTGTTTCAAGTATACTTATTTAACACGAATAATTCTATTAGTGTTAATCATTTGTTAGTAGACGCGTAAATAGCTTCAAGTATTGCTATATAACCCCGATAGTTTTATTTGCACACAGTTGAATAATTTCAAGCATCGCTATCTAACACTAACAACATCAGCCATTTGTTTGCACAAAGTTAAATTGCTAAACAATTCTATTTGATCCATTGAAAGGATCCTAACAGTTACTACCACTCCGGGTTTGAGTGGACCTGGTAGTAATGGCTATGAAGGAGTACTACACATTCCCCAGAATGGAGGTGTCCGTGGTGTATTGGTTATCGTCGCAGGATATGGACATGGCGACACGAGTTCAAATCCTGACTGATTGCATTCACATAGCACTAATACCCTTGGGAAAGGTATGAATCCAAATATTCTCCCTCCAGCTATGGGTAAATAGTAGGACAGACTAGGTTCTTCAGCCTTGGCGAGGCAACTAGTCTAGGAGAAGGAAAACTCTGGATTCAAACCTGCTAAAATCTGCTTAAAAATTGACCGAGCGGAGGGGTTGATAAATAGGACTATACATTCCCCAGAACTCCAGGACTAGAGTCTCACCTTCAGATTGTTTATAGTCATATACAGGATACTCTTTGTTGTGAGCGGGGGTCTTACCTGTCTGTAGAGATGTAATCAGTGTATTCTACAGCCCTAACCAAGTAAGTTGAATTCTTTACAAATTATTAGTAGTAGTCACTACTTCAAACAATGAAATTGTTCACAGATTATTGATGTTAGATAGGAATATATGTAACTATATAACTGCTTTGGAACAAATTATTACTATTGAATAGAAATGGTTACTTTAAATATTATAATTATGAATAAATTATTTCTATTAGATAGGGATACTTCATTTCATATAGTTGCGTGAAAATCTTTTACATTAGAAGGGAATATTGATACCATATAATCGTGAAGAATTGTTGGAGGTGCCCGTGGTGTAATGGTTATCGTTGTAGGAAATGGACACGGCGACACAAGTTCAAATCTTGGACGAGACTGATTGCATTTCACATAGCACTAATACTCTTGCGAAAGATATGAATCTAATTATTCTTATATGGGTAAATAGTAGGGCAGACTAGGTTCTTCAGCCTTGGTGAAGCAATAAGTCTGGGAGAAGGAAAACTCTGATTTCAAACCTGTTAAACTTTGTTTAAAAATTGACCTTGTGTCATATCCTGCCCGAGCGGAGGGGTTGGGTAAATATGTATAATCGTGAAGAAAGTGCGATTAAAAATTATTGCAACAGGATGTATTACTCGTTGAACCACTCGAATCATTATTGAGAGTACCTTTTAGGATGCCATCTATCGGTCAATAATATCTGAGATAATGTTTAAAATGATAATGAAGCAAAATTTACCCTTAGAATATTGATACTGCAACTAAGTATGAAGTGTCCAACTGTTTAAAATGATTGTAAACTTAATTAATACATAGGCTCTTAAAACATTATTATTGAAATTTGATAGGAACAATTAAGATATATAATTGTTTGCAAATAATTACCCTTGTCATAATTAAGTAAAAATGGTTACTTGAAACCCTATAATCTCGTTCAAATTATTAGTATTATATAGAAATACTTAAGACCACATAATTATCGACAAATTATGTATTAAGAATAGTTACTTAAAGCTATAATTGTTTGTCAATGATCATTGCTTCATAGAAATAAGGACTTGAAACAATGTAGTAGCTTGAAAAAAAAACTTCAACATTAAATAACCCCACAAGAATTTACATGCCATAAAAACCAGCCAGCCATCTAACAATAACTGACTGCATTATTATCACAACTAGAAAAATTTATTTTTTCAGCAATCAATTACGCAAATCTAAAATCACTGGTTCTTACAAAAGGTACAACATAAAGTGAAAAGAAATCAGCTATATTTTTGTTCTATTTATCCCTCTACAATAAATAACTTCAACAAATAGAACGGGGAGTTTTTCAGGCGTAGTGGCTAATGAGCTTGACTGCAACATCGTAGTAAGTGAGTTCGAACTCCAGTCACGCTATCAAATTCACTTTCGGACTAATACTTTTAGGAAAAGCATGAAGCCCCTTATCCCAACCAACTGTAGATAAAATAGTACCACTAAAGTTTTTTTCCAAGGCAGACTTTGACATTAAATAAACCACAAAGGTTGATATGCCATTAAACAAAGAACCCAAAGCAAACCGTCATAAAATTGTCTCTTGTTTTTTTTATTTACTGTTTCTTTTCTCTCGTTAACTTAAAGGAGTCAAACTCAAAGACTCAACCAAAAAGCCATTATGCCCAGGGGTAGATGGGTGGAGAACAGTGGTGATATGAAATATTCGTCTGTTATAGTTAAACTTTCATACAACTAACAGTATGTTAAGGAAATCCTTTATCAAAATGAGTGTGCAATTTAATATTTTTGTATTCTTATTTTCTGACTTGTACCGATTTACATGATAATTTAAAAGTATTAGAAGACGATTAGATGATGTTTAGAGGTAATCCTATAATTAAACAATTCCCCAGGTCTCAGTGGCTTTAGATAAATGAAGGAAGACATTAATCAATGATCACCAAGAGGCACAGACAATTATTTTAAGTTGTTACAATTATAAGAATATCTTCGACCGCAACAGAGAATAAAATAAATAAATCTTATATACGGCATTATTAGTTAAAGGTCAGGTTCAGTTTTTAAAACAAAATAGACAGTGAAAAGCTTGAGAAAATGTTACAGCGGTCCTTCTTCCATGGTGTATGACGTCATAAAACGATAAAAAAAGAAGCTTGGTTTCTTTGTTTAATGGTATAACAACCTTCATGGGTTATTTATTATCAAAGCCATCCTTGTTGGAGAACTATCGTGGTACGACTTAACCCATGACTAAGAGGAAGAAAGGCGATTATCCTTTTCCCAAGGATAAGAGCCTGGAAGTAAATTTAATAAAAACGTGACTGAAGTTCGAACTCACTATGATATAGTAATACAGTATTTTAGCCGGGGCGTTACATAGACTCTTCCTAAAGACGAATGAAAATCAGCTTTAGAATTTATCTTTTTCCTGTCTGTCCAGCAAATAAGTCAATTGTTACTTGCTTTTTTTATTAACTGTTCCTTACCTTATTATCTCAGAGGTATAAATTTCAAGGACCCCCCCCCCAAAAAAAAGCCATTATGTCTTGGAGAAGAAGTAGGAAATGGAAATCCGCAATTTTCGACAGTTATAGAGTTAAACTACTATACCGCTCATAGAGGGCAAAGGAAATCCATTATTTAACAAAATGAACGTGCGATTAATTTGATTATTTCTATTCCTTTATTTTCTAACTTGTAACAATTTACATGGTGATTGAAAGGTATGATTTAAAGATATAATTTAGCGGTTGTTTAGTGGTAATTTTGTGAATTGGTATATCCACAAATCCAGCGGTTAGTAAATGAAAGAAGAGTCAGAGGCCCAGGCACTGATTTCAAAATTTCCAGACCACTGTCATATAAAATTTCCCGTGAAACTGTTATTTCAAATTATTATTCTAAGCTATTTCAAATATTAGAATATTCCCTGTTGGTAGCACTAAGAATACGCTGACTGTATCATCTTCAAAGATGTAAGAGCCCCACCCCTTTAAGAAGGGGTGTTATGGATGGGACACTCAACTGTATCCGAAGTACCCCTTCATTGTACCCCTTTCATTGCTTCCAGTTCTATTCTGACTCAATTTGTAGTCGTTAGTAACCAATCAAGGGGTCTTCGATTAATCGTGAAAAAACATTGTAAATTGCCCAATTGGCTGGGGCTGCAGAATACACCGACTGCACCTCTGCAAAAGGGTTAGACCCACCCTCTCAACGAGTATCCTGGTTATGACACTAAACAATCTGATGGAGAGGTTCCAGCAAGGTTGGAGCTTTGGGGAATGCAGAGTACCCCTTCATTGTTATCGCTCCCAGGTCCACTGTGGCCCGGAGTTGTAGCATTTGATATGGGTCAAATAGAGCTAAGCTGTGTACTTATGCTAAACCGAATTGTTTAAATTAGAACTGTTTTTGATATTGAATCTGCGTACTTATGATAAACTGAATTGTTTGAAATAGAACTGTAATGACATTTAAACTGTACTTATGCTAAACTGAATTTATTAAATTTAAACTGTTTATATGTATAAAAATAGATTTGGCATTAATGACTTACAATGTTTGACGTGCCATAAAACAAAACAAAACCCTATCTATGGGTTCAAATAGAACTAAACTGTGTGCTTATACTAAAAACGAATTGTTTGAAATAGAACTGTTTTGACATTTAACTGAGCATAAACAAACAACTATACTTATACTAAACTTAATTGTTTGAAATAGAACTGTTTATATGTATAAAATAGATTTGGCATTAAATAACCTACAACGGTTGATGTGCCATAAACAAAACAAAACAAAACCCTATCTATGGGTTCAAATTGAACTAAACTGTGTACTTATGCTAAACCGAATTGTTTGAAATAGAACTGTTTTGACATTTAACTAAACATAAACAAAAAACGATACTTATACTAACCTGAATTGTTTGAAATAGAACTGTTTATATGCATATAATATATTTGGCATTAAATAACCTACAACGGTTGATGTGCCATTAAACCAAACCAAACCAAATCATTCGAAAGAAATAATTACATAAATGAACAATGAAAGCGATTCTTTAATCTCTAGGCATAATATAACTCTAAACGATTTTACATGTATTCAAAATTAATTGAATATTGAAATATCTGACACAGCCGCGGCAAATATAAAAAGTGAAAAGTGCATCTTACACAGCACATTATTAATTGCTCATAAGCCTAGAAAAGATACAAAAACTTGTACAATTCTTACAACATTGGTTCTTTTATCATTTATAACGTAAAGAAACAAAAAGAAAATGTCCTATCCTTTTCATTCTATCTCTCTCTATTTAGTACATTGCTTAGAATCGCACTTGCTTTTTATCTAATGTTTCTTTTCCCTTATTATCTCAGAGGTCTCAAACTCAAGGATCCCCAAAAGCCATTAGGTTCCAGGGAAAAATTGGGAAAGTAGCGGGTGTGCAATTTTCGTCAGTTATAACGATAAACTGCCGTTCAGTTAATTGGCGACTAAGGAAATCCTTTATTTATCAAAATAAACGTGCATATGACAGTAAACGCATTGGGTGGGTAGGTCATGTTTTTAAGGGACTCTAAGTCGAATCTGACAGTCACTTCCCGCTATCCTCACTAACAATATTTTGACAATTATCATTGCTCATTCGCACAACGACTGTAAATCTATTACATTCATTTCCAGTTTTAATAGATGCAATTGTGTTGATATTTACTAAATTATGTCCAGTATGGCATATAGGACATTGGTTGTATTAAGAACAAGCTATTATTATGTGGTCTCTTATTTAAGTATTGAACAGGCTCGTCGTTGCTTAACTTTTCCAAGTATGAGTTATTGTTTACTAAACTTTGCTTTGTTAGTCCCTCAGGGCCAAGATTTCTTACAACCCCTGCTGTTTCCTTGTGGTCACCCATCTAAATAACGAACAGACATACTGTTGCTTAACAGAAATAATTTACACACAACTGCATGGTTTCAAGTAGTCCTCAATCCAGTTGGCTGGGGCAGTAGAATGGTAAGACGCCCCCACAACGAATGTCACCTTTGTATAGCACTGGACCCCGTGGTCCAGTTTAAGCTATAATCAGGCATATGTGCTTGGACCCAGATTTAGGTCCAAGTCCAGCTAGGCTCATCAGACTCACATTGCACTACATTGGTTGATGACCAGCTTAGTTCGTGCTTCGGCTTACGCCCGACCTTCCCTTCCCTCAATCCCCACTTTAAGCCGACCTTCGGGTCATTGACCTTGTATAAAGTCATGTCTGGTGGGAGGCAGAGACAAATATCCCCCCAACGAATGTCCTAGCTACGACTCTAATATGGATCTTGTAGTGAGGCTCAAATCCTGGAGTTTTTGTGTATTTGGAGTACCCCTTCATTAGAATTACTCCCAGGTTCATTCTGACCCAGAGAGGTAGTACCTATTAAGATCTATTCTATGAGACAAATGTACTAAACGGACTTATTTTTTAACTTTTTATTTACATAGATTTATTTAGTCTAGCACACCGGCCTCAGATTGCTTGCAATACTTGTTTTTACTCAGTGATCACCCATTTTCATACTGAACTGTACCACTGAATGAAGAAAATGCAAAACGCATCTTATATAGCAAGATCTTGTTGAGGTTTTCAAAAAACTAGATGGTGTTTTGCCAGAAAAAAAAACACGTTACAACATAAGTTCTTCCGCTGTATATAACTTAAAGAAATGAAAATAAAAATCAGCTATACTCTTTATTTCATCTCAGTCTGCTGAGTTGATTATTTCATTAAATTTTGATTTTTTTATTTCCTGTTTTTGTTCCCCTATTATCTGAGATCCCAAGATGAAGGACATTAAAAAACGTCCTTGGAAAAAGTTTGTAAATGGGGATGTGCAATTTTCGTCAGTTATAGTATTAAACTTTCCTACAGCTAAGAGACAGTTAAGGAAATTTTTTATTAATCAAAATAACTGTGCAATTCATAAAATGTTTCCAGCTTCGTCGGCTGGGGTTATAGAATGCGCCGACTGTATCTCTGCAGATGGGTAAGATCCTATCAACGAGTGGCATGAGTATGACACTAAACAATCTGATGGTGATGTTCCAGCGTTGGAGCTTTAGGGAAAGTGAAGGAACCCTTCATTGCCATTACTCCCAGGTCAACTCTGATCTGGACAAGTAGAACCTGTGTCGTATACTGAACCGCTGGACAAACAACGAAAAACTCGTAGATATATAAAAATATAATTTATATTTTTATTCTTTGACGGTGACGATTGTGTGTAATAGGAAAACAGTCAGAGAGAGTTTGCACATATCTTTCTTCTGTGGCAGGGATCCTTTGTGCGTATTAGAGCGACAGCCGGAGAACACACATGACATGTTTGCTTGAGAGACCAGCGGGTCTCTTCCTTCGCTTGAGAGACCAGCGGACCTCTACCTTCAGTCCAAATTTACAGACCTGATATTGTCTTTTTAAATCCCATGCGGAAGTATAAGAATCCTCTTCGTCTCACGTATTTTTCTGCTCATGGCTGGTTAACGGAACTTACATACTTCCGCTTTTTCCAATAGTTTGTTGATCTTATCTGCGAACGTAAATATCTGTCACTCTATCCATAGGCAATAAATTATATTCTCGCCATCATATTTTATATTTCTCTTCCCTGTAAAACCACTTTGATGATGTTATCTTGCGACCACGTTGAATCTCCTAAGTTCATCGTGGCCAGCTAAGCTAGTATATTACACCTGTTAGAGTCCCATCTATGAGAAATATTTAATTATTTATCAGATGTAAAATCTTTTAACTGTGCAAACAAATGACTGATGATAAATTGAATTAGTAGTATTACATGGAAATGCTTGGAACTATTTATCCGTGTGAAAACGAATGAATATTGTTGAATAGCAATACTTGAAACCATTTAACTGTTTGTTTATTTGTTTGTTTAGGTTTTATGGCATATCAATTTTTGTAGGTTATTTAATGCCAAAACCATTTTTATACAAATGAGCAGTTCTATTTCAAACAATTCAGTTAAGCATAAATACAGTTTGATTGTCAAAAACATTTCTATTTCAAGCTATTCAGTTAAGTCAAACAGTTTGAATTCACACAATTCAGTTTCGTATGAGAATAGTTTTTGATTACACAGTTAAATGTCAAAACAATTCTATTTCGAACAATTCAGTTTAGCGTAAGTACAGTTTTGATACCAAAAACAGTTCTATTTCAAGCAATTCAGTTTCGCTGAAGTTCACCGTTTAGTTCTATTTGATCCACAGATAGGACACTATCAGGTGCTACCACTCCGGGCCAGAGTGGACCTGGGAGCGATGACAATGAAGAGTACTCTTGATTCCCCAAAGCTCCAGCATTACTGGAACCTCACAATCAGATTATTTAGTGTCATATACAGAGCGCTCATTGGGATAGGTTTTACCGCTCTGCAGAGGTGCAGTCGGTGTATTCTACAGTCCCAACCGACTGGACAACCATTTAACTGTGTGAAAATATAACTATTAGCGTCAGATAGCAATACTTTAAACTCTGGCTCGTTTAAAAATCATATTACCGACAGACTATTCGTTTACAAATCATATATATATATATATATATATATATATATATATATATATATAAAGGATTTGTCATTATTTAACCTGCAAAAGTTGATATGCAATAAAACACAACCAACCAACCAACCAACTAACCAACCAAATATTATGTTTCTGTTCACTTATTTTCTATTTTGCAACGATGTACATGATAATTCAAAGGTATCGAGTTTAGCTTTTCTTTTTTTGTTTAAAGGCATAGCAACCTTCGTGTGTTATCTAATGCAAAAGGTGGTAGAAGGATAATAGTGATACTATTAAACCCACAAGAGAGTGATAGAGAAAGTAAAACCTTTCTTAAGGGTATTAGTCCGAATTAGAACGTTATTGCACGACTGGAGTTCGAAATCGTTTACTACGATGTTGCAATCCAGAACGTTAGCCACTACGCCACGGCAAATTTAAATGAATGATGAGATGATCCATTACTGTTATTTAGATTTCATTCTGTGGTTTGCTATTTCCACGAATTCAGTGATTCCTCGGGTTTAGTGGCGCTGGATAAATGAAGGAAGACATTTAGAATTATAAAGAAACCCTGGCAAGGATTTTAAATTTCAACTGTTATTATTATTATTTTACATTATTTCAAACATCAGAACATCTTTTACAGCCCCAACGAATAACAAATGTCCAAAGTGCATTTTATAATGCTCATTATCAGATCAAGTTGAGCTTTTCAAAAAAATTAAACTGCGGTTTACAAGTAAAAAATTCATGCAAGTGTTACAAAATGAGTTATTCTAAGATGTATGCAGTCATAAAAGCAAAAGAAAATTGGCTGTCCCATTTATTCTCTCCCTATCTTGACCCAGTCGACTGGAGCTGTAAAATACACCGACAACTTCTCTGAATAGGGATTAGACTCCCGAACGAGTGTCATGTAAGTGACTCTAAACAATCTGATGGTGAGGCTCCAATAATACTGGAACTTTGGGGAATGCAGAGTACACCTTCGTTGTCATCGCTCCCAGGTCCATTCTGGCCCGCAGTGGTAGCACCTGATAGGGTCTTATCTATGGGTCAAATAGATCTAAACTGCTAAACTAAATTGTTTGAAATAGAACTGTTTTGATATTTAAACTGCGTACTTCTGGTAAACTGAATTGTTTGAAGTAAAATTGTTATGACATTTAACTGTGTTAACAATCAACGATACTTATACTAAATTGAATTGTTTGAAATAGAATTGCTTTTATATATAAAAATTGATTTGGCATTAAATAACCTACAAAGGTTGATGTGCCATAAAACCAAACCAAACCAAACCAAATCTATTCCTGTCGGTACTGAACATTATTTCAGTACATTTTCCTTTGCTTTTTACTTACCATTTCTGGTTCCCTAACCTTAGAGGTTTCATAATGAAGGATCCCAAAGCCATTATATAGGGGGAGAGCAGTGGTAAAAATCGCCAAGTTTCATTGGTCTTCCAGTTTTTGGAATCAGAAATTGACACAGACCCAACACCTTTTTGTGGAATGGGAGTAAGTGTATCCTACCAAGGGGAATGTCCACCGCAAATTTACAGTAAATAGACAGGATTTAAAAAAAAAAATTCTCATGGCAATAATTTTCTTGAGGCATTGTTCCTTAAATTTTCCCACTTAACCATTTAATTGTAAGCAAACAAAAGAGCTCTGGCTCGTTTAAAAATTATGTTTCCTACAAAATATTCGAAAACGAATCATATAGTATATATATATATATTGCAATATCCTTCAAAATAAATTCAATAAGATAAAATTATATATATTATTCTATTCTATTATATTTATTTGGAAGGCTATTGTAATGCAAAATAATTATTCAGGGTCTATTTAATTTCGAAGAAAAATTTTCATCACCAGAGACTTTTATAGTATGAACTCGGTGTTGTATATTCAAATTTTTGGACCATGTAAACATGGTGTCACGTGGGGTGTTAGAACGCTATGTTGAGTGTTGTAACCATGGTGCCACGCGGGGTGTTTAAACGCCATACGGAAGAGACATGGCTTCAGTTGTTCTAATCAATTTCATATATATATATAATTTGGCATTGAATAACCTGCAAGAGTTGATATGCCAACCAAACCTAACCAAACAATCTATGAGTCAACTAAGTCCGTTTAAGAATTTTTATTGGTATTGGATAGGAATATTTGAAATTTGTAAACATCAATCATCCCACACAATAATGGCTGACATGTCAGCAGGGTTAAAGGCATGTCAATTACTTTCCTTTCATACAGGTAAAAAGCCCTGTAAAATGGTATCATTGTTATGAGACAAAGCTTAATCAGCTCAGTAGATGGTAAAGTAACTATTTCCTGGTCATTACTTCCAGATTCCCTCTAGCCTCAAGCGGTAGTCTATGTTTAGGTCCTATTTATGAGTCGAAGTACTCGTATTAAGAATAGATGAAAGAATGAGACTGTAAATTATTTGTATTTATCATAATTACTTGAAACTATTATTGCTTACAAAGAATTATTATTATTAAATAAATGAAATCATATACATATGTACAAATAAATGACAATTATTAAAAAGAAACAATTACTTACAAAAATATAATTATTAGTATTAGATAGGGATACTTGAAACCATAGATGTACCATATGGACGCTGACTAAGGGTATAGAAAAAAAGCTTAACGGCAATTACACAAGAATGCTAAGAGCTATATTGAAAAAATTCTGGAAGCAACATCCCACAAAATAACAACTGTACGGTAACCTACCTCCAATCTCTAAAACCTACAAAATAAGATGAACAAGGCATGCAGGACTCAGCTGGAGAAGTAAAGACGTGCTCATAAGAGACGTACACCTATGGACCTCTTCACACAGATGAGCAGGTGTTGGACGACCAACTAGAACTTATCTACAACAGCTCTGTACGGACACAGGATGTAGTCTAGAAGACCTGCCGGAAACGATGGATAATAGAGGCAAGTGGCCAGGGAGAGTTTGGGAAATCCATACTAGTGGCACGGCATGATGATGATGATTTGCGTTATATATAAATAATTGATATTATATAACTATGTGCAAACAACTATAACAAAAATGTCGTTGATTGATTGGTTGGGCTTTTTGGCATATCAACCTTCGTATTTTATTTAACGCCAAATCCATTTTTATGAAAATAGTTCTATTTCAAAGAATTCAATTTCGCATAAGTTCGTAGTTTAAATGTTAGCGTAGTTTAATTGTGAAAAACATTTCTATTTCAAGCTATTCAGTTTAGTCAAGCAGTTCTAATTCAGCTAATTCAGTTTAGTATAAGTAAATATTTTGTTTTCACACCGTTAAATGTCAAAACAGATCAATATTAAACAATTCAGTTTAGTATAAGTACATTTTCAATGTCAAAAACAGTTCCATTTCAAACAATTCAGTTTAGCATAAGCACTCATGGAAGTACGATTTAATTGTCGATAACATTTCTATTTCAATCTATTCAGTTTAGTCAAACAATTCAGTTTAACATAAGTATACCATTAGTTCTATTTAACCCAGAGATAGGGCCCTATCAGGGGCTACCACGCTGGGCTAGAGTGGACCAAGGAGCAATGGCAATGAAGGGGTACTCTGCATTCCCCAAAGCTCCAGCATCACTGGAATCTCACCATTAGATTGTTTAGTGTCTTATCCAGGACACTCGTTGGGAAGGTCTTACACCTCTGCAGAGGTACTGTCAGTGTATTTTACAGCCCCAGCCGACCGGGCAAATTACAAAAATGCACGCGATTACCTAACCTCTAAGGATAAAACAACTGGTAGACATACTGTCAAAACCAATCAAAAAGGAAAAAATAAAGAAAAAAACTATTGAATCTTAAATTCAAGATTAGAGATGAACAAATATTGGAAAAGCCAGAGAGGAACACAGTCCGATCTATCGGTCAAATAGATCTGTTTAAGTTAACGACGTCTTTACTCATTTTTGTTTGTTTGTTTGTTTGTTTTTTTAGGTTTTATTGCATATCAACCTTTAAAGGTGATTCAATGTCAAATCCCTTTTTATACAAATAAACAATTCTATTTTGAACAATGGCCCGAGTCATACCATAGACTCAAAAAATGGTACTTGATGCCCCCTTGCTTAACACTCAGCAATGTAAGGTAGGGATCAAGGGTTAAGTGGAGAAATCCAGGGAAAGGAATAGCGCCCTCCCCTACGCCTTGGTGTCGTAGCTATCGAAAAGTGGAGCCTTCGAGTCACCCTCGAGTAAAGTCGCCAAACTTACTTTACTTATTTCAAACTATTCATTTTAGCATAAATACACAGTTTGATTGTCAAAAATATTTCTGTTTCAAGCTATTCAGTTTTGTCCAAAAGTTCTAATTCAAGCAATTCAGTTTAGTACAAGTATAGTTTTTGTTTACGTATAGTTAAATGTCCAAACAGTTCTATTTTGAACAATTCAGTTTAGCGTAAGTACAGTTTCAATGTCAAAATGTCAAAAATAGTTCCATTTCAAACAATTCAGCTTAGTATAAGTATGTAGTTTAAATGTCAATAATAGTTCTATTAGTTTAGCATAAGTACACAATTTAGTTCTATTCGATCCATCGATAGGACCCTATCAAGTGCTACCACTCCGGGCCAGAGTGGATCTGGGAGCGATGGCAATGAAGAGATACTCTGCATTCCCCAAATTTCATCATTACCGGAATCTCACCATCAGATTGTTTAGTGTCATATACAAGGGTACTCGTTGGAGGAGTTTTACCCCTCTGCACGGAAGCAGTGAGTCTAATATTCAGCCCCAGCCGATTGAGCAATTTACTTGTTTTAAAAGATTGTTATCTTCTTCGTCTTCCTAAATTTTCATTGTCTCGACGATCTTTCAGAGAAAACTTTGCGAGGACTCACAGTGCTACATTCTACTTATATTTGAAAAGGTGTTTGTAATGTACTGGATACCGTCGTAGGAAATGAACACGGGGAAACGAGTTCAAATCCAGGATGAGACTGTTTTACATTTCAAATAGTGTTAAAATCTTTGAGAAAGGTTGGAATCCAACTATTCTTCCTCCAGCAATTGGTTATTAATAGGGCTGGCGGGGCTCCTCAACCTTGGTATGGAAACGAGTCAAGTTGAAGGAAAACTCTGAATTCAAACCTATTAAACCCTGCTTAAAAATGACCTCGTGTCGCATTTTACTCTGTGAACCGGTAAATATATACATACATACATACATACACTCTACTAACATCATTTTCTCTTAAAATTGCGGAAAGTGGTCTGACGGTCGGCGGTGCGGAAAATGGAAGCGGCAAAACGGGTTCGAACTCTGGCTAGAACCAGTTTGCGCTTTGGCAATATTAGTGTCCTTTATAAAAGCACGTGTTTGCTTCTCTGTCTGTATATTTCATGTTTTGTTTCCTTCTTCATTTGATATCCGCTTCCGCCATCTTAACAGATGAAAACAGGAAACGTCTCTCTGCTATCCCTATACCCATTCTTTTCACCTCAACGGACGACATTAAAGATAATCGAACCAGAGTAAGCACCCTCCGTTGATGAGCAGGCCGAAGAAAAAAATATCTGATATGAATTTGACACATCGAATGTCGGTGATATCAAATGTCTTTTTAGAGGATTGATCATTAACATCGAGTAACTAGTGACATTTACGGGTTCAGAGTCCGGTTGGGAGAGTTTGCGCTCACTTCGCACTTGTGCCCCTTGACAAAAGTATGGATCCAGTTTATCCGACAACCATGAGTAAATTGCAGGAATGTTAGAAAATTACCACAACATGGCAAAAGAAAGATTTAGTTAGGATTATTTCATGCAACAAGAACCATATAACCCTGTGCAATCTGTTACTTATACACCTAATAGAAGCTGCAGTATACATACATATATACCCATCGTACTGTATATATATATATATATATATATATAAGTGTGTGTGTGTGTGTTAGTGTGTAAATATATATATATATATATACATATATATAGTGCAATGGGTAAATTGTCAAGAATTCAAATTATCAATTTAGTGAATGCGCTTTGTTTGTTAGAGTTATTGTCTACTGATCAGCGAATTAAAGTTAATTGGTCAGTGATGAAAACAGAATCATGACACAATTTACTCTTCAAAAAATGTTAAAACAGCATGCTGTACGGTTGGTATTTACGCCGGAAATGCCAATGCAAACATTTCAGAATATTTGGGTGTCACTCTGAGAATAGAGCAGAAGATTAGATAAAAGTTCGATGAGTCCAATAGTGATTACGAAGGCACAACAGCTCTCTCTGATCTTTCTGATTAGAAAAGGACTCCCGATTTTTTTGTGAGATCCAGGCTATATATATATATATATATATATATATATATATATATATAAACAGATGGGAATAAAGAATAATTTCAAAATCATTTGATTGATAAAAAATGCACCCAGGATATATATATATATATATATATATATATATATATATATATATATATATATATGTAAACAGATGGGAATAAACAATCATTTCAAAATTATCTAATTGATCAAAAAATGCTCAAATACAAGTCGGCTAAGCAGCAACAAAACTTTCTTGCATTTATTTCATCAGATGTAACTCCATAAAAATAAAGTTTCATTAGATGATTGTTTTCTATTGCATAGAAAACATATGAAACTAATAGTTATTGGACAATAGTAAGGAGATAAGATCTTAATTTCTTTTAGTCGTATATATATAAGAATAGAAAGAATACATGCATAAACGTTGGTCATTTTTAAAATAAATTTGTTAATCTCGACCGGCTTCTCCTTAAGCTGTCATCTGGAAATGTTTATTTCATGACTGTTCATTTTTCAAGATTAAAACTTTAATGAATGCCAAGGGGATTGTCTTCACGTGAAAATGTAACTTCAACTTTAACTTAAAGACTTTACCATTCGACTTCATGAATAATTTGAAGTGAGAGAAAAAATCTCTGTCTCACTCTCGAAAACGTGGTTAAGCAGATTTCGTTTAGTTTGATTTTATGACATATCAACCCTTGTAGGTTATTTAATGCCAAATCTGATATATATATATATATATATATATATATATATATATATATATATATATATATATATGATCGGTAACTCATAAATCAAAGTTGAATAGTTCAAAGTATTGCTATATATCACTCACAATTCCATTAGACATCAATCATTTGTTTACACGTAATTAAAAGATCAAACGGTTCTATTTCTAAGAATTCAATTTGGCATAAGTCATTTGTTTGCACTCATTTTAAATGCTAAATAGTTCTATTTGACCCATAAAATAGATGGCTACCACTCTAGGCCAGATTGAACAAAGAAACAATGGCAATGAAGGGAGACTCTGCATTCCCCAAACCTCCAGCTTTATTGGAGTCTCACGATCAGATTGTTTAATGTCATAACTAGGACATTCATTGGGGGTGAGACCTTACTGCTCTGCAGAGATGCTGTCGGTCTATTCTACAAGCTGGGAGAATTCGTCTTTAATTCTTAAATAATCAATTTCTCAACATTTCAAGATTTTCAATGTTGAAGTTAATCAATGAAAGACCGGGTGTTACTGGACTAAAATGTAGATGATTTCGAGGGATCTAATTCGTTGTTAAGTCCATTTGGAGTAAAGAATTCAAAATGTAAACGGCATCAACTTCAGTAGTTTCCAGAACTGATTAAGTGTTTGATAATCTTTCTCGTTATTTTCTATTATATGATATATTTTCTATTATATCTAATAATACTGGCATACGTGTTCGCCCATGGCCTGGGAGACCTGGGTTCAATCACCGGTCGAGTCATACCAAAGACTCAAAAAATGATACTTCATGCCCCCTTTCTTAACACTCAGCTTCATAAGATATAGATCAAGGGTAAAGTGGTCAATCCAGGGTAAGGAGTAGCGCCCTCCCCAACACCTTGGTGTAGTAGCTATCGAAAAGGGAGCCTTCGGGTAACCCACGACTACAGTCACCAACTTTACTTATATATAATAATATTTTCTATTATGGAATATCATTATACTCTCCATCTCATCAGATGACTCCACACGTTTAATTAGAGGTTGAAAAAAATCAATAGTAATAATCCACACCCACTGTCTTCGGACGCTGACTGGATATTACCGATATTATATATATATATATATATATATATCTGCGTGTGTGTGTGTGTGTGTGTGCGTATGTATGACTGCAATTTTATTTAAATGTCCCTGGTGGATTGTTTTTGTATGACGGGTAAATACATTTGGTTTCATGTATTTTCAACCCCTAACACACGTACACACACACACACACACACATATATATATATATATATATATATATATATATCGTCTTTCAAGTTTATTCATTTATATATATATATATATATATATAATGTTGTAGACATTTAATGTAAGCAAGAATCGCTTTCTTGTTTGTGGTCGGCATCCAAGATGAGTTAATCGAAAAAACATTTTAGAATACTTATCTTTACTTATCTGCATTCAATTATAATTATTTTCCAAGACACACAGCACACTCCTACTTGTCCATATGTATGCATATTCATTCACCAGTTTCTTTCCGTTTCTGTCTGTCTGTCTACCTATCTATTTCTCTATCAATCTTTGTGTTTTCTGTGTCTATGCACACACACACACACACACACACATGCATATATATATATATATATATATATATATATATATAATTAGAACACACACCGTTTATAGAAAAAAAAAAAACGGTAGTAAAATCAACGTTCTTGATATACAAAAACAGTGTAAAGTAGTTATATTGTAGAACAAATGTAACCAGTTTTCAAAGGTAGTAAAATGCAAGATTAATATAACAAACATGAGACTCTGAGTTTCGCATAAACGATCATCAGGTGAGATTCGTCGAAGCCCACATCTGTATTCATATTTACCAACCCCTCCGCTCGGGCAGGATATGACACAAGGTCAATTTTTAAGCGAAGTTTAGACTAGTTGCCTCACCAAGGCTGAAGAACCTAGTCTGCCCTACTATTTACCCATAGCTGGAGGGAGAATAATTGGATTCATACCTTTCCCGAGGGTATTAGTGCTATGCGAAATGCAACCAGTCTCGGCCAGGATTTGAACTCGTGTCACCGTGTCCATTTCCTACGACGATTACCATTACACCACGGGCACCTCCACATCTGTATATAATTTTGTAATTCGTCTAAACTGTTTTATCCATAAATAAATATTTATCTCAGGACAAGAGTTTATTTTAAGGACGTGTGACATCGGGGGCTTTCTAGCACTTGGCTCTCTGCAAAATAAGTTCTATTCAAGACTCCTATTTCGGGCATCTGGTACTGGTAAATAACGTGGGGGTTAATTTGGGGCTAGACTCATCTCCAACGCTGGTGAGGGGGTTTCCAATTTTACTTTCACATACCCAACCAAGTCTTTCGTTTTCCTACCACCTCGGATAACGGAAAGCATGGACCTCTAGATTAAAACAAAATATCATTCACTGCAGTTAAATTTCCAAAATTCCCTCGTAATGTTTTTAAGGCGAATAAGACATTTAGCGAGAATAAATGCAAGTGATACGAAGCTGAAAAAGAAATGTGCAAAAGAAGGCAACTCGATAGATAGACAATATAACCAATAGATTTCAACACAGGGAGCATTTAAAATGTAACAAGGGTTTAATAAGTGACGACCAAACAAATAATTATGAGATTTAAGAAACAGTTCCTTTTTTCTTTTCTCCTTTCCTTTTAAACTATCGGCTTTGTTAAGCCAGCAGGCAGTGTTAAACACAAATGTCTCTCTCCACAGTCCTTTTCTTCTTTCTCCTTTTTTCTTTCTTTCTTTTCTTTTCTTTTCTTTCTTTTACTTGAGAGAGTATCTAAGTCCACTTTCTAATTTACGGTTTACGAAACCGACTCCTTTCTATTTATTTCTTTCCTTTTCTGAATGCATATAATTCCAATATTTAGGAAGGGTAGAAGGAAAAGCAGTCAAAGTTGTACTTATCTTTTCGAAGACAAGTTCTCAGGTTCCTTTCTTTTACGGGCGAGCGGCATTTCTCTAGAATCTGGTTGAAGGCGCCTTTCTGCTATCTTCTGTCCAAAGATTCTGTTCTACACTTTCCTGGAGCTTGGCTAACTTGGTGTCCATCTCTTGCCAATGTCTATCCAGAACTAAAGATTCTTTTTGTAAGCGAGCGAACCCAGAGTTTTGGGCTATAAATCAGCACATCTTTTCATGCCGACTTTGGTCCTATAACTAAAGATCCTCTACCAAATTTCCTCTGACGAAAAGGTACTATTTTCTTGGTGCTAGAGGCTCGGGCCATTCATTTGGCCTCTTTCTTCTTCCTCTCAATTTCATCCAGTCATGCTACTACAATGACCTACATTCCCTTCTCTGTCCAACCAATTACAGGTCATGGAGTGCGAGTAATTTAACTTTAGTTCATATCTCCCTTTTAACGGTCAGTCTTGGGACTTGTTAGTTCAAACACAGAGGGTAGGGGAAATTAATCTTACTTTTCCTCTCTCGGTTTTCATACCGCGTCACAATATATATATATATATATATATATATGTGTGTGTGTGTGTGTGTGTGTGTAAGCATATGGATCCTGACATCTGATAGTTTTATAAACAATAATACGTAGCACCAATGATATATGTATATATCATCATCATCATCATCATATCGTGCTGGCAGCACGGATATCCCTGACCCTCTCTCGCCACTCCTCCCTATCGTTCATCGCCCTAGGTAGGTCTTCAGGACAACAACCTGTATCCTCACATAGCTGCTGAATGTACGTTCGTGCTGGTCGTCCTGCTTTTGCGCGGCCGTGTGTGGGGATCCATAAGAGTACATCTCTTATGAGTTCATCTCTGCTTCTCCAGCAATGTCCTGCATGTCTGGTTCGCCTAACTTGAATAGATTTCGTGATAGGGGGCAGGTGTCCGTACAGTTGGTGTCTTGTGGGGTGTTGCTGCCAGGACTTGTTGAGGATTGCACGCAGCATTCTTGTGTAATTGCCATCTAGTTTCTTCTCCAGCCGTTTTGTTAGCGTCCATGTAGTGCATCCATATAGCAGTATCGATGTGACCGCTGCCTGGAAGAAACTGCGTTTCATTTTATCGGTTAGGTCTGATTTCCATATAGTCGATAGCCTATTGATAGCTGTCCATGCTTTCGTTAACCTCGTTTCGATGTCCTTTTCGGTTGATTCGACGCTGCTTCCTAGGTACGTGAATTTGTCTACTAGTTTAAGAGGGGTTCCTTCTAGAGTGGAGATGTCCCCTGTTTGGTTATAGCACATATATTCCGTTTTGTGTGCATTAACATGGAGGCCTATGCTTGCTGCTGCTCGTTCCAGGCTATGCAGAAGTGTTTCGGCTTGGTCAGGTGTATTTGCCAGTATCGCTATGTCATCGGCGTAGTCGGCGTCGGTAATTGTTGTTGCGGGATATCTTCTGCTTCTTTTCTTCGTCAGTTCGAAGCCATTCTCTTTGATTTTGTCAATCGATGTTCTAAGTACGTAGTCTAGACAAATGATAAAGAGATACGGAGCCAGCGTGTCCCCTTGTAGTACTCCTGCTACAATGTCGAAGTATTCTGTGTCTCCATCTGGTGATCGTACTTTTACTTTAGTGTTTCTATAGAGAATCGTTATTGCCGCTACGGTTTCTTTAGGTATGCCGTACGCTAGTAGGATTTGTTCCATCTTTCCTCTGTGAATGGAGTCGAAAGCCTTGGTAAAGTCGACAAATATTAATGTCGCTTGTAGGTTCTTTGCCCGTACACCCTCAAGGATTCTGCGGATGGTTAGTATTTGTGAGGTCGTAGATCTATTTCTTCGGAAGCCATTTTGGTTTTTTCTAAGTATGTTGTCGATTTTGGGTTCTATGCGGTTTCGTAGTAGGGCATTGTAGATTTTGGCAGCTATGGATGTAAGTGTTATGCCTCGGTAGTTTTTGGCTAATCCGAGGTCTCCCTTTTTAGGGAAGGGGAGTATGCATCCCTTCGTCCATCTATCTATCGGATTTTGATTGTATACTGCGTTGCAGTGTCGGAGCAGTATGTCGTCGAATTGTCTGGTCTTCCATACTTCCGGGGGAATTTCGTCCAGTCCTGCAGCTTTCCTATTTTTAATTTTTCTGAGAACCGAGTCGAGTTCTCCTTGTGTGAACGGTCCAAGTTTAATGTCTAATTGTTTGCTAATTATTCTGGTGATTGGTTCATGCGTTATTTTTGGTGGGTTTCCAAGTAAGTTTTCGAAGTGCTGTTTCCACAGTTTTATTCTTTCTTGTTGGTTTGCTGCTTTAAGTTTTGCTTTGGTTGTGTTCTTTCTTCTGCTCACTTCGTTTATTGTTTGCCAGGCAATTCTAGATTGTCTATCTTCTACCGAGTCTCTGATCTTATCTATCTGATTTTACATTCAAAATCAGATAGATAAGATCAGAGATATGTATATATATATATATTGAAATGATATATTTATCCATCTTTCTACATATTTTTATTATATATATATATATATATATATATATATATATATATATATATATATATAAATGAAATGTATAAAGGCAAAGTGCATAAAAATATGCTGGATGTTATGATAGAAAAAGTTTAAAATCTTAATCCAAATTTTGAACAGCCCAATCAACAGGGGCTGTATAATACACCGACTGCATCTCTGCCGAAGGGTAAGACCCTCGCCTCCCAAAGATATGACGCTAAACAATCTGGTAGTGGGGCTCCAGTAATGCTAGAGGTTGGGGAAATGCAGAGTACTCCGTTGCCATTGCTCCCAGATTGTTATATCTCCTACTGAGGAACATTTATAGGTATATCTCATTCCTCATAAATATGTTGGACACTATTCTGAGGGAAGTAATTATGCTGACTAAGTAAATCACCACTAAAAGCGGGTACCTTCTTCATGGTAGGTATTGTATTTTGCTAATCTTATAAAGATTTCTATTTCATTTCCAACCTCCGTTTTGGCTATTTCTCATTCAGTAACTTTTTGCAAGGTTACAACACAGATCCACTCTGGCTCGGGATGGTAGCACTTGATAGGGAGGTACCCGTGGTGTAATGGTTATTGTCGAAGGAAATGGACACGGCAACACGAGTTCAAATTCTGGACGAGACTGATTGCATTTCACATAGCACTAATACTCTTGGGAAAGGTATGAATCCAATTATTCTCCCTCCAACTATGGGTAAATAGTAGGGAAGACTGGATTCTTCAGCCTTGATGAGGCAACTTGTCTAGGAGAAGGAAAACTCTGAATTCAAACCTGTTAAACGTCGCTTAAAAATTGACCTTGTATCATACCTTGTCCGAGCGGAGGGGTTGGTAAATATGGATAGAATCCTATCTATGAGTCAAATAGAACACCTGAACATTTAATCTGTGAGCAAACTAATGATTTGAGTTAAATGGACTTGTTTGAAATAGAACTGTTTGGTCATTTAACTGTGTATAATCGAATGATTGATGTTCAATTGAATTGTAAGTTTCAAATAGCAATACTTGAAAACGTTTAACTGTGTGCAAATAAATTATTAATAGTAAATATAGTTATTCATATTTGATAGAAATGAGTGAAACCATTTAACTGTGTGCCAAAAATATGAGCTCAGGCTTGTTTAAAATGTTATCTACAAAATGTGCTTAGAAATGAATATATTTGATATATATGTATAAAGAGGATTTGGCATTAAATAACCTACAATGGTTGATATGCCATAAAACCCGACCAAACCATATCATATATATTTGATATATATGTATAAAGAGGATTTGGCATTAAATAACCTACAATGGTTGATATGCCATAAAACCCGACCAAACCATATCATATATATTTGATATATATGTATAAAGAGGATTTGGCATTAAATAACCTACAATGGTTGATATGCCATAAAACCCAACCAAACCAAATCATGTATATTTAATATATATGTATAAAGAGGATTTGACATTAAATAACCTACAATGGTTGATATGGTATAAAATCAAAACAAGCCAAACCAAACTAAACTCAACCAAATAATAAACTCGAAGTCTGTTATTCATGTGAATCACACAATCTTGAGATGGAAATATATATACTACACACACACACACACACACACACACACACACACACATATATATATATATATATATATATATATATATATATATATAATACCCTCTTTAAAAGACAACTGTACCGAGAACAAATCCTTCATCCGATGATGAATCTAACGAATTATCATCGTTTCGGGTCCAAACCATTATTACCAGTCCACAGTCAATCATCTGTGCCTTATGATACCATACATGATTGGATTCTAACTGTATCCCCAACAGAGAGGAAGCCCCACTCTAGCCCTGAGTGGTCGTACCTGTTAGGGTCCCATCTATGGGAGAAATAAATCTATCTAAAAATTATTCGAATTGTTACTTGAAGCTATAACTGTCTTATCATTAAATATGAATAATTGTTTGAAACCATGTAATTACCTGCAAAAAAGGAGACTGATTTGGTCTTCAATTATATAATCTATCAAAAGTTAAACGTGACTTCAACATAAAATAACCCATTAGAAGTTGCCATGCCATAAAACTAACCAACTAACCAAATTGCTAACAAATTATTAGTATTTGTAATTCTTGAAACCATACAACTGTAAATTATTTGTAATTATTTAGAATAGTTACTTGAAACTATAATTATTTACTAAGGATATTATCTAGAGCTATTTGAAACAAGATCTGTGAGTACCCAAAGGCTTATTTAATAGGAATAATAAATGGAAACCTTATAATAATTAGTAAAAGAGAAGAATACTCGAAACCATATAGAAGTGTGCAAACTATTTGTGTTAGATAGGAATACTTGATATTATATTACTGTGCAAATTATTTGTATTAGGAATACTTGATATTATATAACTGTGTGTTAAGAAAACTTCCTAAGAAACACCTACACAAAAAAAATCCAAAGATGAAACAGGTTGACTTGCAGTTAAAAATAAATTTTAAAAAACCATTAAATAAAAATAACTGATGTACACAGACTGAAAAAAAAATTGCAATACCCTAAATATGTTTCAATTCATTCAGACCTCTGAATGAGATTGGTATTTCCGCTGAAGCCATTTATACTGAGGATTCAGAGATAAGAAGAACTACAGTCAATTGAAAGTTTATATTTAAATACATACGTAGATAGCTACGATCTTCATACTGAGGCTCATCCTGTATCGAAGTGTCTGTCATCATCTCGGAGAATTGAAGAATAATGGCTAAAGTGTAACTTTGTGGCCTATAAGTAAGCGAGTTCATACTCAATTCGTACAATTACGTTTACTTTCGGACTAAAATCCTTCGGAAACGAATGAACTACTTTATTCCCCAAACAATCGGTTATATAGTATAACTAGGAGGTACCCGTGGTGTAATGGTTATCGTCGCAGGATATGGACACGGCGACACGAGTTCAAATCCTGGACCTGACTGATTGCATTTCACATAGCACTAATACCCTTGGGAAAGGTATGAATCTATAGGACTTTACACTCCTATAATTTAATTTGGGCGGTATGCCACTTGTTCCCACAAAGATGGCGGACGCTCAATGTTCAGTCTCGGGAAACCATTGGCCAGGAAGACCACGTGATATGCTTACAACTACGTCGGCGCGCGAAAATTCAAGTCCTGCGTTTGAGCCACTGATAAGACGATTTTTTCTATAAATACGCTGTCTTAAAACACATTCGACCTCTTTTACGATTTTCCTTCGTAGCGGCAACACCTTCACTTTGACCAAATTCCCCCGTATCAGCAACACCATGCCTCGCAGACATTATTGTACAAGAACTATGAGACGCTTTCCCGTCTTTAAAAAACTACCGGTTTCTAATCATAGAAAAAAGACATTTTAATTTTACAATTCTTTTTGTAGTTTAGTAGTGTTACACACACATACACACACACACACATACATACACGAGCTCACACATATATACACACTATCAGTATGTTAGTAGAGTTAGTTATGTTTTCATGTATTAATGTAAGTTTTGTTTATTATAGAATATAAATTTGTTTTTGTTCGTTCGCCTTGTTTTTAAATGTTCATTTTGTCCACGCCGTTTTACAACCATTATCTATACCGCTTCATTTATACACACGTCACCCACAAATCCAAATATTCTCCCTCCAGCTATGGGTAAATAGTAGGGCAGACTAGGTTCTTCAGCCTTGGTGAGGCAACTAGTCTAGGAGAAGGAAAACTCTGAATTCAAACCTGTTAAACTCCGCTTAAAAAATTGACCTTGTGTCATATCCTGCCCGAGCGGAGGGGTTGGTAAATATGATATAGTATAACTGTTGTTCTTCTATCAGGATTGCTTTGGCATTAAATATCCACCAAAGTTGAGATGCCATAAACAAAGACATTCAAATATTTAAGTTTGCAGGACCTTATCATAGGTGTTTCTTGTAGTCAATCCATACCATGACAACAGTTTTCCTCCTTGTTTTGGTCCCGTCAGCTATGGCTGAAGAAAACACTGACTGCATATCTCCAGTAATGCTGGAGCTTTGAGTAATGCAGAGCACCCTTTATTGGGTGCTTTATTCACTCTCAGGTTCACTCTGGCCCGGAGTGGTATCACCTGATAGGGTCCTATGTATAGGTCAAATAGAACTAAATTGTGTACCTATACTAAACTGAATTGTTTAAAACAGAACTGCTTTTACATTTAACTGTGTGTAAACAAAACCTGTACTTATGTATATTTGAAAATAGGAAGATCCTGAAACGCGCAAACTTTTATCAAACTGACTTAATTCGGCGTTAAATGACCCGAAAAGTGTTGATACGCCGTAAAATAAAGCAAGCAACCAACCAACCAACCTCCTCGTTTTGGTCTCCTCGAGGATATGCTGTTCCATGTTTAGTAGGGCACTTGTTCCTCTTGTTCCTCAACGGCATCCTTTCTGTTCTTCAAGAAATTGTCTACGGCATATAAGAAAGTAATAGATCTGTCGGTCAGTATTTTCCGCATCATCTGCAGACACGGCTTATTGTTGCTGAGGATGAATCCTTTGGGGAGAGGGGGGTCTTTTTCAATCAGTGTAGTTTTCGCTTAGTCATCCATTCGGGTATACTTGCTTCTTTAAGTGTTGTATTTTGGCCTTTGACCCGGCCATAAATGCCATTCCAAGGTGATGCACCGGAAGGAAGTCACATATTCTAATGGCTGTTATGAGAGGAAATCGCGTGGTCGGAAATTGGCTGACGAAATGGGACGAGGTAAAAAAATTCCCATGGTACACTTATAGACTGATGCACCGGAAGATAGTGACCTGTGAACTGCATGACAGTTATTTCCTCTTGATGACGGTCAAACATGCGATTTCAAAGATCGAGTAGGCGACTGAGTGGACGTTGAACTATTATATAACCCAGTCAAGACAGAATTCAAGACAGTTGCAGTTAGAGATCGGACGGAGTTATAGATGAGATGTGGCAAGGAAAGCCACACCAGGCCGAGGGGGCTCGGTGCCCCGACTGAATTGGGGTCCAGAGAAGAAGCTGATAAGATGCAGTAAAGAAAGCTATCACCCAGCAGAGTGGGCCTCTGGGCCTCCGGTTGAGCATCTGGAGAACGAGAAAGACACAACGTTGACGGCCATAAGAGTGGGGGTCAAAATATTGCAGTTTCTGTTCGGTCTCCAACTCCCTCTCACACGCAAACCTTGAGTAACCCTTTTCGAACCCTTACAATAAAGTGAGAGGTACATATATTTATAAAGAAGTCTTCCTGCGTCTTTATTATTGTGTCGTTATGATACTGCATATGAGAATATAACACAAGGCATTTACTTAATTGTAGAGAAAGTCTGTCATGGATTGACGTGAATTTTTAAAACCAGAATCCACGTATGCCATCATTGCCTGGAGTTTCCCGATTAGGTACTTTCTTGACTGCTAGTCAAAGCAAGTTTAGGTGTATGTTCACCTTAGAGGCTTCTTTGAGTCCTTGTAATTCTTTTTCCATTTTATTTATCCATTCAGCCTTTATGTTATATTGTTTCTGTTCCCATATTTTACTCCTGAATTGTTTTGATTCCTTTGCTTTCAGTTATTTGTTTACTCTCGTACATTCTACACTTACTTGTTGGTAGGATTGTCTTTCTTTATTTTAGAAAGCCCTGTTTTTTTTTTTTTCTTTTTGTATTGCTTAACTCCGTCCTGGTATCTTTTGAGTCTCTCTTCTTTCGCAAATATCTTTTGATTTATCTCTTCCAACTGTAGTTTAAAATTTGTCTGCAGTTTTGTTTCGATGTTTTCATCCTAATATATCTTGCCCAGTCGGCCGCAGCTACACCGACTGCATTTCTACAAAGGAGTAAGACTCTCTCACGCACAACGAGGCTGTAGAATATACCGACTGCATCTTGGCTGAGAGGAAACACTCTCCCACCCACAACGAGAGTCCTGGATAGGATACTAACCAATCTAATTGTGAAGTTCCAGTAATTCTGGAGCTTTGGGGATTGCGGATCACCCCTTCATTGCCATCGCTCCCAGGTTCACCCTAGCCTGGAGTGGTTGCACCTAATGAGGTCCTCTCCATGGGTCAAATAGAACTAAACTGCGTGCTTATGCTAAACTGAATTGTTTGAAATAGAACTGTTTGACTAAAATGAATAACTTGAAATAGAAATATTTTGACAATTAAACTGTGTAATTACATTTAAACTCCGTACTTATGCTAAACTGAATTATTTGAAATCAAACTGTTTTTGAATGCTAAACAATTGTTTGGAATAGAACTGATTATTTATATAAAAATGGATTTGGCATTAAATAACCTACAAAGATTGATATGCTATAAAACCCAAACAACCAACCAACTACTCAATATATCTTCGCGCGTTTTCCTTTACTAGTATTTTCGCTTGTTGTTGCAGTTTCTTTTTCTGTCCTTCTAGTCTAATTTCCAATCCAGGTTTGATATTTTTGTTCCAGTTCCCGAGGCAAATACCGATTTTTTCACTGACTAATTTTACTCCAGCAAAGATTAACATAAATTAGCTCGTTTACTTCAGTGATGTTTTGAGTTGGGATATTTACTAATAATTTGTTAATCTTTTTGGTTTCTACCTTCTCTTTCTCCCAATCTTGGTTATTAATCTTCTTTTCAGTCATGATTTTCTTTATTAACTCTAAATTTATTCTGTCTTCCTCCGTTAACATTAATTTTGAGGTGTTGATATCAGTGGTTTTTTGGTTTTCAGCATTTTGCGTTTCACTTCGAGTTGAGGGCTCTTGTTCATATTCTTTATGACTTATATGTCCACATATTTCTAGTAACTACAGGTCCGAAAACCAACCTTTCTTTACAATCATTCTAGTTTGTTCAGCAAGTCTTTGGCTGGTAAAAATTTTGTGGATTCTTTCCAAATTTCTATTATTCTTTTTCTATACCTTCTTTGTGTGGGATTGCTCTTAAGATAGCAGTGATATCCATTTCTGTTGTCTTTGTAGTCCATATTTTCCGTTGGTTGATCTGTTGCTTTTGTGGTTTGTGTACCTGAAATTATTACTGACAACTTTCACAGGATGCCACCAGGTCCCCTTTGTTGACTATTAAGGGAGCACCTGTCGATTAGGATACTCAGATTAACCTAGCCCTTATGGAGAGGGTTAAAGCCTGAGGGACGGTCCCCTGAGGCTCGAGGAAATGTCGGTCGTATCCACGCAGCGTAAGTGCTAGGCTTCCAAAGCAACCATGCCAGGTAGCCCACCCGATCAGAACCGTAGTCTGTCGAACACAGCCGGCTGAAGCGTGTCCCGTCGCTCTGCTGTCAGACAGACAGTCTAGAGCGAGCACCACCATAAATAGTCCTGAAGCCAGTCCATTTTGTGAGGGGTTCCAGTTACTCCACAACATTTCTCATCTTTTTGCTTTCTTTTATTTTCACTCTATGGTCGACTTGAAGAGCAAAATCTACTCGATAAGGTCTTTCTTCTTGTTAATTAAAAACAGGTCTGATCTTCTGGCCAGGAGTAAATGATCCGTTTATATCTCAAAATTGCAGAAGATTCCATTTTTCTCATTTTCTCAGACAGATTCTTTTTTGTGCCACTACCATTTGTTAGCATGGTAAAATTTCAATCTCTTGCACAATTCCCAGTGGAACAACTTTTCATACCCTCTCCTTGCATTCCTTTTGTACTAGTTTTCTGCATTCATTTTTATCATTATACTTTTTGTGAGCATTAGCGTTAGCTGATGATTTCTCACTGGAGTCCGAGTGACAGCAAGTCTTCTTTGGTTTTCAGGAATCTTTTCAGTATTCTAGCCGAAGTTCCGATGTCTTATATAATTAAGGTAATGATTAATTATATTAATCATTTTTCGTTAATCGTTTTTATTATTTAATTTGGTACGACTTTGAACTACTTTATGTCTCTGGTTTAGGTGTCATATTAAGACAGACGATCGCACACACATGCAGAAAGGATATGACAATTATCATCTGTCATAATAAACTCCCAGATGGGAAATGGAGCTGGAGTGAATTGAGTCGGACGGAATGATCCAGAGAAGGTGAAGATTTTGAAAAAAACTTCAGTTGAGATTCGACCATTGAATGCAGTGGTTGAGTTTTTCGGATCTGATGAGATCAGATCAGTTTGGGTCTTGACTAGCAGAAATGAGTTGAGATCTTAGATACTACAAGAGGGGGTATCAGAATAGTATGGTTAGCATAGGCTTTTATAAATTGTGTGTGTGTCTCTCTCTCTTCGTGTCGCCAAGGACTGAAGGCAGAAAGAAATAAACCAGTTCGTATCAGAAACAAAAGTGTCCGCCTGTATTATTGTTATTATTGTTATCATTATTTAGATTTTCATTAGTATAAAACAGATGGTCTCCATTCGTCCTTCGATTTCCAACTCTTCCAGCACTCTTTACAAGTCTTTGGGGGCTGTTCCAAGTGCACCAATTATAATAGGTATCACTGTCTCCTTCATGTTCCATAGCTTTTTTTTTTATTTCTCTGGCCTGGTCTAAGTACTTTTCTCACTTTTCGTTTTCTTTGATTTTCACTTAGTGATCCAATGGGACGGCAGGTTTTTTTTCTCTAGGTCTGGTCATCTGGTCGGAATTGGGTGATCTGTTTTTATCTTCAAATCCCAGAGAATTTCGTGCGCCTCATTTTCCTGGTCGGATTATAATTGTTATTAAATCATAACGCAATCTGTAAACTTTTTACTGTGATCGGTAGATAGAGAAACATTACTATCTCAATCTACTCATCTCTCCCACTCAGTCATTCCTTCTCTCAATATGAACACACACACACACACACACACACTCTCTCTCTCTCTCTCTCTCTCTCTCTCTCACACACAAACACACACACATACACAAACACATACACACACATATATATATATATATATATATTGAGAGAGAGAGAGAGAGAGAGAGAGAGAGAGAGAGAAATGAGTGTTTCGGCGCGTCATTTGTAAGGGGGGAGAGGAGAGACTAATAGATATTACTATATCTGTCATGTATATATATATATATATATATATGCAAATTTCATTAAACATAATAGACATTTTATGTCTACATATTTTCTTCGGGATCCGTTCGAATTCCCGTATTACTTTTATCGTATTCGGGGGGAATTGATTTATATATATATATATATATATCACTCACCCTCTCACTTTCAACACACATACACATGTACATGTATACATTAAGAGTGTGTGTGTGTGAGTGAGTGAGATAGATAGATAGATAGATAGAGAGAAGGGTGATTTTATATCTCAGGAATAAGATATTTTGGAAAAGAATTGTGAAACATATTACGTACAATCTGTCTACTCATTTCTCTCTCGTTTTCTCTTTCATTTACTCACCCTCTCAACACACACACACACACACACACACACACACACACACACACACATATATATATATATATATGGAGAGAGAGAGAGAGGCAGACGGTAGCAGAATTGTGATTGATAGAGAGAGAGAGAGAGAGATTTCTCAGTTTACTCATTTCTCTTGTTTTCTCTCTCCTTTACTCACTCACACGACACACACACACACACACACATATATATATATATATATAGAGAGAGAGAGAGAGAGACAGACAGACAGACAGAGAAAGAGAGAGAGAGAGAGAGAGAGAGATTTCTATCTCAGTTTTCTCATTTCTCTCTTGTTTTCTCTTTCATTTACTCACTCACTCAACACACACACACACACACACATATATATATATAGAGAGAGAGAGAGAGAAAGAGACAGACAGACAGATAGACCGACAGTGACAGAGAGAGAGAGAGAGAGAGAGAGAGAGAGAGAGAGAGAGAGAGAATATTTCTGCTGGTTATGAATTTGATACTTCTGGATAACTATTAGAATTATTGTAACAAGTCTCTCGTACGAATTTATTCCAATCACGAGTCCTACGAGATAATGCGAGATTTGTAACTAGGTCATTTTAGATTCAGTGTGAAGTGGATAAATCCGTATTCTCAAAGTACAGAACTTTGATTGTATCCCTAACAAGTCTAACATGTTATGTAAGAATACTGTTTCATAAATAAATTCCGTTCTCTATTCGATTGTCGAATGCATTCAAATTCTAACAAAAAGAAAACCAGGACAGTTTTTATGAAACCTTGTCAGCCATCAGCGGCATCTTAATCACTGGCTATGGAGGCGGTTATCATCCCCGGAAACGGAATCGCCGACTCGAGTTCAAATCCCGAATAAAGTTTCAAGGGTTTCACTTTCACGACAATGCCCTAGCGAAAGACTTGAATTTATCTCTTCAGCTACTTCCACTCAGCTATTGGTAAATGGGCACTTTGAATTTTTTAGTGAGGCAAGCAGATTTGGAGAAGAAAAACTCTTAATTCAAAACAGCTTAACTCTGCTAAAAAATTGACCTTGTGTCACATTTTCATGTAGCAGAGAGGTCATGTGAATACATAATTACCGGTAGAAAAAAAACTATGAATAAATAAATGATCCTTTATTTTCAAATTTGATTCGGTATATATTGCTATGTAATGTTCTTCCACAAGAAGAGATGTGGCCGCCTTTGATATGTCAACGTAGAGCTCAACTACAAAAGTTTGTGTTTGAGTTTAGCAGTTGTAATCCGCTCCAGTTTGCCGAAAATACATAAACAGGTTGATGTGGTTTCTTTTGTTTAATGGCATATTAACCTTCATGGATAATTTAATGCTAAAGCAACCCTTGCCAAAGAATAGCAGTGATACTATTTAACCCATAGCTGAGAGAATAAGGGAGTTCATACCTTTGCCAAGGGTAATAGTCCAAAATTGAATGTAATAGCGCAACTGGAGTTCGAACTCGTTTACTACAATGTTGCAGTCCAGCACTTTAGCCGCAGGGCGACAGAGACTTCCCCAGAATGAATCGACTCTTATTTTGACTTTCAGAACAAATAAGATATCTTGAAGGTTTTTGGTTGTTTGTATGACATGACAAATAAGTAAAAAGTAAAGTTTGCGACCTTAGTCGAAAGTAATTTGAAGGCTCCCTTTTCAATAGCTACTACACCAAAGTGTAGGTGAGGGCGCTACTCCATTCCTTTGACTGGTCCATTTAACCCTTGATACGCACCTTATAATGCTGAGTGCTAAGCAAGGTGATATCAAGTACCATTTTTGAGTTTTTGATATGACTCGATCTGGGATTGAACTCCGGTCTCTCGGATCATTGGAGAACACCCTACTCATTTGGCCAATGGCACGTGACAAATACTTGTTGGTTATTCAATGCCGAAGTCAGTCTTCTTTTGAAAAGCAATTATATGGTTTGGTTTGGTTTGGTTTCTTTGTTTAATGGCATATCAACTCTTTTTAGGTTATTTAATGCCAAAGCCATTCTCCGAGAAGAACAGTAGTGGTACTATTTATCCCATAGCTGGGAGGATAATGGGGTTCATACCTTTCCCAAGGGTATTTGTCAGAAAGTGAACGTAATAGCGCGACTGGAGTACGAACTCGCGTATTACGATTCCGCAGTCCATCGCTTTAACCATTACACCACAAGGACACCCCCATAATTATATGGTTTCAAGTAACTATTCCTATTAAATAATATAACAATTATAGCTTCAAATAAGTATTCTTAATTCAAATAATGTTTAGTTATATCGTTTCAAGTTATTATGTTCGAAAACGCTTACTTCAATGACAAAGTTCATCACTATATATATATATATATATATATATATATATATATATACTTATGAAACGTATGTACATGCGTATACCAGTCAATCAATTATTATATTCCGGCTTGGAGCACCTCACAAGTCTAGCCAGACGGAAGAGTTGTGATACAATGAAACAGTCTGTCTATGAGTGACACTATATATATATATATATATATATATATATGTATATATATATATATATATATGTATATATATATATATATATTAGAAACAGAGAGACAGAGTGGAAAATCAGATCGACATTCGCTATTCGGATTGCATCACCAGAATTAATTCTTGTGCAAAAAGTGAGCACACTTCTCTCCGAATTTCATTCCAAACTTTTCCTATATATATATATATATATATATATATGCACACACAAAGATATATGCGTGTTGGAATATAATTTTGTTTCACAGCGTACTATTACATTCATATATGTCTGCATCTGGGTATCTGTCCGTGCGTGTGAAGATAGGAAAATATCTGTAAGTGTTTATCCTCTTAGTGCGTTTTTCTGTGCAAAGAAATCTGGGTCAAAATTACACAAGATTTACAGATTATCGTAAAAACGAAAATATACTTTTACTGTAGTATTATTATTCAGTTAAAATGAGTTGACAGATAAATAGATAGATAAGAACAGACTGAGATAGATAGATAGATATGAACAGGCTGAAATTGCTAGAAACTGTCTCATATATATACATATATATATAGCTGCAAACAAACGCTTCTTGGGCTGTCGGCTGGGGTCGAAGAATACACCGACTGTAGCTCTGCACAGGGGTAAGACCTCCCAACGAGTGTTCTAGATATGTCACTAAGCAGACTGATGGTGAGATTCCAGTAATGCTGGAGCTTTGGGGAATCATGAGTACCCCTTCATTTTCATCACTCGCAGATCTACTCTGGCCCCGAGAGGAAGCACCTGATAGGCTCCAATCTATAGGTCAAATAGAACTAAAACTGCGTACCTGTGCTAAATTGAATTGCTTGAAATAGAATTGTTTTGACATGTAAACTGCATACTTATGTTAAACAGAATTGCTTGAAATAAAACTATTTTGACATTTAAACTACGTAGTATGATAAACTGAATTGTTTGAAATAGATCTGTTTTTGACATTTAACTGTGTGTAAACAAAGACTAGACTTATACTAAACTGAATTGTTTGATTTAGAACTGTTTGACGAAACTGAATCGCTTGAAATAGAAATGTTTTTGACAATTAAACTGTGTACTTATGCTAAACTGAATTGTTTGAAATAGATCTGTTTTTGACATTTAACTGTGTGTAAACAAAGACTATACTTATGCTAAACTGAATTGTTTGAAAATGTTTTGCTCTATACCAAAATTGCCAGAGTTGGTTACAAAACCGAAGTTACAAAAGAGACTCTAAGCTACATTCCGGTGACTGAGTTTTATGGGAAGGCAATCGTCTAGCAAGTCTAAGATACCTATTTGAACAGAGTATAAATACTTTTCAAGAGTGCTCAACTTACGTTTTATATATATATATATATATAGTCTGATGAAGTTCTTCTGTACAAAAAGAAAGAAATATGACCACTAAACACGTTGTAAGTGTTTGATTTATCAACTTTTTCACATATTTTATTTGTATATATATATATATATATATTTAGTTGAATACCGCGGATTGTTTCTTTTTTAAAATCTTCAAGTGAAGACGTTCAAGTTATCTCGCAAGTCTACTCACTTCTAGGTCAAGTTGGTAAAGATAGAACCCCATATCAGCCCAAGTACTTTCGTCCATTTCGCTTGGTCATCTTCGGGGTCGTGTTAGATCGTTTATTGCAGTGAGTTTTATGTTTATTCGGAGTGGCTTATATTCATTTAGAGTGTTATTTTTGTTTATTTTTTCATAAATTATGGATGGAAAGGTGGTATACATATATATATATATATATATACACGAGGATCATTAAATAAGTTTCCAGACTTTTTTCGTATGAGCACTTTTATTGATAGTACACACAGGAAACTCTAGTCCCCTTTGAAGTAATCTCCTCCGGCTGCAATGCAATTGTTGTACCGTTCCAACAACTTCTGGAAGGCCTCATGGAAGTCCTCTTGGGTGAATGTGTCAATGACATTCGTCACAGCCTCTTTCATCTTCTCAATTGTCTCATAACGACAGCCTCTGAGCTTAGGGAATAACCAAAAGTCACAGGGAGCAAGGTCTGGACTATAGGGAGGGTGAGGAACTGCCTTGATGCCCTATTTAGTCAAATAGTCAGTGACAAGGATGGAGTTGTGGGTTGGTGCATTGTCCTGGTGGAAATGCCATGGACCCGATTTGAAATGCCATAGACCCGATTTCCTCTTCCGATGGAATCTCATCCTGAACTCCCTTAAAACCTCAACATAGTAACCCTAGCCCTTACCGTAACCCTCTGACCAATCAAGTCTGGTCTATTGACATCCTTACTCCTCCCACACCTCTCATCATCCCTCACAGACTCCCTTTCTTCCTCGAATCTCTTATGCCACTCAAAAACTGATGCTCGATTCATGCAAGATGCTCGAAAAGCAGTCTGAAGCATTCCATACGTTTCTGTGGCATTTTTTCCAAGTTTAAAACAGAATTTTATTTCATATTGTTCTTCTAAAGTGTTCTCATGTCCAGATTGCATTTTTGAAATTCACCAGCTGTGACAATCAGACTTTAGTAGGGTGTATTGCAATTCCTGCTGTAGCTGTTCATTTGAATCTGAAATTATAAAAATTGGTCAGTCATCTCATAAGATTTATAGCAATAATATAGTGAATTTTCAAGAGTCTACGATAATTTTAAATGCCTGTACAAAAAAGTCTGGAAACTTATTGAATACACCATATATATATATATATATATATATATAAGTTAGTTGGTGGGATATATATATATATATATATATATATATATATATATATATCAGATTAGCGTAGACATAGTCAACGGTGCGTGGTAACTGTCAATTTCTCGTCTAAGCGATCATCAGTCTAAGAGTACACACATAAGCGAGAAACTGTCACCAAGTGCTGTGGACTTTGTTTATTCTATCCTAAGTTGAAGGCCCAGTCGACTGGGGCTGTAGAATATACCATCTGCATCTCTGCAGGGGGGTAAGATATCTCCACGCAACGAGTGCCCAGGATATAACATTAAAAAACCTCATGGTAAAGCTCCAATAATGTTGGAGCTTTGGAAAATACGAGTTACCCCTTAATTGTCATCGCTCCCAGGTCCACTCTGGCCCAGAGTGGTACCACCTGATAGGGTCCCATCTATAGATCAAATAGAACTGTTTTCATTTAAAATGAGAGCAAACAAATGATTAGAGTTAAATTGACTTGTTTGAAATTGAACTGTTTGATCGTCTAACTGTGTGTAGACAAATGCCTAATGTTTAATTGAATTGTTTGTCTTAAATGGCAATTCTTGAAAACATCTGTGTGCGAACAATTAATTAATAGTAAATAGAATTATTCTTATTTCATAGAAATAAGTAAAACCATTTAACTGCTTGCCAAAAAAAAAATGAGCTTAGGCTTATTTCAAAATGTTATCTATAAAACCTGTTTAGAAATCATATAATCAAAATATATGTATAAAGAGGATTTGGCATTAAATTACCAACAATGGTTGATATGCCATAAAACCAAATCAAACCAAATCTAGATTGGATATGCATGCTCTATCATCCGTCATTGAAGATTTCTCATTTATAGACAAATCAAACTTGGACCAGTTAAAAGTTTTTTCAATATTTAGGTAACGTGAGGCGCAATTCAGTTGTTCCCGGTGCTTCTGTCGTGGTCTTGAAAGTGACAATTCACACTGAGCTCGCCTGATACTCTCCGAGTGCCACTCAGCGGATTTTTCTCTATGGCTTGGAGCACGGCCTCGGAATCCAAGGTTTTTTTGCCTACCTGACTTTACCAGATTTCTTGAACCATCTGGTTACTGTACTGTGATCAACTGCGCTTTCACCTTTAGCATAACAAATATTCCCGCGGGTTTATTGCCCAGTTTGAACTTGTAAAGCACAAGTTAAAGAATTATACTACATTACAAGTTCATCTGTGTGGCTTTCAAAATATCCAAGAAGTGAAACAATGCACAACGTGTCAACGTATCAACTATCACCATACTAACAACTACAGCGGTTTGTTTTAATGGCTTTAATTGCTTTAGTCACGTTATATAGTCGCTGAAAATTAGTATGTACCAAAAAATCTCAAAATTGTTGACTTAGCCTAGTGCATGTATGCGTGTGTGTACTGTATTAGTTGTTTGGTTTGTTGGTTGGTTGGTATTTATGGCATATCAACCCTTGTCGGTAATTTTAAGCCAAATCCTTTTTATGCAGACATATATATACAATATATGATTATTGAACGCATTGTTTGCAGAAAACATTTTTCAACGAACCAGGGAACATATCAGGTGCTACCACTCCAGGTCAGTGTAGACCTTGGAGCAATGGCAAAGAAAGGTTTCTCTACATTTCCCAAAGCTCCAGAGCTGGAGCCTCACCATCACATTTTTGTGTCATAGCTAGTTTGGGTGGAATCTTCATCCTTCTGCAGAGATGCAATCGGTGTATTCTGCAGCCCCAGCTGACTGGGCTGTGTCTGTTTTTGCTTGTAGATAGGTAGATATGGAAATTTACAAAGCTTTTTGCTTAGATGTGGCACAAGGCCATATGAAACGGGCACCCAATGAGACTCGAACTCACTCGTGTAGTAGATACGTAGATATGTTTCTGTTAATTGAAGCGTATTTTCAGGCTTATCAAAACGATTCATAGCTCAAGATAATCAACAAGAATGAGTTGTCAATACCAAATGGTCTTGTGACCTCCCGTCTAATGAATTACTGAAGCGACACCTACAGGCTTACTGGCCTGCATACTCTGTATATGGCAACCTTTCACAGGTTGTGACAACTCGAGAAGAATTCCTAAAAATGTCAAGAGCCAAGTCATTTCGAATCGATGGCATCACGCAGAACAACGCATAAAGACCCTGTAAAAAGAATTTTAAAACTCAGACAGGTCATTGTGGAGGAGGTGGTTGAAGAGGCGGCCGGTGACATATCACAAAAATCTCTTCTTATCAGTCATTGTTTGCGGACGGTATATTCGCTGGTGGCGGGTAAGTGTTGCATTCTCCCATTCCGGAATATGTTGCGTAGTGAGTTCTATTTAGGGTTTATCCTAACTTATTAATACGTCGGTCATTGCTAACCTCCTTTCGTCGTTCTTCCGTCGCTTCGTGTCGCTCAGCTTGTCTCTTTCGTTTCGCTCCGCTTATGACACTTTCGTGTCACCATCGTTGTTCTTGTTCGTTGTTGCGACCCCAGATTGCTTTCAATTAGTCTGTGTTGGGATGAAGAACAATCCGCACACATCTTTCATAACCTGTCAGAATAAACGGGGAGTCAGTGATCAGAGCAGCGATGGAATTCAATCTGCTCTCGTTGGCGTTTTCGAAATGACTGACTTATTTTATTTCTAAGCTTCTTGAATCATTCGATCATGTGAGTTTCGTCCAATCAAAGCCTCGTTCTAAAATGACCTTGGGTTCATTACACATAAATCAAACTATATTACCCAACTGTTTTTCGATACCGTTATAAATCATTCGGCACTATCAGTCAAACTAAAGATTTTGCCAATCTAATTTTTAACTGATGGTTTGACGCCAGTGATATCACCAATTAATACTGATGTGAAAAACTAGCTAATAATCTCCTAAAAATATAAAAGACAAGCGTTCTGTGTGTATTTCTGTGTGTCTGTACACATAATATTACAGAAAGAAAGAAAGAAAGAACGAACGAACGAACGGAAGGTGAGATCTCTGACGTTTTTGTTTCATCTTTCAAGAAAGAAAAAATTATGGTAAAAAAGAAAGACAGAAAGAACGAATCATGGGATTTGTAGCTGACAACATCGAAGAGAAAAGAAAAGAAAACATATGAATTAGCAGTCGTACCAGCTGGCTGACTTGAGAACTAAAAAAAAAAAAAAAAGAAAGAAAGAAAGAAAGAAAGAAAGAAAGAAAGAATGGTGAGATGTCTGGTGTTTTTGAAATGTTAAAGAAAGAAAGAAATGAAAGTAAAAAAGAAAGAAAGATCGAAGAAATTGAGTAATTTATAGTTTTTCAGCGTCGAAGAAACCAAAATAAAGTAAAACAAGGAGAGAAATGTCCACAGAATGATTTTAAAACTTATGAAAACTATTATTTCAATGTTGTTTAAACAGCCCTGTGTCTGAGAAGAAAAATATTTCCTAAATTGAAAGATGTTTCACTTAGAAAGAAATTTAATAATTTAAAAAAAAATCCTGAATTCATTTTTTTAAATATGAAAACAAGTTTCTTTGGGGTATTTTTGAGTAATTTTTTTTTTCGCATTTCATATCAGTTTTTACTCATCATATTATGAGATACCTATTTATGGAATCATCAGATTATATTGAAAAAAATGTTCCAATTCTTTTGTTTTTCATTCATTTAGTTATTTGGATATACACAGATATTCTATATAAAATTCAACTGTCATTATTGACGGATATATTATAGTAATAATAATAAATGTGTATGTGTGTATATTTACTCTCCACATTTTTTTCACAAGCAGGATGCAACACAAGGTCAACTTTTAAGCTGAGTAAAAC
>OY757933.1:60688779-60703779 GCA_963585895.1 Sepioteuthis lessoniana | reverse complement strand
TCCATCGTTTTAAACTTGTATAGAATTACATAAACACGTACATATTAGCATTCACACACACACACATACATACACACACATGAAGTGTGATTAAAACGTATCGAAATAAAATCTTTACTTTTAGTAAAAAAATCAATTGGAATTGTGTGCAAAAGCAACTTATATAAGAAAGGGGTGATATCTAGGCGTCTTGATGGGTCAAAGCTAATTTTCAATGCTTTCTAATTCACTATTTTTCGAAACATGTATTTGTGCAAAAATACAACCTTTCTTATTCATCAGAAGTTGCAACTTTTGACTATTTTTTGCTTCATAAACTAAAAATTCATCAAAAAATCCGTGCACCGGTAAGACATTTAAAAAAGGTATAACCAATGATAAAAATTCGCTGGAAAAAATGTCACTCAGTTGGAATCAAACTCAACAAAAGTTAACTAGCTTAACTCGCTAGCCCTTGAAACAGTTTAAGCCAATTTTGAAATGAGCGCTGATTTTTTAGACAACTTACCAACCAAGGTTAAGGAACCCAGTCAATTCACGGCTGGGAGTAGGATGTCAAAAAGAGGCAGGAAATAGTTATTCAAAATATTGATAAAGCAAAGTATACTGCATAAAGAATAAGGAAAATTAATATTTTCCAAAGATAAATCTAAAAAATAATTAAATAGCAAGAACTATTTATAGACTTTTTTTTAAAGGAAAACAATTGGAATGAGCCCTTTCGCGCCCCAGAAGAACAAAACATGCTTTTCTCTACACATCATATGTTCTAAAAATTTCACATGGTTTGTACTTTTTAGCCATCAAAAATTTGATAACGACTCTGTTCAGACCTCGAGCATTCTGTTGGATCTGCGAGATTAAAATAGTCTTATGCTATAAACCAATGCTAGACAATGCAGTATTTATATTTATGGAGATAAATTCTGAAAAAAATGCTTTCATTAAAAAAATTATTAAATGACCCTCGAATATACAATTATGTTAAAATTAAAATCAAGCGCTTAAATCGTTTTGGTTTGGTTTCTTTATTTTAATGGCATATCAACTCTTTTTAGGTTATTTAATGCCAAAGCCATTCTCCAAGAAGAACAGTAGTGGTACTATTTATCCCATAGCCGGGAGGATAAGGGGGTTCATACCTTTCCCAAGGGTATTTGCCCGAAAGTGAACGTAATAGCGCGACTGAAGTACGAACTCGCGTACTACGATTCCGCAGTCCATCGCGTTAACCATTACACCACGAGGACACCCCCAAATCGTTTTGAATCTGTAAAATCTTTGCACGAAACTGCAAAGCAATATTACAATTTTCATTTTCATCACCATACAGAAACCACGTTTGACTATTGTGATATATATATATATATATATATATATATATATATATATATATATATGTGAAATATTTTTTGTTGTTGGTTCAGAGAGAGAAAAAATATTTCAAAATGAATAGGTCCACGAAGAGATTTGTATTTTCTGAAGATTTTTTTAAATTTATTTTGTTCTTACATACGTGTATGTTCTTAGTTTGTTACTTTCGTCAGAGAACATATGTGGCACAAGGCCATGTGAATGGGGTACTCAAGGAGACTTGAACTTTTATATCAAGATCACTCCTCCCTTTACTTTCTCAGAGTGTGTCTATTTTGTCTGTTTTTACATATATATATATATATATATATATATATATTGCTTCTACTTAATAAGTTTTGTTAAGTCTGATACACAGGTTTTCACATTTCTTACTAGATGGTCACCCGTCTAAGTACTGGGAAGGCTCCTCATTGTTTAACGATTTACCAATGCCTTTCTGCATGACTTGACCTGCATACGAATAAACAGTTTATTGGAGTTGACCCGATGATCTATGAAGGTTAAGAAAACAAAGTTGTACGTGCACAACCCCACCATATATACATATACTTTTGGTTTTAATTGTAAAAACGGGACCCGAGGTACAAAAATAGATTATGTAGCCCAAAATTGAACGAAGGCATCTTTATCGCCGTGTCTTTACCAAAGAATAAATCAATTCCTTATTCTCGAAGACGGAATACGTGCACGTTCGTGATTTCGTAAACATTCTCATCTCGGGCACACGGTTTGAGGCATTACCAAAAATAAAGTCGAAATGAAAATAAATAAATAGGGTTGGTCCGGTTTATTTGTTTAATGGCATATCAACCTTCCTAGCTTATTTAATGCCAAAGCCAGCCTTGAAGAAGAACAGTAGTGGTTCAATTCAACCCATAGCTGACGGAATAAGGGCGTTCAAAGATTTTAGCTTGAAAATGAATGTTATAGCACAACTCAAGTTCGAACTCGCTTGCTATAATATTGTGGTCCATCACGTTAGTCACTTATCCACAGTGATTTCCCCTGAATTAAGCGGTTCTTATTTTGAGTTTGAAAAACAAACCTTTTAACATTTGTCATTAAAAACAAATTAGATATCTTTTGAATTTTTTTGATTGTTTGTACGACATGACAAATACTTGACCTAGCGGATGGAGGCGTTGATTCTCTACGGTTCCTGGTGAGCGTTGTCAGAAGATAGCGGTTTCAATTCCTACCCAAGCCGGCCATAGGTTTACTTGGTCAAAAACGTGGTACGATAGACAACAACTATGGAAGGCAGTAATTACTGGGGATACGGTTACAAGACTCAGCATTCCTCTCTGAGGCCGCAGTTAATCACCTGAAGAAGGCCAGAGGTGAAATTTGGCCGAAACGTATTGAGAAAAACAACAAAAAACTACCAAGATGAGTACAAAAAGTCTGCAATAAAACAATTAATTCTCAGATTAAGAAGCCTCATCTCAAAAGGATTCCCAATAAAGACAATTACTTGAAGGTTATTTAATGCGGGTGTCAGGCTTTTTGAAAAGCAATTGTATAATTTCAAGTAACTATTCCCGTTGAAAAATAAAGCAATCATAGCTTCAAGTAAGTATTCTTCATACAAATAACATTTACTTATATGATTTCAAATAAATTTAGTCCTATCAAATAATGAAATATTATAGCTTCAAGTAAGTATTCTTAATACAAATGATATTTAGTCATAGGGTTTCAAATCTTCCTCTCTAATACTAATGATTTATAAGCAATTATTTGGTGGGTTGGTTGGTTGGTTGTCTTTATGGCATGTCAACCTTTACTGACTTATTTATTGCTAAAGTGATTTAAGTATTTTTGTACTTGATATGATTGGAGATCAAAGCATTTTTCTTTTTTACTGGCAATTATATGGTTTCAAATAACTATCTTTATTTAGTAATAAGACAATTATAGCTTCAAGTAACTCTTCTTAATACAAATAATATTTTGTTATATGATTTCAAGTGATTATTTCTATCTAATAATAAAATAATTAAAGCTTTAAATAACTATTCTTGATAAAAAAAACAAAAAAACAAAACAGATCGAGTTATATGGTTTCAAATAACTATTCTCATTTAATAAGAAAACAGTTATAGCTTCAAGTAACTATTCTTAATTCAAATAATATTTCCTTATATGGTTTAAAAGCTTCCTATTTAATCTTTGTTAGCAATTATCAGCTTCAAGTAACTGTTCTTAATGCAAGGTCAATGACAGATTCTCAATGATGAATCTGCACGCTTTACTTAATTCCTACAGCAATTTTTAGCGACGGGATGGTGGAGGCGAAACACAGAATTGCGTAAGTGCAACATTCTCCATACCACCAAACCTTGCTCTGTGTGACTTTCTGTTTCCCAAATTGGAAATACATTTAAAGGTTAAAAGGGTTTCCAAAAACAATATCCAAGGGAAAATAAATAAACAAATGAGGACTGATTTTCACTTTGTACAACAACGGTCTGAATTGTTTTGAAAATGAAAAAAAAAATTACGATGCATGATCAAAAAGTATCAAGATTGAAACTTGCAAATTTTCTCAATAAGAAACTTTGATATTTAAATGAAAATGTTGCACCACCAAAAAACTTATATAATATGATAAATCTATAATAGCTATCTTTTGTATACCAAGGTGGCAATATCCTATCGATTGATTGTGACGTTAACATATTCCGAGGTAATGCTATTGACAAGTTAACGAAATCTAGTCTTTCTGATAAAATAAAACGGGAATTCTTCCATGCTTTTGCCGTGTCAGTACAACTATATAGTTGCACCACTTGGACACTAACTAATTGCCTGGATAAAAAGCAAGAGTGGAACTTTCACAGATGCTGCGTGTTATTTTGAATACATTCTGGAACCATCTCCCTTCAAAACGGTAACTGTACGTCCACTGACCACCCATCTCAAAAACCATAGAAGTAAGACAAGCAAAACATGCTGAGCACTACTTGTGAATTAAGGACAATTTAATAACCAACATTCTCCTATGGACTCCTACACATGGACATATCAATGTTGGTCAACCAGCAAAAAACAACATATATCAGATCTAAGCAGTCACTGAATGATATCGAGAGGATTACTAAGAATGATGACTGATATGGACTCATGGCTTGAGAATCAGGGAAATCTGTGCTGTTGGTACGCCTCGATGATGATGATGATGATGATGATGCATGAATATGTTAATTCTTGATAATTTTGATTCCATCGTTTTTAGCGAAACACTGGATTGTACAAGTGCAAAATCATCCATACTCATATAATCTTCTTTTAAACTGAAAATTCCCATAAAGTGTACGAGATCTGACCACCTGCATGACATCAAAATAAATAGGATGGCATAGTTTCAACCAATATCAAAGGATCAGAATATCAATCCATCAAAGGATCAGAATATCAATTTATCAAAGGACCAGAATATCAAAGTATAAAATGAGCAAAATATCAATCTACCAAAGGATCAGGATATCAATATATCAAAAGATCAGAATATCAATCTAGAAAAGGATCAAATTCAAATCTATCAAAGGATCAAAATATCAATCTATCAAAAGATCAGAATATCAATCTAGAAAAGTATTAGATTATCCATGTATCAGAATATTAGAATGACAATGTATTGAAGTATTAAATAATCAATGTATCAAAGTATCAGAATGCCAATATATCAACGTCCCAGAATATCAAATTGAAAATTAAAGCAATAAGTATGTGAATGGGTGTAGTTTTTTTTCCTCTCCTTCGTACGTAAGTCATCCTGCCTTTTAGATGCAAGGCAAAAACTATGTGTTGTTTATATGCAAGGTAAAAACTATGTGTTGTTGGCGGGAACTTTCATCTTCTGCTAATATACCACCAGCAACAACCTCTAATTTTGTGAGCTAGAATAACAATAAAAAAGCATTGCTTTCCAAGTCATCGTCGTACGAAACCAGCATGCAGGTTATTTATTATAAATTTAAATTTCTACCTGATGACTTTTTTTTTAGAATAAATTAACTAACATTTCCATACGAGGGGTACTAAAAAGTTATCAGCCCAACCAAGAAAGGAATTACATCTTTTTTAAAAGTTTGATTTTTGCTTTTTGTTTTCAGGTTAAAAAAAACTTGAGAAGTAATATTAATTGTCTAAATTTCGGCGACGAAGCTTGAATATTTTTATCATTAAGGGTTTTAGGACTATTGTCTTCATCTTTATTGTTATTTTCCTAACGTTTCGGCCGATATGTCCTCCGACCTTCTTCAGGTGTTTGTCGACCTCGGGAACTTTCACGGAACTTCGAACTATGTTCTTTATTGAATCCACGAGGGTCGCCAGTTCTGAATGTGTTAAACAATGAGATGAATATCTGAAACAGCTTGTTTATAGCTCGTGGATATTTCTTTCTTGGTCAGATCGAGAACTTTTGAACATCCTCTCATGTTGGTATCCTTTAATATATCGTTGAATTTATTTGATTATCTCTATAATTCTATTAGTCAAAGAATTTCATGAACTTTTTACTTTTTCAAATTCCGTAAAACACCTTTGCTCCTTTAAAAGGGCAAGTGTGTTTTAAATTTACATAGAATCACCGCAAGTGCCTTTGTCATGTTGTATGTGTGTGAATGTATGGCTGTGTGTACAGGTATATGTGTGTGTATGTATATGTTCATACTTACATAAATATTTTTGTGTGCAAGTCTCTGTGTGTTTGTGAGTGAGGATAGATTGATAAATAAAGAGTTTCGTCCAGGATTTAAACTTGAATCATTCCAACGGCGGTATTTGTTAAGCCACGTACCACACATGTATATATACATGAAGCAATAAACAGATTGATGGTTATGAATAGACTAAGATAGATAGATAGATAGGAATAGTTACTTGAAACCATATAACTAAAGATAGATAGATCGATAGATAGATTGATAGATAGATAGGAATAGTTACTTGAAACCATATAACGATAGATAGATAGATAGATTGATAGATAGATAGGTATAGTTACTTGAAACCATATAACGATAGATAGATAGATAGATTGATAGATAGATAGGTATAGTTACTTGAAACCATATAACTATAGATAGATAGATAGATAGATTGGAATAGTTACTTGAAACCATATAACTAAAGATAGATAGATCGATGGATAGATTGATAGATAGATAGGAATAGTTACTTGAAACCATATAACGATAGATAGATAGATAGATAGATTGATAGGTATAGTTACTTGAAACCATATAACGATAGATAGATAGATAGATAGATAGATAGATTGGAATAGTTACTTGAAACCATATAACTATAGATAGATAAATCGATAGATAGATTGATAGATAGATAGGAATAGTTACTTGAAACCATATAACTAAAGATAGATAGATCGATAGATAGATTGATAGATAGATAGAAATAGTTACTTGAAACCATATAACTAAAGATAGATAGATCGATAGATAGATTGATAGATAGATAGGAATAGTTACTTGAAACCATATAACTAAAGATAGATAGATAGATAGATAGATAGATAGATAGATAGATAGATTGATAGATAGATAGGAATAGTTACTTGAAACCATATAACTAAAGATAGATAGATAGATAGATAGATAGGAATAGTTACTTGAAACCATATAACTAAAGATAGATAGATCGATAGATAGATTGATACATAGATAGGAATAGTTACTTGAAACCATATAACTAAAGATAGATAGATATATAGATAGATACTTGAAACCATATAACGATAGATAGATAGATAGATAGATAGATAGATAGATAGATAGGAATAGTTACTTGAAGCCATATAACTAGATAGATAGATAGATATTCCAACCATACCAAAAGTGTATACGGATTATAATTTCTTTTTAAATGAAAGAAAAAGAGGATGTATTTTTTGCTAGATAGCAAATGGATACAGCAGATGAGATTTGCAGATAAGATGAGCAGATGAGATAAATAGATAGATAGATAGATAGATATGAATAGACTGAGATAGACGAATAGATAGATAGATTTCATTTTATGTGATTGGTTTATATTAAAGATATTCTATCTTTCTCTCAATTATTCTCTCTGTCTCTTTCTTTCTCTCTGTCTCTGTCTGAATATAAATATATATATATATATATATATATATATATATATATATATATATATATATATATATATATATATTGCGTGTGTGGGCGAGTGAAGTATACATAGACGAGGCTGGCAAGTATACACATGCACGAGAATGATGATCTTAGAAATACACACAGAACGACGTGTACACGCTTGCCCTTTGTAAACCTGGTTTTTAGAATATTAAACCCAGCAAAATATGAATCTCTTCAGACGTTCTTTATAATCCTTTATAAACCCAAATAAGCAGGGGCACGTGTCTTCAAGAAAACATTCATGGAAGCCAAAGACAAACAACACCATTCCCTTCATCCACACGGAATGATTTTACAGCTAAACCAAATCTAGGGCAACTAGGTTGATTCCGAGAAAACAAGAAAGAATGACGTTGTTTGAAAACAATTTTCGGGCCGTCTTATTAAAATCAGTCTCTCAAAGCTGGAGACTGGAAATTCCATCAAACTTTTCCGAGTATGGATGTACGAATTAGCGGAATTTTAAAAAATGAATTAAATATGCATATATATATATATATATATATATATATATATAAAGATATAGACAGATAGATAGATAGCAAAAAGAGATATAGACATAAATCTATCTATCAATATACGGAGAGTAAAAGATAGATAGATAGATTGATAGATAAAAGGAAATATGAACATCTATTTTAGCAGAGAGAGAGAGAGAGAGAGAGAGAGAGAGAGAGAGAGAGAGAGAGAGAGAGAGAGATACTAACTGAAATATCAGACTGTTCGTCAATTTTCGCATTGTCAATGAAGTCAATCAAAAACCGGCTCAGAAATTTAAAGAACGTAATTTTGATCTAACTTTTCCGAGTATTGACGTATGAATCCGTCAAATTATATATATATATATATATATATATACGTGGATCATTAAATATGTTCCCAGACTTTTTTCGTATGGGCATTTTTATTGATAGTACACACATGAAACTCTAGTCCCCTTCGAAGTAATCTCCTCCAGCTGCAATGTACTTGTTGTACCGTTCAAACAACTTCTGGAGGGCCCCATGGAAGTCCTCTTGTGTGAGGGTGTCAATGACCTTCGTCCCAGCCTCTTTCATCTCCTCAAATGTCTCATAACGACACCCTCTGAACTTAGGGAATAACCAAAAGTCACAGGGAGCAAGGTCTGGACTATAGGGAGGCTGGGGAAGTGTCTTAATGCCCATCTTGGTCAAATAGTCTGTGACAATGATGGAGTTGTGGACTGGTTCATTGTCCAGGTGGAAATGCCACTGACCCGATTTGAAGAGTGCTGGCCTCTTCCGACGGAATCTCTTGCTGAACTCCCTTAAAACCTCAACACAGTAGCCCTAACCCTAACCCTAACTCTTTTCACAATCAACTCTGGTGTATTGACTTCCTTACTCCTCCCACATGTCTCATCATCCCTTACAGACTCCCTGCCTTCCTCGAATCTCTTATGCCACTCAAAAACTGATGCTCGATTCATGCAAGATGGTTGAAAAGCAGTCTGAAGCATTCCATACGTTTCTGTGGCATTTTTCCAAGTTCAAAACAGGATTTTATTGTCCTCATGTCCAGATTGCATTTTTGAAATTCACCAGCTGTGATAATCAGGCTTTAGTAAGGTGGATTCCAATTTCTGCTGTAGCTGTTCATTTGAAGCCAAAATCATAAAAATTGGTCAGTCATCTCGTAAGATGTATAGCAACAACATAGTGAATTTTCAAGAGTATACGACAATTCTAAATGCCTGTACAAAAAAAAAAAAAAGGCTGGAAACTTATTGAATGCACCACGTATATATATATATATATATATATATATATATATATATATATATATATATATGTAAATATTAGGAGCGTGAAAATGTCCCCAGTAATATTAGTTGAAAAATCGCAATTGGAAACGAGCACAAAAATATTTTGTTTACTCAATAAATGAATAAATAGAATAAAACGTAATTTTTCTCCAACGTAACTGCGTAAAAGACTTTCAGAAAATAACTGTAAATTAATCACATATGCAGAAAACAATTGTCTTTATTTATTTACTTATTTATTTACAATTCATATCAATCTCAATCTATCTGTCTATCTATCAATCTATCCATCTATCTTGAGCCTTCATATCAGTCTCTCTGTCAAAGCAATTCATATCTATCTATATATCTATCTATTTTTTGCAACATATATATATTTATATACATCTATATATATATATATATATACATGAGTAGCACGTGGTCTAACAAATACCGTTGTAGGAAAGGATTCAATTTCAAATCTTGGACGAAACTCTTTAAACCAGAAAGTTGATATCAGGAAAGTGATAGAGATAAAAAAAACAAGTGGAAACTCATAGAAAGAAAGAAAGAAAGAAAGAAAGAAAGAAAGAAGGAAAGAAAGAAAGAAAGAATGAGGGAGAGGAATTGAAAAAAGTAGTGAGAAGTGATAACAAGAAATTGAAAGATATATAGAAAAACAACAGGTAAACATTGAAAGAAACAATGAATTTGAAGAATGTGTATTGCTCTAATAAAAATCTAGCTACAATGTGCTGTTTTGTTGTTACATCGAAATATAATGATAATCTTAGTGACATATTGGGGGATATGAAAACAATGTTTCTAATAAAATATCTTAAGAAGACTTATATATAAGTTTTGTAAACTTCCAAAGCCTGTTGAGCTCTAAGACCTAGACACGCCTCAAGCAACATCGCCTTTCCCCCAATGCAAAGAACCCAACCCAAGTCGTAATACTTCAACCTTGCTTCCGCCATTACCACGAACTCCATGTTAACCTCGCCCCATTCTGTGAGCATGTTCTTGTACTTTCGGCAGACAGGAGTGCGTTTGTTTGTTTTTTAAGTGGTTTACACTTTTCTTGACAACGGCTTTTGTGCAAAGATTGCTTCAACAGCGTCATCTGGTAAAATCAAGAAAAGAAGAAAAGGATGAGAGTTGAAAAAGAAAGAGAGAGAGAGAGAGAGAGAGAGAGAGAGAGAGAGAGAGAGAGAGAGAGAGAGATCATTGATCTGAGGAAAGAGGAAAAAGAAAAAAGAAAGATAACAACAGGAAGGAGAAAGAGATAAAGAAGACGACAAGTGGAAAAGAAAGAAAGAAAAAAAGAAATAGAGTTAATATCAGAAAGAAATAAAAGAAAATTGGTGAAGATGACAAGTGGAAAGAAAGAAAGAAAGAAAGAAAGAAAGAAAGAAAGAAAATATTTGAAGAAAATTTAAGTGAGGATGTCAGGAAGGAGAAAGCAGAAAAAAATAGAGATTATTGGTGGAAAGTGGGAGGAAGAAAACAAAAATTAAAGAAAGAAAAAAGAAGAAAGAATAGGGAAGAAAGAATGCTAAAGAAAGAAAGAAAGAAAGAAGGTGGTATGAATGAGAATGAGATAAAAATATGACCGAAAGAAAAAAGAAAGAAAGAAAGAAAGAAAGAAGGAAGGAAATTGATGCGAGAGAAAGAGAGGTTGTCAGGAAGGTGAAAGAAATAGAGAAAATGAATTGAATGAGAAAAATTAGGAAGAAGGTAAGAACAAAATTCCAATTAGATCCCCAGTGTGCCATGCAGATCAATTTCCCTTCATGACATCAGTGAGAGAAATTGGGGCTTTTTGATAGTGTTCATCACAAAAAACTAGGTTATATTAGGTTACAGAGTACCAGTGGCGTGTATTCCTAAGAATTAAATTACTCATTGTTTACCCTATAGATATTATTCAATACAAAATTTTAAGATATTTTACTCATTAAAATCAATGTAATATTTATTTCAATTGTATCATACAACATTTTAGGGAGACTTAGTGAATTTATACGTATTGTAATGAATGATTGAAACTTTCAAGTAGGCATTTGCTTTTTAAAATCTGTACTTCTGATTTACAAAATTCAATTTTAAGTAATCTTTTTCCACAATAAAATGATGTAACCTTTCCCGACGAAATATCGAGTAAATTTGAGTAAAGACTGTAGTCAGCCAGTATACCTAGCATCCAGTTGCTACTGATTTGGTTGGTTTAGTTTCTTTGTTTAATAGCATTTCAAACTTTGTGCTATTCTAGTAGAAGAACAGTAGTGGAACTATTTAACCCATAGTTAGAGCTTAAATGGGTTCATATCATTAACAAGGGTATTAGTTTGAAAGTGAACACAAAAAGCGTGACGAGAGTTCAAACTCCTTGCTCTGTGATTGCTCTAAGTATATGTTTGTTATATGTTTTATTCCTTACAGCGCGATTAGTTTGCTCCCATCTTATCAAATCATTTCAGTTCGTTCTTCATTTTGTCTCTTCTCCAATTGGTCGTCTTCTCGCCTCGGTTACTTTGATGCCCCTTTGGTGTGATCATCTTTGTTTTGCTCGTTAATGAGGAATGACAAAACCATCACAATTTCGTATGCACGTTTTACTTGATAATTTTCTACTTCATGGCTCGCTCGGCCTAAACAGGAAATCAGTAAAAACAAGATAGAGCTTTCAACCTCTCGCTTTGAGAGTTTCTCACTGACTGACTAACTCTATTTCTAGAACCATTTTGATCTCCGGACTGAAACTATCCCACGAGAGTCGTGATCTCAGATTGACCGCGAGTTTAATGGTTGTCCATCATCCTCTTTGATACAGTTGTATTTTTTTCCACTCAGGACTTAACGAGAGTGCTACACTACATGTCAAAAATAGAAATCACCAATCTATTATGTAACACGATGTCACAGTCGAACACGTTAGCCTCTACACCACGAAGACTCACACATTAATTTGGTAAGGGAGAAAGCTGGCAAATATTCATAGCGGCATTTGATATTCTACGCCCATAGTATTTTAAAATTCTGTTTTAGTTGAATCAATTTCTTATTATCTTAATTATTGTCTGCTAAATTCACCACGGTCCTTTTTCTATAATAATATTAAATAACAATAATATTAAATAACAATAATATTAAATAACAATAATATTGAATAACAATACTTGAAATCACTGAACTGAATAAAAACAGATATTAATATCAAGTCGAATAATTAATGTTACATAGCAACACTTGAAGAATTATTAGTGTTAGATAACAATACTTGAAACCATTTAACTTCTTTGCCAAGTCGGCTGGGGTTGCAGAACACAACGACTTCACCTCTGCAGATGGCTAAGACCCCCCCCTCAACGAATGTCCTGAATATGACTCTAAACAACCTGATGGTGAGGTTACAGTAATGGTGGAGCTTTGGAGAATGCGGAGTACCTCTTCACTGCTATCGCTCCCAGTTCCACTCTGGCTCGGAGTGGTAGCACTGGATTGGATCCTATATATGAGTCAAATAAGACTAAACTATGTAATTATGCTAAAGTGTTTGAAATAGAACTGTGTTTGACATTGAAACTGCGTACTTGTGCTAAACTGAATTGTTTGAAATAGAACCGTTTTGAAATAGAACTAGAATGTGTACTTATACTAAACTGAATTGTTTGAAATAGAACAATTTTGACATTCAACTGCTTGTAAACAAAAAGTATACTTATACTAAACTGAATTGTTTGAAATTTAATTCGGCATCAAATAACCTAAAAAGTTTGATATGCCGTAAAATAGAACCAACAAACCAACCATTTAACTGAGTGCAAATTGAATAATAAGTTAATGTTAAATAACAATACTTGTAACCAGTTAACTGATGGTATACAAATTATTGATATTAAATAGAATTATTAATGTTATATTACAATGCACGAAAACGTTTAACTCTGGGGAAATAATTGATTAATCAAATCGAATTATGAGTGTAAGTAATACATGATACCATCTAATTATGTGCAAAAAGTGATTAGTATTAATAGAATTATAAGTATTCGAAATACTTGAAACCATTTAAACTGTGTGCAAACAAACGATTAATATTAATAGGATTATTAATTGAATATAATATTCAATTAATAATCCTATTAATATTAATCGTTTGTTTGCACACAGTTTAAATGGTTTCAAGTATGAAATAGCAATAGTTTAAATGGTTTCAAGCATGAAATAGCAATATTTCAAATCTTAAGCAAACACACTCTTACAACTTGTTCAAAAATAAAGTTACCAACAAACTATTCACATACAAATCATGTATATATGAATAAACATGATTTGGCTTTAAATAACCATTAACAGTTGATATGTCATTTAACCAAATAGCATAGGCTTTTTTTTATACAAACTGTGTACTAATCATAATCATTTTCTTAGTATTTTTGTTAAATTAGATCTAATTAATATATTGTTTTTATAGTAGGGATCTACTCCAGTCAATTTCAACTTTCATTATGAAACCAACAAGTTTCCTTGCGTTATGTTTTTATTTTCAGTGTAGAACGACTTTTATGGAAGATTGATAACTATAGACGTCTACGACTACTTTTCCAGTGTCAAGTGTGGAGGGTGAAATGTATATATATATATATATATATATATATATATATATATATATATATATATATATATATATGTCTGTGTGTGTGTGCGCGCGCGTTCTGTGCGACATTAGATTATTTTAACGACAGAATTAACCGAAAAAAGTTTAGAAATCATTGGTCTAGTCGAATCTTTTCTTCCTCTGTACGATGTACAGATCATAAGTATTTGAACCAGAAGGCGTATTCATATTAGTTTCGTTAATTTTTTTATTTTTTTTTTTTAATGGCATATCAACCTTCCCGGTTATTTAATGCCAAAGTAATCCTTATAGAACAACTATGATACTATTCAACCCAAAGCTGCGTGGAGAGGGATAAGAGGGTCATACCTTTACCAATAGTATTAGTCTGAAAGTGAACATAATGGCCCGACTGTAGTTTCGAACTCGCAAACTTTGAGGTCGCGACTGAGCACTGTAGCTATTAAGCCACGGTTACTCTCTCTGATTCATACTAACTTGTAAATTTGGCAATTGATGTTGAAAAAATAAACCTTCGAGTAATTTTAGCATTCAGAATCATAAAATATGAGTAAAAACCCTGGTACGTGGAACTTTTTCTTGTTAGCTCAACTGAAGATTTCAATTAAGGGTAAGATTTTAAGACATGGAGAATATTAACAGAAATACGACAACGTAAATGAGTTGCTTGGATTAATGGATTTTAATGGCATGTCAACCTATCAAGATAGAGAGAGAGAGAGAGAGAGAGAAAGAGAGAGAGAGTTTTTCTCAGTTAAAAAATTCAAAACTTCTGTCTTGATACTTTCGGAAGTTTTCCGTGAGGTTCGTTGGTTTTACGGCATGTAAACACTTGTTGAATTATCTAATACCAAAGTCAGAATCATGACAAATAATTTCCTTAGTCAATCATGATATGAAGCTGCATGTTATTTAAAGGACCAAGAGATAACAATTATCACCTCAACAAACAATGCACAAGTGTTCAATGAAATCCTTGGATAATGTTCCTCTTCCATCGATTGGTATTACAAATAATTTTCAAACAG
>OY757933.1:60453779-60683779 GCA_963585895.1 Sepioteuthis lessoniana | reverse complement strand
CTCTCACGGGTAGGACTTTCAATTTCACAACATACCAAAAAAAAGGGAGTTTAAGAGAAACAATGAAAAACTCGCTAGAAAAATTGTATTAAATGTCAACAGAACTATTTTGAATGAAATTAACGTTTCAGTTTATTTCTATCTTGGTAAACATAGCTTCAATCTTGGTAAACATAGCTTCGTACTTGGAAGAAAATGAATGTTCCATTCATTGTTTATTTCTTTCTTGGTAAATAAAGCATCAGTCTTGATAAATTTTTTAAGACCTTTTGAAGATGTGTACATAAGCATTGTACAAGATATTTAAAGACAACATGAAGTTTGCACTCCTCGAAAGACACCGAGAACATATTTTCTCCTTTCAAAATTCTCCCATCTCTTTGAGATGGAATAAAAGAAATATGTACAAAAAGTAGGTAGAAAACAAGACAAATTTAATTACAGAGACAAACAATATGAAATAGACAAAAAAAAAATGCACTTACAAAGAAATAATAATGAAGCAGACTTAAAACAGACGTACTCATAGAGATGAAGAAATGATATGAAAAAGACGTAAAACAGACTTAGAGACAAAGAAATGATATGAAAGAGACGCCAAACAAATATTCTCATAGAGACAAAGAAATAATATAAAACAGACATGCACAAAGGAAGAAACAATTTATGTTACAAAGACACAAAACAGATCTACACATAGAGACAAACAAATGATATCAAACAAACACAAAACACACGAACACATACGGACTTAACCATAATGACAAACAAAGGATACGAAACAAAGTTAAAACCGACCTATTCACAGAGAAAAACAAATCAAATAAACAGGTTTAAAACATACGTACTCACGAAGATAAAAGAGTTAGACGCAAAAATGATTAACTCATAGTGCAAACAAATGATAGGGAACAGACACGAAACAGATGTATCCATAGGGACAAAAGACAAACGCATGATAAATGCAAAACCGATGTAAAACAGACGAACTCATAGGGACTTACTAATAATTATATGAAACAGACGCAAAATAGACTTAAACATACAGATGTACTCATAGACACACCTAGGTTTGATATAAACAGATGATAAGGAATACGAACTCATAGACAAACAGATGATAATGAAACAGACGCAAAAGAGACAAACAAATGATATGAAAGAGATGCAAAACTGACGTATTCATAGTGACAAACAATTGATGTGATCAGACGCAAAACTGACGTACTCATCATGACAAAGAAATTATATGAAACACAAGCAAAACAGACATGTTTAAAATAACGACAAATGGTATAACTCTAACAAAAAAAGAAGTACGTAAAGAGTCAAATAAATGACATCAAACAGGCACAAAATGTACGCATAATGACAAAGAAGGGGTATGAAACAAAGTTAAAACTGACCTATTCGCAGAAAAAAATGTTTCTTATCACTTATTTGTCTTTATAAATACGTCAATTATGTGTCTCGCATAACAGACGTCACTTTCATATCATATCTACGTAGAAGACAAGACGTATTCATTATGTGTACATAGAGACAGGACGTAATCACAGAGACAATACGAGACGCATAACAGACGTATTCATAGAGAAAAACAAGTGAAAAGAAGCATTTTTTTCCTTGAATTGGTTGGTTTTAACTTTGTTTCTTTGTCATTATGTGTACGTAGAGACAAAACGTATTCATAGGAACAAACAAGTGAGAAGAAACATATGTATTTTTCTTTGTTCGTATGAGTACGTCTATTTTGCGTCTGTTTATCATTTGTTTATCCCTATGACGATGTCTGCCTTATTGTCTGTTTCATATCATCGGATGGAACAGACGCAAAGCAGATGTAAAACAGACTCATAGGGACTTGTCTCATCTCTATGAATACGTCTTCTTTTTGATATGAAACAGGCGCAAAACGGAGGTAAAACAGACCTACTCATAGGGACTTACAATCATAGACAAACACATGATAATGAAACAGACGCAAAACAGATGTGAAACAGACATACTTCATACTCATAATGATATGAAACAGACGCAAAAGAGACTTACTTATAATCAACTCATAGAGACAATGAGGTCTTACTTATGATGTACTCATTGAGACCATCGGATGATATCATCTGTTTCAAGATGATAAGGAAGACGAACTCACAAACACATGATAATGAAACAAACGCAAAACAGATTTACTCATTGAGACCATAGGATGATATGTTTCATACGTTATCATAGGGACGAACAAATGATATGAAAGAGACCATGTACTCATAGAGACAAAGAAATGATATGAAACAGGCGAAAAGGAAGAAACAAATTATATGACACATACATAGAGACAAACAAATGATATCACACAAACACAAAACACACGAACTTATACAGACTTACCCATAATGACAAACAAGGGATACGAAACAAAGTTAAAACCGACCTATTCACATCATATCAAAGAAGATAAAACGACCTATTCACATCATATCAAAGAAGATAAAACGATATGAAGATATGAAGATAAACGAGTTAGTTAATATCAAAAAGATTTACTTCATGACAAACAAATGATAGACACAAAAAGACGCAAAACAGATGTAAAACAGATGTACACATAATAATCATACTGCTAATAATCATACTGCTAATAATCATAGGCAAACACATGATAATGAAAAAGACGCAAAACAGATGCAAAACAGATGTAAAGACGCAAAACAGATTTACTCATAGGGACCTATACTAATAATACTTATAAATAATAATACTAATAATACTTATAAATAAATAATTATACTAATAAATAATAATTATACTAATAATACTTATAAATAATAATAAACTAATATAACAATATAATATAAATAATAATAAACTAATAAAAAAGTGAAATGAAACAGACGCAAACAGACATACGTACTCATAGAAACAACCAGGTCATATGAAACACATGATAACGAAACAGACGCAAAACCGATGTACTCAGCAAGACCATCGGATTATAATAAAAAGACAGACGTTACAATCGGGACAAACAAATGAAATTAAAGAGACACAAAACTAACGTATTGATAGTGACAAATAAGTGATATGATCAGACGCAAAACAGACGTTCTCATAATGACAAAGAAATTATATAAAACACAAGCAAAGCAGATGTGTTTAAAGGGACAACAAATGATATGACACTAACAAAAAATAGATGTACGCAAAGAGTCAAACAAATGATATCAAACAGGCACAAAACATACGCAATAATGACAAAGAAGGGGTATGAAACAAAGTTAAAACTGACCTATTCACATAAAAAATATATATGTTTCTTATCACTTGTTTGGAAGACTATGAATATGTCAATTATGCATCTCGAAAAACAAACGTCTCTTTCATATCATATCTACGTAGACGACAAGAGGCATACATAGAGAAAAGATGTATTCATAGAGACAATACGAGACGCATAACAGATGTATTCATAGAGACAAACAAGTGACAAGAAACATAAATATGTTTCTTTGTCAGTCTGTTTTGCGTCTGTTTCATATCATATGTTTGTCGTCCCTATGATAACGTCTGCCTTATTGTCTGTTTCATATCATCCGATGGTCTCAATGATATGAAGTGATATGTTTCATACGTTATCATAGGGACGAACAAATGATATGAAAGAGACGCCAAACGAATGTACTCATAGAGACAAAGAAATGATATAAATCAGACTTGCACAAAGGGAGAAACAATTTATGTGACAAAGACACAAAACAAATGTACTCATAGCAACAAACAAATGATATCAAACAAACACAAAACACACGAACACATACGGACTTACCCATAATGACAAACACGGTATACGATACAAAGTTAAAACTGACCTATTCACAGAGAAAAATAAATTAAATGAAACCGACAGATGGACTCATTAAACAGACGCAAAAAAAAGATTTACTCATAGTGACAAACAAATGATAGACCCAACAGATGATAATAAAAAAGACACTAAACAGACGTTATGTATGATAGGGACTTACAAACAAATGATAATTAAAAAGACGCAAAACAGACGCAAAATATGTTTCTTATCACTTGTTTGTCTCTACGAATACGTCAATTATGCGTCACGCATAGCAAACGTCTCTTTCATATCATATCTACGTAGAAGACAAGACGTATTCATTATGCGTACATAGAGACAAGACGTATTCATAGAGACAATACGAGATGCATAACAGACGTATTCATTGAGACAAACATAAATATTTTTCTGTCTGCTTTGCCTCCCTATGATAACGTCTGTTTCATATCATCCGATAGTCTCAGTGAAATGTAGTGAGACAAAGAAGCGGTATGAAACAGATGTTCCAGTTTTGAGTCTGTTTCATATCATTTGTTTGTCCCTATGATAACATCTGCCTAATCTGATAATGAAACAGGCGCAAACACACGATATTGAGACACATGATAATGAGACGCAAAATTGATGTAAGAGGATATGAAACAGACGTACTCATAATGACAAAGAAATTATATGAAACACAAGCCAAACAGACATGTTTAAAATGACAACAAATGGTATAACACTGACAAAAAATAGATGTACGCAAAGAGTCAAACAAATGATATCAAACAGGCACAAAACGTACGCATAATGACAAAGAAGAGGTATGAAACAAAGTTAAAATTGACTTATTCATTGAGAAATATATATGTTTCTTATCACTTGTTTGTCTCTATGAATACGTCAATTATGCGTCTCGCATAACAGACGTCTCTTTCATATCATATCTACGTAGAAGACAAGACGTATTCATTATGCGTGCATAGAGACAAAACGTAATCACAGAGACAATAAGAGACGCATAACAGACGTATTCATAGAGACAAACATGTGACAAGAAATGTATATATGTTTCTTTGTCAGTATGAGTGTGTCTGTTTTGTGCTAATTAATCATAGACAAACACATAATAATGAAACATTTGCGAAACCGATGTAAAACAGACGTACTCATAGGGACTTACTCATAATGATATAAAACAAACGCAAAATAGACTTACTTATAAACAAGTGAAATGAAAAAGTGAGATAGAGATTTACTCATAGAAACAACAAGGTTATATGGAACAGACGATAATGATGACAAAACTCATAGACAAGCACATGATAATGAAGCAGACGCAAAATACATGTACTTATCGAGACCATTGGAGGATATGAAACAGACAATATGGTTTACCATAGGGACAAACAAATGATGACAGACGTATTCATAGAGACAAGTGACAAGAAACATATATTTTTCTTTGTCAGTATGAGTACATCTGTTTTGCGTCTGTTTCATATCACTTGTTTGTCGTTATGTGTATATTTGTTCGTCCCTATGATAACGTCAGCCATAAGGCAAACGTTATCATAATTGCGTACGTTTTTTGTTATCATTATTGCGTACGTTTTTTTTTCCTGTTTGATATCATTTGTTTGACTCTTTGGGTATATCTATTCTTTTGTTAATGTCATAACATTTGTTGTCCCTTTAAAGCTGTCTGATTTGCTTCTGTTTCATAAAATATCTTTGTCATTATGAATACGTCTGTTTTGCGTCCGTCCATATCACTTGTTTGTCACTATGATTACGTTAGATTTGCATCTCTTTCATATCATCCGATGGTGTCAATGAATTAGACGTATTCATGGAGACAAAGAAGTAATAAGAAACAGATGTACCTGTTTTGCGTCTGTTTCATTTCATTTGTTTGTCCCTATGATAATAGGGACAAACACATTATCATAGGGACAATAATGACAATAATGTCTATTTCATATCGTCCGATGGTCTCGACGAGTATATCTGATAATGGAACAGACGTAAAAGAGATGTAAAACAGACGCACTTATAAGGGACCAACTAATTATCATAGACAAACACATAATAATTAAACAGACGCAAAACAGATGTACTTATCGTGACCATTGGAGGATATGAAACAGACAAATAAGACAGACGTTATCATAGAGACAAAGAAGTGATATGAAACAGACGCAAAACAGGTGTACTCATAGGGACTAACTAATTAATTATAGACAAACACATGATAATGAAACATATGCAAAACAGATGTAAAACAGACGTACTCATAGGGACTTATAATGATATGAAACAGACGTAAAATAGACTTACTTATAAACAAGTGAAATGAAAAAGTAATATAAAGATGTACTCATAGAGACAACATAGGATGATATGAAACAGACAATATCGCCGACGTTATCATAGGGACGAACAAATGATATGAAAGAGACGCAGAAATGTTTGTTCCTCTCATTTGTTTGTTCCTCGTCTCGCATACAAGAGGTATTCATAGACAAACAGGAAACAGACTTAAAACATATGTACTCAAAAAGACAAACAAATGATAAGAAACAGACCCGAAACAGACGTACTCAGTGAGATAAACAGGTAATTTAACATGGACAATAAGGCATGTTATCATAAGGAACAAACAAATTAGAGGAAACATACGCTAAGTTGACGCACGCATAGAAACAAACAAATGATTTGAAACAGACGAAAAACAGACTTACTCATAAACAAAATCAAATCATATGAAACATATGATTTACTGATAGAGAAAACCAAGTGATATGAAACAGACTTACCACAAACAGAAATATTCAAGTGATATCCAAACGTACGTAAAAAAGACTTCTTCATTAACTTGTCGGTCAAACAAGATTTACTCCTAGAGACAAACAAATGATATGGAAAACGCAAAAGAGACGTAATAAGAACAAATAGATAATAAGAAAAAGACCCAAAACAAAACCGACACAAAACAGACGGAATTATAGAGACTTACGAATAGTGACAAACAAGTGACAGGAAATGCTCACAAATCAGATAAATTTATAGAGAAAAACAAATTATAAGAAACAGAAAACAAAAACACCTACTGATAAAAATGAACAAATAATATGAAACAGACACAAAACAGACGTATTCACAGAGACAAACAAGTGATATAAAACAGACGCAAAACAGATGTACTCATACAGACAATCAGGTGATATGAAACAGACTAAAAGAAAGAAGTTATCATAGGGCAAACAAATGATAGCAAACTGACGTCAAACAGATTTACCAATAGTGACAATCAAGAGATATTCAACAGATTCAAAATAGATGTACTCATAGGAAGAAACCTTCTAAGGATAAACAAATGATAAGAAATGTACCCAAAGCAGACGCTCTCAAAGAAAGAATCAAATAATATAAAATATACGCAAAATAAATGCACTCATAGACAAACAAGTAATATGAAACATACGTACCCAAAGAGACGACCAAGTGATATTAAATAGAAACAAAACATATGTACTCATTGAGACCATCAGGTGATATAAAACAAAACAGGTGCAAAAAAGACGTAGTTACTGAGACAAAAAATAGATACACAAGAAAGGAAAGAAAGACATACTTAGAAATACAAGTAAGTAAAACATAACAGATGCAAAACAGACGTTATTACTGAGACAAACAAAATAGATATACAAGAAAACAAAGAAAGACATGCTTTGAAATATAAACAAGTAAAACAAAACAGACGCAAAAAAAACCATAGTTACTGAGACAAATAAAATAGATATACGAGAAAACAAAGGAAGACATACTTAGAAATACAGCAACGTAAAAAAAACAGATGCAAACAGGCGTATTTACTGAGACAAAAAAATAGATATACAAGAAAGGAAAGAAAGACATACTTAAAAATACAGCCAAGTAAAACAAAACACATGCAAAACAGACGTAGTTACTGATATAAATAAAATAGATAAAACAAAAGAAAAAGTAAAACAAAACAAAAGAAATACAAGCAAGTAAAACAATAGAAAGAAATACATACTTAGAAATACAAGGAAGTAAATCAAAATAGACGCAAAAAAGACGTTGTTCCTGAGACAAATACAAGAAAACAAAGAAGGACATACAGATGCAAAACAGACGTAGTTACTGAGACAAATAAAATAGATATTACAAGAAAACAAGGGAAGACATGCTTAGAAATATAAACAAGTAAAAAAAAAAAAACAGACGCAAAACAGACGTAGTTACTGAAACAAATAAAATAGATAAAATTACAGAGAAATCACAAAAAAAAAAAAATACAAATAAAATTACAAATGACAAATACAATTAGAAATAAAATTACAAATAAAATTACAAATTACAAATAAAATTACTGAAAATTACAAATAAAATAGATGTAATTACTGAGACAAATAAAATAGATATACAAGAAAACAAAGAAAGAAATAACTACAAATACAGTCAAGTAAAACAAAACAGATGTAAAACAGATGTAGTTACTGAGACAAATAAAATAGATATACAGGAAAACAAGGGAAGACATACTTAGAAATATAAACAAGTAAAAAAAAACAGACGCAAAAGAGACGTAGTTACTGAGACAAATAAAATAGATATACAGGAAAACAAGGGAAGACATACTTAGAAATATAAACAAGTAAAAAAAACAGACGCAAAACAGACGTAGTTACTGAGACAAATAAAATAGATATACAAGAAAGGAAAGAAAGACATACTTAGAAATACATGCAAGTAAAACAAAACGGGTGAAAACAGGTTTATTTACTGAGACAAATAAAATAGATATATATATATACGAGAAAAAAAGATAGACATATTTAGAAATACGACCAAGTAAGGCAAAACAGATGCAAAACAGACGTAGTTACTGAGACAAATAAAATAGATATACGAGAACGGAAAGAAAGACATACTTAGAAATACAGCCAAGTAAAACAAAACACATGCAAAACAGACGTATTTACTGAGAAAAAAGAAGATATACAAGAAAACAAAGAAAGACATACTTAGAAATACATGCAAAACAGACGTAGTTACTGAGACAAATAAAATATATATACTAGAAAAGAGAGATAGAAATACTTAAAAATACAACCAAATAAAACAAAACAGATGCAAAACAGACGTCGGTAAAGAGACAAATAAAATAGATGTACAGGAAAACAAGGGAAGACATACTTGGAAATATAAACAAGTAAAACAAAACAGACGTACTTACTGAAACAAATAATATATATATACTAGAAAAGAGAGATAGACATACTTAGAAATACAACCAAGTAAAACAAAACAGATGCAACTGAGTAAAACAAAACAAACGCCACACTGATGTAGCTATAGAGATAAATCAAATAGAAAACAATGAAAGACATACTTAGAAATACATGCAAGTAAATTAAAACAGACGCAGTTACTGAGACAAATAATATATTCATATATATATAGACAAGAAAAGAAAGATAGACATACTTAGAAATACAAGCAAGTAAAACAAACCAGATGCAAAACAGATGTAGTCAAGGAGACTAATAAAATAGATATAAAAGAAAACAAAGAAAGACATATTTAGAAATACAAGCAAGTAAACAAAACAGACGCCAAACAGACGTAGTTAGAAACAATATTTGTCTCATACGCAGAAATACATGCAAGTAAAACAAAAAGACTCTGTTACTGAGAGACATAATATATTCATATATATATAGACTAGAAACGAAAGATAGACATACGTAGAAATACAACCAAGTAAGACAAAACAGATGCAAAACAGACGTAATTACTGAGACAAATAAAAACAAAGAAAGACATACTTAGAAATATATGCAAGTAAAAAAAAACAGACACAAAACAGACACAGTTACTGAGACAAAATTTTTTTTATATATATGCTAGAAAAGAAAGATAGACATACTTCGAAATACAACCAAGTTAGACAAAACAGATGCAAAACAGACGTAGTTACAGAGACAAATGAAATAGATATACAAGAAAGGAAAGAAAGACATACATAGAAATACAGCCAAGTAAAACAAAACACATGAAAAACAGACGTATTTACTGAGAAAAACGAAGGTATACAAGAAAACAAAGAAAGACATACTTAGAAATACATGCAAAACAGACGTAGTTACTGAGACAAATAATATATGTATACTAGAAAAGAGAGATAGACATACTTAGAATTACAACTAAGAAAAAGAAAACAGATGCAAAACAGATGTAGTCATGGAGACGATTAAAATAGATATACAAGAAACAAAGAAAGACATACTTAGAAATACATGAAAAACAGACGTAGTTACTGAGACAAATAAAAACAAAGAAAGACATACTTAGAAATATATGCAAGTAAAAAAAAAACAGACACAAAACAGATGCAGTTACTGAGACAAAAATTTTTTTATATATGCTAGAAAAGAAAGATAGACATACTTCGAAATACAACCAAGTAAGACAAAACAGATGCAAAACAGACGTAGTTACAGAGACAAATAAAATAGATATACAAGAAAGGAAAGAAAGACATACGTAGAAATACATGAAAAACAGACGTAGTTACAGAGACAGATAATATATATATACTAGAAAAGAGAGATAGACATAGTTAGAAATACAACCAAGTAATACAAAACAGATGCAAAACAGACGTAGTTACAGAGATAAATAAAATAGATATAACAAAGAAAGACATAATTAGAAATACATGCAAGTAAAACAAAATAGACGCACTTACTGAGACAAATAATGTATATATATACGAGAAAAAAAGATAGACATATTTAGAAATACGACCAAGTAAGGCAAAACAGATGCAAAACAGACGTAGTTACTGAGACAAATAAAAGGGATATACAAAAAAGGAAAGAAAGACATACTTAGAAATACAGCCAAGTAAAACAAAACACATGCAAAACAGACGTATTTACTGAGAAAAAAGAAGATATACAAGAAAACAAAGAAAGATATACTTAGAAATACATGCAAAACAGACGTAGTTACTGAGACAAATAATATATATATACTAGAAAAGAGAGAGAAATACTTAGAAATACAACCAAATAAAACAAAACAGATGCAAAACAGACGTCGTTAAAGAGACAAATAAAATAGATATACAGGAAAACAAGGGAAGACATACTTGGAAATATAAACAAGTAAAACAAAACAGACGTACTTACTGAAACAAATAATATATATAGTAGAAAAGTGAGATAGACATACTTAGAAATACAACCAAGTAAAACAAAACAGATGCAACCGAGTAAAACAAAACAAATGCCACACTGATGTAGCTATAGAGATAAATCAAATAGAAAACAATGAAAGACATACTTAGAAATACATGCAAGTAAAACAAAACAGACGCAGTTACTGAGACAAATAATATATTCATGTATATATATAGATAAGAAAAGAAAGATAGACATACTTAGAAATACAAGCAAGTAAAACAAACCAGATGCAAAACAAATGTAGTCAAGGAGACTAATAAAATAGATATAAAAGAAAACAAAGAAAGACATATTTAGAAATACAAGCAAGTAAACAAAACAGACGCCAAACAGACGTAGTTAGAGACAATATTTGTCTCATACGTAGAAATACATGCAAGTAAAACAAAAAGACTCTGTTACTGAGACACATAATATATTCATATATATATAGACTAGAAACGAAAGATAGACATACGTAGAAATACAACCAAGTAAGACAAAACAGATGCAAAATAGACGTAATTACTGATACAAATAAAAACAAAGAAAGACATACTTAGAAATATATGCAAGTAAAACAAAACAGATACAAAACAGACGCAGTTACTGAGACAAATAATATATACATATATGCTAGAAAAGAAAGATAGACATACTTCGAAATACAACCAAGTAAGACAAAACAGATGCAAAACAGACGTAGTTACTGAGACAAATAAAATAGATATACAAGAAAGGAAAGAAAGACATACTTAGAAATACATGCAAGTAAAACAAAACGGGTGAAAACAGGTTTATTTACTGAGACAAATAAAATAGATATACAAGTACAACAAAAAAGATGCTAAACAGACGTTGTCACTAAGACAAATAAGATAGTTATATAAGAAAAGGCAGAATTACATACTTAGAAATACAAGCAAGTAAATCAAAACAGACGCAAAAAAGATGTAGTTAGGGAGACTAATAAAATAAGCAAAAGAAGAAAGATTCAAAACTGAGGTCGTTCTATATATACAAAAAAACAAAGAAAAGAGAGATAGTAAAACAAAAACAAAAACAAAAACTAGAAAAGAGAGATAGTAAAACAAAACAGATGCAAAACAGACAAATAAAATAGATGTACAAGAAAACAAAGAAAGACATACTTAGAAATACATGCAAGTAAAACAACACAGACGCTAAACAGATGTTGTCATGGAGACTATTAAAATAGATATACAAGAAACAAAGAAAGACATACTTAGAAATACAACTAAGTAAGACAAAACAGATTAAAAACAGACGTAGTTACAGAGACAAATAAAATAGACATAAAATTAAATAGATATACAAATAAAATAGATATACAAGAAACAAAGAAAGACGATCTTAGAAATACAGCCAAGTAAAAAAAAACAGATGTAAGACTGACGTAGTTACTGAGACAAATAAAATAAATAAAACAAAAGAAAAAGTAATGTAGTCATGGACACTAGTAAAATAGACATGCAAGAAACGAAAGATAGACATACTTAGAAATACAACCAAGACAAAAAAGATGCAAAACAGACGTAATTACTGAGACAAATAAAAACAAAGAAAGACATACTTAGAAATATATGCAAGTAAAAAAAAACAGACACAAAACAGACGCAGTTACTGAGACAAAAATTTTTTTATATATATGTTAGAAAAGAAAGATAGACATACATCGAAATACAACCAAGTAAGACAAAACAGATGCAAAACAGACGTAGTTACAGAGACAAATAAAATAGATATACAAGAAAGGAAAGAAAGACATACATAGAAATACAGCCAAGTAAAACAAAACAGATGCAAAACAGACGTATTTACTGAGAAAAACGAAGGTATACAAGAAAACAAAGAAAGACATACTTAGAAATAATTGCAAAACAGACGTAGTTACTGAGACAAATAATATATATATACTAGAAAAGAGAGATAGACATACTTAGAATTACAACTAAGAAAAAGAAAACAGATGCAAAACAGATGTAGTCATGGAGATGATTAAAATAGATATACAAGAAACAAAGAAAGACATACTTAGAAATATATGAAAAACAGACGTAGTTACTGAGACAAATGATATATATATACTAGAAAAGAGAGATGGACATACTTAGAAATACAACCAAGTAAAACAAAACAGATGCAAAACAGACGTAGTTACAGAGATAAATAAAATAGATATAACAAAGAAAGACATAATTAGAAATACATGCAAGTAAAACAAAATAGACGCACTTACTGAGACAAATAATGTATATATATACGAGAAAAAAAGATAGACATATTTAGAAATACGACCAAGTAAGACAAAACAGATGCAAAACAGACGTAGTTACTGAGACAAATAAAATAGAAAGGAAAGAAAGACGTACTTAGAAATACAGCCAAGTAAAACAAAACACATGCAAAACAGACGTATTTACTGAGAAAAAAGAAGATATACAAGAAAACAAAGAAAGACATACTTAGAAATACATGCAAAACAGACGTAGTTACTGAGACAGATAATATATATATACTAGAAAAGAGAGATAGACATACTTAGAATTACAACCAAGAAAAAGAAAACGGATGCAAAACAGATGTAGTCATGGAGACGATTAAAATAGATATACAAGAAACAAAGAAAGACATACTTAGAAATACAACTATGTAAGACAAAACAGATGCAAAACATACGTAGTTACAGAGATAAATAAAATAGATATAACAAAAAAAGTCATAATTAGAAATACATGCAAGTAAAACAAAATAGACGCACTTACTGAGACAAATAATATATATATATACTAGAAAAAAAAATAGACATATTTAGAAATACAACGAAGTCAGACAAAACCGATGCAAAACAGACGTAGTTACTGAGACAAATAAAATAGATATACAAGAAAAGACAGAAAGATATAATTAGAAATACAGCCGAGTAAAACAAAACAGATGTAAAACAGACGTAGTTACTGAGACAAATATTTTATTTGTTTCGTTTTACTCTGATGTTTTACTTGGTTGTATTTCTAAGTATGTCTTTTTTCCTTTCTTGTATATATATTTTATTTGTCTAAGTAACTACGTCTGTTTTGCATCTGTTTTGTCTTACTTGGTTGTATTTCAAAGTATGTCTATGTTTCTTTTCCAGCATATATGTATATATTATTTGTCTAGAAATACTTTTAAATACAGCCAAGTAAAACAAAACAGATGCTAAACAGACGTAGTTACTGAGACAAATAAAATAGATATATAAGAAAACAAAGAAAGAAATACTTTTAAATACAAGCAAGTAAAACAAAACAGACGCTAAACAGACGCAGTTACTGAGACAAATAATATATATATACTAGAAAAGAGAGATAGACATACTTAGAAATACAACCAATAAAACAAAACAGACGCAAAACAGATGTAGTCATGGAGACTAATAAAATAGATATACAAGAAACAAAGAAAGACATTCTTAGAAATACATGCAAGTAAAACAAAACCGACGTAGTTACTGAGACAAATAATATATTCATATATATATAGACAAGAAAAGAAAGATAGATATACTTAGAAATAAAACCAAGTAAAAGATATAATCATGGAGACTAATAAAATAGATGAATAAAATAGATATTACAAAGAAAGACATATTTACAAATATATGCAAGTAAAACAAAACAGACAGAAAACAGACGCAGTTACTGAGATAAATAATATATATATAGACGAGAAAAGAAAGATAGACATACTTAGAAATACAACTAAATAAAACAAAACAGATGCAAAACAGATGTAATTACAGAGATAAATAAAATAGATATGACAAAGAAAGACATACTTAGAAATAATTGCAAAACAGACGCAAAACAGATGTAGTCATGGACGCTAATAAAATAGATATAAAAGAAAACAAAGAAAGACATACTTAGAAATACAAGTAAGTAAAACAAAACAGACGCCAAACAGACGTAGTTACTGAGACAAATAATATATATATACTAGAAAAGAGAGATGGACATACTTAGAAATACAACCAAGTAAAACAAAACAGATGCAAAACAGACGTAGTTACAGAGATAAATAAAATAGATATAACAAAGAAAGACATAATTAGAAATACATGCAAGTAAAACAAAATAGACGCACTTACTGAGACAAATAATGTATATATATACGAGAAAAAAAGATAGACATATTTAGAAATACGACCAAGTAAGACAAAACAGATGCAAAACAGACGTAGTTACTGAGACAAATAAAATAGATATACAAGAAAGGAAAGAAAGACGTACTTAGAAATACAGCCAAGTAAAACAAAACACATGCAAAACAGACGTATTTACTGAGAAAAAAGAAGATATACAAGAAAACAAAGAAAGACATACTTAGAAATACATGCAAAACAGACGTAGTTACTGAGACAAATAATATATATATACTAGAAAAGAGAGATAGAAATACTTAGAAATACAAGCAAATAAAACAAAACAAATGCAAAACAGACGTCGTTAAAGAGACAAATAATATAGATATACAGGAAAACAAGGGAAGACATACTTGGAAATATAAACAAGTAAAACAAAACAGACGTACTTACTGAAACAAATAATACATATATGCTAGAAAAGAGAGATAGACATACTTAGAAATACAACCAAGTAAAACAAAACAGATGCAACGGAGTAAAACAAAACAAATGCCACACTGATGTAGCTATAGAGATAAATCAAATAGAAAACAATGAAAGACATACTTAGAAATACATGCAAGTAAAACAAAACGGACGCAGTTACTGAGACAAATAATATATTCATATATATATATAGATAAGAAAAGAAAGATAGACATACTTAGAAATACAAGCAAGTAAAACAAACCAGATGCAAAACAGATGTAGTCAAGGAGACTAATAAAATAGATATAAAAGAAAACAAAGAAAGACATATTTAGAAATACAAGCAAGTAAACAAAACAGACGCCAAACAGACGTAGTTAGAGACAATATTTGTCTCATATGTAGAAATACATGCAAGTAAAACAAAACAGACGCTGTTACTGAGACACATAATATATTCATATATATATAGACTAGAAACGAAAGATAGATATACGTAGAAATACAACTAAGTAAGACAAAACAGATGCAAAACAGACGTAATTACTGAGACAAATAAAAACAAAGATAGACATACTTAGAAATATATGCAAGTAAAACAAAACAGATACAAAACAGACGCAGTTACTGAGACAAATAATATATACATATATGCTAGAAAAGAAAGATAGACATACTTCGAAATACAACCAAGTAAGACAAAACAGATGCAAAACAGACGTAGTTACTGAGACAAATAAAATAGATATACAAGAAAGGAAAGAAAGACATACTTAGAAATACAGCCAAGTAAAACAAAACACATGCAAAACAGACGTATTTACTGAGAAAAAAGGAGATATAAAAGAAAACAAAGAAAGACATAGTCATGGAGACGATTAAAATAGATATACAAGAAACAAAGAAAAACATACAACTATGTAAGACAAAACAGATGCAAAACATACGTAGTTACAGAGATAAATAAAATAGATATAACAAAAAAAGACAGAATTAGAAATACATGCAAATAAAACAAAATAGACGCACTTACTGAGACAAAAAATATATATATATACTAGAAAAAAAAATAGACATATTTAGAAATACAACCAAGTCAGACAAAACCGATGCAAAACAGACGTAGTTACTAAGACAAATAAAATAGATATACAAGAAAAGACAGAAAGATATAATTAGAAATACAGCCGAGTAAAACAAAACAGATGCAAAACAGACGTAGTTACTGAGACAAATATTTTATATGTTTTGTTTTACTCTGATGTTTTACTTGGTTGTATTTCTACGTATGTCTTTTTTTTCCTTTCTTGTATATATATTTTATTTGTCTCAGTAACTACGTCTGTTTTCATCTGTTTTGTCTTACTTGGTTGTATTTCAAAGTATGTCTATGTTTCTTTTCCAGCATATATGTATATATTATTTGTCTAGAAATACTTTTAAATACAGCCAAATGAAAAAAAACAGATGCTAAACAGACGTAGTTACTGAGACAAATAAAATAGATATATAAGAAAACAAAGAAAGAAATACTTTTAAATACAAGTAAGTAAAACAAAACAGACGCTAAACAGACGCAGTTACTGAGACAAATAATACATATATACTAGAAAAGAGAGATAGACATACTTAGAAATACAACCAATAAAACAAAACAGACGCAAAACAGATGTAGTCATGGAGACTAATAAAATAGATATACAAGAAACAAAGAAAGACATTCTTAGAAATACATGCAAGTAAAACAAAACCGACGTAGTTACTGAGACAAATAATATATTCATATATATATAGACAAGAAAAGAAGGATAGATATACTTAGAAATAAAACCAAGTAAAACAAAACAGATGCAAAACAGATATAATCATGGAGACTAATAAAATAGATGAATAAAATAGATATTACAAAGAAAGACATACTTACAAATATATGCAAGTAAAACAAAACAGACAGAAAACAGACGCAGTTACTGAGATAAATAATATATATATAGACGAGAAAAGAAAGATAGACATACTTAGAAATACAACTAAATAAAACAAAACAGATGCAAAACAGATGTAATTACAGAGATAAATAAAATAGATATGACAAAGAAAGATATAATTAGAAATACATGCAAAACAGACGCAAAACAGATGTAGTCATGGACGCTAATAAAATAGATATAAAAGAAAACAAAGAAAGACATACTTAGAAATACAAGTAAGTAAAACAAAACAGACGCCAAACAGACGTAGTTACTGAGACAAATAATATATATATACTAGAAAAGAGAGATGGACATACTTAGAAATACAACCAAGTAAAACAAAACAGATGCAAAACAGACGTAGTTACAGAGATAAATAAAATAGATATAACAAAGAAAGACATAATTAGAAATACATGCAAGTAAAACAAAATAGACGCACTTACTGAGACAAATAATGTATATATATACGAGAAAAAAAGATAGACATATTTAGAAATACGACCAAGTATGACAAAACAGATGCAAAACAGACGTAGTTACTGAGACAAATAAAATAGATATACAAGAAAAGACAGAAAGATATAATTAGAAATCCTTTCTTGTGTATATATTTTATTTGTCTCAGTAACTACGTCTGTTTTGCATCTGTTTTGTCTTACTTGGTTGTATTTCAAAGTATGTCTATGTTTCTTTTCTAGCATATATGTATATATTATTTGTCTAGAAATACTTTTAAATACAGCCAAGTAAAACAAAACAGATGCTAAACAGACGTAGTTACTGAGACAAATAAAATAGATATATAAGAAAACAAAGAAAGAAATACTTTTAAATACAAGCAAGTAAAACAAAACAGACGCTAAACAGACGCAGTTACTGAGACAAATAATATATATATACTAGAAAAGAGAGATAGACATACTTAGAAATACAACCAATAAAACAAAACAGACGCAAAACAGATGTAGTCATGGACACTAATAAAATAGATATAAAAGAAAACAAAGAAAGACATACTTAGAAATACAAGCAAGTAAACAAAACAGAAGCCAAACAGACGTAGTTACTGAGACAAATAATTTATATATACTAGAAAAGAGAGATAGACATACTTAGAAATACAATTAAGTAAAACAAAACAGATGCAAAACCGATGTACTTACAGAGATAAATAAAATAGATATAACAAAGAAGACATACTTAGAAATACATGCAAGTAAAACAAAACAGACGCTGTTACTGAGACACATAATATATTCATATATATATAGACTAGAAACGAAAGATAGACATACGTAGAAATACAACCAAGTAAGACAAAACAGATGCAAAACAGACGTAATTAATGAGACAAATAAAAACAAAGAAAGACATACTTAGAAATATATGCAAGTAAAATAAAACAGATACAAAACAGACGCAGTTACTGAGACAAATAATATATACATATATGCTAGAAAAGAAAGATAGACATACTTCGAAATACAACCAAGTAAGACAAAACAGATGCAAAACAGACGTAGTTACTGAGACAAATAAAATAGATATACAAGAAAAGAAAGAAAGACATACTTAGAAATACAGCCAAGTAAAACAAAACACATGCAAAACAGACGTATTTACTGAGAAAAAGAAGATATACAAGAAAACAAAGAAAGACATACTTAGAAATACATGCAAAACAGACGTAGTTACTGAGACAAATAATATATATATACTAGAAAAGAGAGATAGACATACTTAGAATTACAACCAAGAAAAAGAAAACAGATGCAAAACAGATGTAGTCATGGAGACGATTAAAATAGATATACAAGAAACAAAGAAAGACATTCTTAGAAATACATGCAAGTAAAACAAAACCGACGTAGTTACTGAGACAAATAATATATTCATATATATATAGACAAGAACAGAAAGATAGACATACTTCGAAATACAACCAAGTAAGACAAAACAGATGCAAAACAGACGTAGTTACTGAGACAAATAAAATAGATATACAAGAAAAGAAAAAAGGCGTACTTAGAAATACAAACAAGTAAAATAAAACAGATGCAAAACAGACGTAGTTGCAGATACAAAACATTTTTACATTCTTCCAATTGCTCAGGTGCTTGCTGCTCTAGAATACACTGACTGCAACTTTGCAGAGAGGTAAGACCCTCGAACGAGTGTACTGGATATGACACAAGACAATCTGATGGTAAGGTTCCAGTAATACTTGAGCTTTTGGGAATGCATTGTACCAATTCATTTCCATCGCTCCCAGGTCCACTCTGGCCCGTACTGGTAGCACTTGACAGGGTCCAATATATCGGTCAAATAAAACTAAAATGCGTAATGCTAAACCGAATTGCTTGAAATTGAACTGTTTTCATATTTAAATTGCGTACTTATTCTAAACTGAATAGTTTTAAATACAATTGTCTTTGACATTTAAACTGTTACGCTGAACTGAATTGTTTGAAATAGAACTGTTTTGTTAACTATGTTTAAACGAAAAGTATACTTGTGGTAAACTGAATTGTTTGAATTAGAACTGTTCGACTAAACTGAAAGCTTGAAATAGATATGTTTTTGACAATTCAACTGTGTACTCATGCTAAATTTATTTGTTTGAAATACAACTGATTATTTGCTTTAGAATTGATTTAGCAATAAAAAAAACCTACAAAGGTTGATATGCCTTAAACCCCAAAATAAAAAAAAACGAAAAAAATCAATTCTTTCAAATTTAATATCATTAATACACATCCAATCGTTTTTATTCAAAAAAAAAAAATTCATAGAAATAATAATAATAAGAAGAAATTCTTCTTTTTCGATTTCAAAATAGGAAATAAGATGGCGTCCTATGGATGCATTTTCAACTTCTATACTAATGCGCAGTGACGACAAATGATCATGAAAATTTGGAGACACACATGTACATTAAAAGAGACGCACTTTCAGTCTCGGTGAAAATATAAACAAACAAAAAGTGGAGAGGTGGGTGGTGAGATAATTCCAAGACAAAAATAACCGAAAAGCAAATAGTTTATTTTTCAAGTATTATTAGGGTAAAAAAGAACAGCAACAAAAAACAAATCTGGGTCGTAATTGTGTCGTAAGGGTTAGTGACACAAAATGCAACCAATGGCCGAGTCAGGTTGGGGCTGACTGAATTTGTGTGTGCGTGTGTGTGTATGTAACACAAGACGTCGTTTTGGAAGAGAAGGATGTGAGGACGACGACGTCGACAACGACGACGACGAAGAAGAAGAAGAAGAAGAAGAAGAAGAAGAAGAAGGAGGAGGAGGAGGAGGAGCAGAGTAAAGGAAACAAACAGCAAAAATGAATGTTGAAGAGAGAGAGATTGAGCGAGAGAGAGGAAGTGATAGATAGATAGATAGATAGATAGAATGGAGAAATTCTTAGAGGGAGAGAGGGAAAACAAGAGGGAGATAGAGAGGGGTGAAATAAAACTTCACTTGCGTGATGGGTAGTCGAAGTGGGAACTGACACAACGAGGAGAGAGCTTATATAACGAGAGAAGAAGAAGAAGAAGAAGAAGAGAGAGAGAAAGAAATAAATCATCATCTGCAGGATTGGGGAGCCGAGGCGAGAACTGACATAACGAGGAGGGAGCTTATATAACAAGAGAGGAAGGGGAGCCAAAACGAAGAAGGGAGAAGAGGGGGGCAGTGGAATTTGACAGTAAACGGAAGGGTCGGGAGGAGGAGGGGGAGGAGAAGCTTGGTGGTAAAGTGTGATGGGTAGGAAGAAAAAGGGTAGGGGTAAAAAAAGGGGGGTAAATCACCCGAGAGAGAGAGATATAAATGTGGGAGACAGCGTCGCGACGGCGTGACGTCACGTGATGGAAGATTGCACTTAAAAGTTTGCCAGGCCACCGTAACATTCTCTACGCGACTTCCACCCTCTCCATCAATTCACACCTCCGCCACCTTGCTTCCTCTAATTTTTTATTTAGTGTTTTATTCCTTTAATTTTTTGCTTCATGAGTACCCACATTAAAAAGATACCCAAACTTTCTACCAACCCGCCACCTGGCGCAATCATCGTTTCTCCGTCACCAATACCCACTTTCTACCCGCTATAAATCCATCCAGATATAGATCATCCGGTTTCGAGATGCCGGGCTCACAAGGTAATCCATTTAGTTGATAGTGATTGCCACCCAGAGAAACAAACAAAATTATAAATCAGAAGACCGAAAATTTTATTGTCGTTTAAAGGCCGTCTTAGGCAGCCATAAAGTTAGATAACAAGTTAGATCTTATTTCTATATTTAATTTTGTTATTGATAGCAAAGAAGTAAATAAGAAGTACTCTATAATCAGCCTTTAAAGGTTTTGTTTGACTGATTTTTACGGCATCTCAACCAGTCTAGGGTTATTTTATTCCTTGAGGTTAAAGAATTGTTTATAGTTACATTTTCGTTTGGTTTGGTTTGATTTGTCAAATCCTGTTTTTACATTTATGCTAAATCTATGATTTCTAAACATTTTGTTGATACACTCAGTTAAATGATCAAACAGTTATTTTTCTAACAATTCAATTAAATACAAGTCAACAAAGTTGAATGGTTCCAAGTATTGGTATGTATCACTAACTATTCAATTAAGCATCAGTCATTTGTTGACACACAGTTATATGATCGAACAGTTCTATTTCAAACAATTCAACTTAGCATGCGTAATTTTTTGCACTCAGTTTAAATGCCAAGCAGTTCTATTTGACTCATAGATAGGACCCGACCAGGTACTACCTCTCCAGGCCAGAGTGGACCTGGGAATGATGGCAATAAAGGGGAACTCTGCATTTTCCAAAGCTCCAGTATTACTGGAGCCTCACCATCAGATTGTTTTATTTCATATCCAGTAAACTTGTTTGGAGTGGAGAGAGTCTTACTCCTTACAGAGATGCAATCGTTGTATTCTACTGCCCCAGCCGAATGGGCTGTTACATTTTTTGTGTAGCTTTCTACGGTTTATTTATTCATTGATTGGTTGAATTTAGTATACGGTTGTATGATATCAAATACTTATGTCTAATGCAAATAAAATATAATCATATATATATATATATATATATGTTTACATTTTATTTGTGTATATATATATATATATATATATATATATTTGGCCATTAGATGGAACCCTAACAGGTACTACCGCTTCAGGTTAGTATAGCCCTGGGATTAATTGCGATGAAGAAATACTCCACGCTACCCAGATCTTCGGAACTGGACCTTCACAATCAAAAGTAGTTTAGTTTCATTTTTCTTGTGGTGGTGTCTTACCTGTTTGCGTTCAATGTATTCTCAACTCCACCGGTTGGGTTATAGATTTTATAGTTATTTTCCGAAGGTGAGTCTAACATACAAGGCACAGAAGCAAAATTAGGAAAATTCTAGTATAATAATATACGACTCTATTATAACATAAGATTAGTTTTAATTTTTAAAATAAGCAACAAAATAAGAAAATAGACACAAGATAGTAAATCTACTCAATACTACAGCCACCATTTTTTTTTTTTTCAATTATTGTATCAACACTCCTTCGAAACGATTTGCATGCCTTTAGAAAAGACATGTATTCACTTTTCTAACCACTTTTCTCACGAGTTATGGATAAAATACTAAAGCAAACTAGGTTCTCTGGTCTTGGTAGGGAATCCGGTAGGGAAGAAAAAATGCAATTCAAAACTAGTAGTAGGAGTCTCCATGGGAGATTGACGTGATCTTCAACCTCATTCTGGCAACCCATGAAACGAAATTGACACCTAGTTGTAGAGCAGTTTACCCTTACCTTGGACAAAAAACAGTGTCATGAAGAAGGAGGAGATCTGCAGCATTGGCAAACTGTCGTAATCCGGGCACATAGAGATTCCAATTAGAATTAATGTCAACGCCACTATCTTGTACCACAGATTTTTTAGTTCACTATCAAGGTCCCGGTATTTTTTCAGCCTTTTGACCTCTTTCGCTTTCACGCTGTGGTTTGCTGGAACGGCAATATACACAAGTTCGTGTTAATTGAAACCTGTCTTCTGGCGTGGATTGGGGGATCCGTTGATATCTCAAAATACCAGAGAATATTTTGACAATACATTCCAGTTTGTGCATATGCCATATGTCAGTATGGCTAAATTTCAATCTTTTGCACAATTATTAGTGGATCATATTTTCCACCCAGTCGTATTTAGTCTTGTACTCCCTTTGTGCTAGTTTGCTAAATTTGATTTTTATGTGATTAATAATTTTATGTCTATCGCCATATAATCTACTGTTGCAATTCTGTTGCATATCATAATTATTATTATTATTCCTTGTGAGTTTCTCGCATCAGCGTTAACTGATTGTCTTTCACTGGAGTCTGAGAGACAGCAAGTCTCCTCAAGTCTTCAGGACTCTTCTCAGTATTATGGCCGATATTAACAATGCTAAAGTCTGGATGGTCTCTACTTGTCCTCGGATTTCTAAGTCTTCCAGTTTTTTTTACCTATACTTGAGGATTGTTCCAAACGCACCAATTACAATTGGTATCACAGTGACTTTCTTGTTCTATAGCTTTATTTAGCTCTCAGGCAAGGTCTAAGTACTTATCACTCTTCTTGCTTTATTTACTTTTCACTTCGTGAACCATGATTCGGCAGGTTATCTTTTTTACTGTTTTAGCCTGGATTAGGGGATCTGTTTGTATTTCCTTATACCAGATAATTTTTAAGCGTCTCTTTCTCTAGTACGGATGCAGGGTTGTGCATATACCACTATTTCGTGTGGTCAATTTTCAATTTCTTGCACAATTCCCTGTGGATCACCTTCCTCACCAAACCAAGTTGTGTCTAATCTTACACTCTCTTTGCGTCAGTACGCTGCATCCGCTTATGATGAGATTAACCGTTCAGTCTCTATCACCACATAAAGTACATTTCCTATCTTTTAAATCGATTTTTGCTTTAACATTGTTGGTCCTTATGGTATTGTTTTGTGCTGCAATCAGGAGATATTTAGTTTCGCACTTAAGGTTTTCCTTTCGTGTGACATTTCGCCTGTTTGTTGTCTGAAATATCCATCTTGAATGCTGGTAAGTCCTCTTCCTCTTTATTTTCTTGCCACATATAGTCAGCATCATCTCTGGGACTAAAGGCCTTTTGCATCGTCATTAGTTTTCTTGTTCGCTAGTCCATTTGTTGAAGTTCTTCCCTCGTCCTCTTTCAGAATGGTCTCGAATATCTTAAAAGGGTGGGGACAGCTCAGGTGTTAATTCTGTTTATGAGGTTCCTACTCTATAGTTCGGTTTCAAGTAGCTTTCTCGTTCTCCTGAGATACACCTTTTCAATTTTTTCTTTCATCTCCTCTTGTTTGATGGTGTCCGCTTCCAATGTTCCCAAGTATTTGTAGGTGTTCTTTTCTCTGAGCGTTCCGATTTTTTCTTGATAAAGTAGTTTTATTCTTTCCATCATGTGTCGTTTCTCGCTTTTCATAATTTGCATGGCGCATGTCTCTATGCCAAATTCTATCCCAATGTCCTGACTGTATATTCTCACTGCCTGTATTAGAGTTTCCAATTCTTGTTCGTTTTTTTTTGTTAATGTCGTTCATGTATATAAGATGATTGATCTCTTACGATTTCGTAAGCTCGTTTCCTGAGTATGTTGTTGAGTGGCATCATTCCGATAACAAATAGTAATGTGATAGTTCATCTCCCTGGAAGATCTATCTATGGATTTTCACCTCAGATAAGCTTTTTCGATCTGCTGTCAATTCCACTCTCCAGGTTTCCATGGTTTTCTCTATAAACTTTATGACTTTGTCGGTTATTTTGTACATTTTTATCCGGCTCTGGGGGACCATGTCGTAAGCCCTTTTGTAATCAATCCACACCAGAGCTTGATTTTTTCGTCTCGTTTTACTCTCGGTGAGGATGTGTGGATTAATATATAGTATTTCACCTGTCCCTCTTGTTCCCTTGCGCCACTCTTTCTGTTCCTCGAGAAACAACCCGTGACTTATTTACGAAAATTAATATCCTTCCTAAATTGTGCCGTTAAACGGTAGAATTTTTACGAATGGACGGCCCCCTCTCTCTCTCTCTCTTTCTCTCTCTCTCTCTCTATCTCTCAACATGTGGGTTCTGACCCTCGCAAGCGTGAAGACATAATTTTTTTATGACTAATATGCACAACCTAATTATATCTCTCTCTTTCACTCTCTCTCTCTCTCTCTCTCTCTCTCTCTCTATCTATCAACATGTAGGTTTTGACCCTCGCAAACGTGAAGACATAATTTTTTCATGACTAATATGCACCACCTAATTATATATCTCTCTCTATATATATATATATCTCAACATGTAGGTTCTGACACTCGCAAACGTGAAGACATAATTTTTTTATGACTAATAAGCACAACCTAATTATCTCTCTCTCTCTCTCTCTCTCTCTCTCTCTCTCTCTCTCTTAGTATATATATATATATATGTATATACAGCTCTCTTTTCTATAACTGTTTCTGATCTGTACATACATCATTGACTTCCAAGTGATCAGGGCGCCTCGGGTAATTTAATGCTGAGCAAGCTTGATTAGCAAACCCACAAGAGTGAGTTTGAGTTTCATTCGGTGCCCCATTCATTCAGCTTTGTGCCACATCTTTGCAAAAAGCTCAGTAAATTGACTTCCACGTGATCGAATTCAGTTTGTTTGCACAATGCAAAGTGGATTCCCATTTCTACCCAATCAAGTTTGTCATTTGTTCTTCCTCGAAGGTAATTAGCTACAACCACCCTTTCATCCTTGTTTTCACACAGGCATTATTTGTTATTTTCGTTCTGTCTTATCTGTCTTGGCTTAGATGTAGCTTATTATTTTACCATTTCGTCCTGTTAAGTTAAGAGATTGTGTCATAAAAAAATCTATTATCAAACAAATTACAAACATCTTCATGGCCTTAAAAAAATTAGTATTCTTAAGAAGCCACTCACATACAAAGACAAGGTTCCCACTCTTGGGAACAGTGTTGGAAGTCTACAGTTGTCCTTGCCTTTTGTTGATTTATACCGACCGGTAACATGTTCTCACCAGTTCAATCGGAGCTGGGTTTTGAGGAAGAAATAGTTACAAGGACTCGGACCTAACCGAAGGTTGTGGGGATCCTTAGGAGAATGTTGTTCTGAAATTCTGTTCACAGAATATGTGCTGGGAAATTAAGGAAACAGGTTTGTTTTGAGATGTTGGGATTCTTTATTTTTCAGGTTGACACCCTTGATCTAAAATCAGCTGATCAACATTAATTCACCAATCTTTCTCACAAACAAACATCGATCATATCGGACGAAAGTATTCGTATTTGTTTTGATTCGGGGAAATAAAAGTCACAAGAACTCGGGTCAGGATGTGAGAATGAGAGGACTGTTGTTGCAAAAATTCCTATACAATGAATTTCTAGAAAGAAATGAAACTAATTTTTTTGTTATTTTTTAACATTCTTATTTTTAGATTGGCACTCTCGATAAGAAATCAACTGGTCACTGATAATTCATTACCAATACTTTTCACTCTCAAACGTCGATCCTATCAAACAAAATTTTTCATGCATGTGCATTTCAAATAATTCGTGAAGTGACTAGTCAGTGAGAATGAGGTTTATCTTCCACTAACCTTCAGCAATCCAAGCGCTATGTAAAAACTGTGTTCTAGATAGAATTTGATCTTCGCCGACCTGTGTTAACTCGTTAAATTTTTCCGTCGCATTGTACGGAAGTTTGCCACCATATTTGATCTTGTCTTCCATTTTTGCGATAGACAAACCAAATACACTTGTAATAATCCAAGATTACTCAACGTGAATTTTGACTTTTTATCTTTTTACTTTCGTCTTTTTTTTTCTTTCATTTTTTTACCGAATATTTTTAAATGTTATTTTTATTTCTTTCATTTTTTAAATTCCACCCCCTGTCACACTCCTAAGATTACAAGTTTCATCTTTATTTTCGAGCAATCATTATTTCCAATTTAACGAGTCTTACTTGAATTCTTGCCAAAGAAAATATTCCATTTTAGAAGCCAGAATTTCTAATTTCCTTTCCGAAGTCTCAACCTTAGCAACGAGACTTGTTTTCTGTCATATGGTTTTAATCTAGATTTTAAATCTTAAGAGATAATAAAAAATTAAAAAAAAGATAAATTATATATGATCTATAATACAAGATATATTTTTAAAAAAGTTCGTTAAACGTCTAAATTTTGTGCGTCTGGTTTAACTAAAAGATGTAAGACATAGAAAAAGAAGAACGTAGACTAAAAGAGGGGCTCTTGGCGTATCGTTTATCGTTGTAGGAAATGGACACAGCGAACTGCAGTCATCACTGCTGAAACTCGTTAACCAACGTCAAATTGTGTTCGTTTGGTTTCCGTAAGTGTTCCATAAGCGTTAATGAATATCAATGGGTAATTTTTTTCCGCATGAAGGAACTCGACGACACACTTCTGTTTTCTCCTCAAACACCATTTTACCTGACCTTTGCTCAGTGGTAATCTGTCTCCAACCAACGAGGCGGAATAATAATAATAATAATAATAATAATAATAAGAAGAAGAAGAAGAAGAAGAAGACGAATTGCAATGCAGCACAAAATAACACCAGAAGGACAATGTTAAAGGTCAAATATATAGGACGTAAGAGAATACCAAGTGTAGGTTATGTGGAAATAGATATATAACAATCCATCACATAAGTGAATGCAGCAAATTGAAATAAAAGGCATGACTGAGTGGGGAAGGTGATCTAAAGGAACTGTGCAAACAAAATTTGATCATACTGATAAACAGTGTAAGCACAAACCTGAATCTGTCCTAGAAAATGCGACTCACAAAATTCGTAGCGACTGAGATGTAAAAAAAAACGGATCACCCAATCCAGGACAGACAAATTTGCTTATTAATAGACTTCACTGATCTAGCTGAACAAAGTTAAAGTAATGGAAAGCGAAAAACTAGATAAGTACCTGCGGAATATAATGGTAACCAGGAATTGTAGATGGAGCTCTTTGTACAATCAGGAATAATTTGACCGTAGTAACTGGAGACGACAGAAAGAATTGATGTCTGAACCACAGCACAACTAAAATCGGCTAGTACTATGAGTCATGGAGAACCGGAGAGACTTACCATTACTCAGATTTCAGTGAAACAACCACGATTTATTACTGGCGTAAAAAAAACTCTCAAAGAGTAAAAGGATAATAATAACTCCTGCTAACCATGGTAATCTTGGGTGGGGTGGTTATGTTATTTTATTTTTTCTCTTCAACGGATGCCACACTTGTAGATAAGTAGCCATAGTTTCCTGACTGAACTATTTGATCCTAACTATTAACCAATGCGGTTACTTCCGCTCAGTATCTGGTGAGGTGCGCTATTGACCCAACTTCTTGTCCGGTCGGCTGGGGCTGTGGAATACACAGACTGGACCTTTGCAGAGGGGTAAGACGCCCCCAACGAGTGTTCTGGATATAACACTAAACAATCTGATGGTGAAGTTCCTGTAATGCAGGAGCTTTGGGGAATGCGGAGTACCCTTTCATTGCCATCGCTCCCAGGTCCATTCTCGTCCTGAGTGGTAGCACCTGATAGGGTCCTATATATGGGCCAAATAGAATAAAATGCGTACTTATGCTAAACTGAATTGTTTGAAATAAAACTGTTTTTGGTACTTAAACTGTTCTTACGCTAAATTGAATTGTTCGAAATAGAACTGTTTTGACACTAGAAATGTACTTACGCTAAACTGAATTGCTTGAAATAGAACTGTTTTGACATTTAACTCTGTGTGGACAAAAACTATATTTATATTAAACTGAATCGTTTGAATTAGAACTGTTTCACTAAACTAAATAGCTTGAAATAGAAATGTTTTTGACAATTAAACTATATACTTATGCTAAAATGAATTGTTTGAAATGGAACTGTTCATTCGTATTAAACTGGATTTGGCATTAAATATCCTACAAAGGTTGGTATGCCATAAAACACAAACAAACAAACAATTGACCCGCCACATTAATTCATATCCAGCATGCTGCATCCCTTGTTTTTCCCTGCTATACGCTTGTGTGGCTCGTATAATACTCTCCTTCTTAAGAGACGGTTCTGAACTCACTGAAAGAATAAAACAGGATTTCTGTAAAGCTGTAGTTGAGTCAGTACTACTGTATGGATGCACCACCAGGACACTAACGAAACGCATGTAGATGGGAACTACGTAAGAATACTGCGTACTGTTTATAATCCTGGAAGCAACACTCAAAAAACTAGTTGCTGTTCGGCCACTAACTTCCCATCTCAAAAAACACCCAAGGAAAACGAACCAGACATGTTGGGCACTGCTGGTGAAGTAAAGACGAACTTATAAGTGGCATTGTCTTATGGATTCTTTCACATGGACACGCCAGTGTTAACTGACCAGCAAAGACTTGCATACATTATCTCTGTGCGGACACAGGATAGAGTCAAGAAGACCTCCTAAAAGTGATAGCTGATAGCGACAGATGACGGGAGAGAGAGTTCGGGAACTTCGTACTTTCTGCTCGATTTGATGATTATGATGGTGATAATGGCTATTCATCGGTTCGACGATGATAATGTACATGTTCTTTCTTTGGCAAGTATGTGAAAGAACTGCAACAGAAAACGGGAAAGATAATATCAAGGTTTGTGTCTGCCTTCTCTCTTTTCATTACGATTTGTTTCTGTCTGCTTATCATAAAACAGTGGACTCATTTTTCATACTCTGTTTCGCTCTTCTTGATTACTAAGAGGTGTAGTTGTGAATAAACTTTTGTATTCGCAAACCAAGGCAGTGTTTTGTGTGTTCATCACTTTTTCTCATAGTGAGGTTACAACGGAGGTCTAACTGGAACTTAAGGCATACTGCTACACTCATAGACCCGTTAGAACCATGGTGATACAAATGTCTATGTAGTACCATAGCATTACAAGGGTCTGTCAAAAACAGGTGGTGCAAGCATCAATTTAGTGATGTAGTATTATAGATATCTATTTGAGTGTTAAAAACTTGTATTGGGTGCCATAGTAGTGGTACATTGTGGATGTCTTTAAAGGAGGAGACAACATGGTTGGGCATGAGATGCCGGGTGTCATGGCTCTCAGCTCGAGAGGACCATTGACAAATGTCGATATGTCTAGCACTAAAGGATTTTTTCAAGCAGTCCCTGAATTGCTGCTTTGGTGCTCCTCAGTCACAAAAGCCAGGAGAAAAGATTGAGATCACCAGCATCGAGGCTATGCTACTAAAGTCCCAACTACAGTAGACAGGAAACATCTCCAGGATAGTGAATCATTGCCTTCCCACGATCATATTGCTTCATGCTTATGTTCTTGAGAAAGGCATTAATCTGTTCAACCCCCAGCCTGAGCTATGGATAAATAGTAAGGTAGACGGGGTTCTTTAACCAATCTTAGAGAATGAAAAATCTGAATTCAAAGTTGGACCTTTTGTCTCATCCTGATCATGGAAGAAGGGTCGGGTAAAAACATTCTTTTTATGATTGTAACATTATTGTTTAAACTTTGCAGGTTGTGATCCAACCATTTTTAAAGACATAATGGTCTTTCTTTACTTCTTTCGCTCCGCTGGGGAGTCTTAATGAGTGAAATGAGCCTAATCCCGAAAATAAAGACTTGGAAGCAATGGTGGCGAGGTAAATGCTTGGCTGAAAGTTGACTTTTCGCATGTGGCTGGTTCATCTCTTCTTGCATTGCTCAGTCCTTCCTCCTCGAAACAACTCTGTCGTCAAGCCTTATAATACGTTGACAGTATTCTCAATAAAGGAGTACGATCCCTAAAAAAAAGTGATGTCAAAGGTGTCACACTTAACTATATTTCACAGTGAGACTCCGCTTCTGGGGTTTTTAGGAATGTAGAGTATAATTTGATTGCCATTACTCCCAGGCTAATTCTGACCCGGCATGTTTGTACCTGTTAGGGTCCCACTTATGGGTCAAATAAATCTGTTTGAAAATTATTTTATTAGATTGGAATGCTTGATACCAGATAACAGTGAATACATTATTTGTAGTAAGAATAATTAAATGAAGATATAATCGTTTACAAAGGATTATTGTTTGTAGTTACTTGAAAATTATACAATTAAGTGCAAGCAAATGATTACTATCAAATAGTAATAACTACATGAAATATAATTATATATAAATTATTAGTATTAGATAGGAATACTTGAAATATTACTAATGCGTGCTAGAAACCATTAAGAATCAATTACACAAAAAATATAGATATAAACGTACAATGAACGATTTTCTAACCTCTAGATAAAAGTGAACCAATATATGCTGACATATCTTTAAAATCAACTAAATTTCTTTAATTTCTTCCTTAAAATTGGGAAAACCTACATCTTCGGTGGGGGGGGTTACAATTAAGGAATGATCTTTTTTATTCTAATTATTTTTCATTAATTATATTTTATCATTCAGATTGGTTGGGCTTTGAATTATTCGGGTTAAGAGTTCTGGTGTGTAGTCAAATGGTGCAGTTTACGCTCGTGCGCAAAGGATATGACAATCACCATTGTCATAATAAACCCCAGACAGGAAATAGGGCTGGAATGTGGATGGCGTCATGCCCAGAAGAGATGGGTTGAGAATTTGGAAGATTTTGAAACAGATTTAGTTGAGTTCCGAGCATGGTGTTGAAAAGTTGAGGTCCGAGCATGGTGTTGAGTTGAGTTCCGAGCATGGTGTTGAGTTGAGGTCCGAGCATGGTGTTGAGTTGAGTTCCGAGCATGGTGTTGAGTTGAGGTCCGAGCATGGTGTTGAGTTGAGTTCCGAGCATGATGTTGAAAAGTTGAGGTCCGACCATGGTGTTGAGTTGAGGTCCGAGCATGGTGTTGAGTTGAGTTCCGAGCATGATGTTGAAAAGTTGAGGTCTGAGCATGGTGTTGAGTTGAGTTCCGAGCATGGTGTTGAAAAGTTGAGGTCCGACCATGGTGTTGAGTTGAGGTCCGAGCATGGTGTTGAGTTGAGTTCCGAGCATGATGTTGAAAAGTTGAGGTCCGAGCATGGTGTTGAGTTGAGTTCCGAGCATGGTGTTGAAAAGTTGAGGTCCGAGCATGGTGTTGAGTTGAGTTCCGACCATGGTGTTGAGTTGAGTTCCGAGCATGATGTTGAAAAGTTGAGGTCCGAGCATGGTGTTGAGTTGAGTTCCGAGCATGGTGTTGAAAAGTTGAGGTCCGACCATGGTGTTGAGTTGAGGTCCGACCATGGTGTTGAGTTGAGTTCCGAGCATGATGTTGAAAAGTTGAGGTCCGAGCATGGTGTTGAGTTGAGTTCCGAGCATGGTGTTGAAAAGTTGAGGTCCGAGCATGGTGTTGAGTTGAGTTCCGACCATGGTGTTGAGTTGAGTTCCGAGCATGATGTTGAAAAGTTGAGGTCCGAGCATGGTGTTGAGTTGAGTTCCGACCATGGTGTTGAGAAGTTGAAGTCTGACCATGGAGTTGAGAAATTGAGATTGAACCATGCAGGTAGACAATTGAGCTTCTGCCATTGAGGCAGAGAATGGAGTTCTCTGCCATAGAGTTGAGTTTTCTACCGTTGCGGCGGCGGTTAAGTTTTCGCGTCCCAACCAGCGAAGATGAATTGAGATCTAAAACACCACGAGACCTGCCGAACGTTGGGGTGTTGTTAGCATAGTATGATTACGAAAGACTTTTAAGAGTTGTGTCACTCTCCTCGTGTCGAAGAACCGAAGTCAAGAAGTTAATAAAACGTTCGTACTTGAACAATGGAATCGCCTGTGTATTTGTTTTCGCCTATGTATTTGAATATGTTTATGTATAATGTTTGTGATTGATATGGTTATACACCAGGGGCAGGGGTTAATGGTAAAGGTCTCTAGGGTTCCCATGCATGATAGAGCATATCTTTAAATTGTCCTTCCTTTTTTTTTATAAAGTAGTAAGAGATCATCTGAAATCGTTCAAACCCAGGAACCCTATAAAATGATTTACAAAGCATAGCTTAGTCTGGTACTAGGAGCACTCAGTGAGGATTGAACTCACTCGCTTGCAAACTGTTTTGTGAAGCTAAAAGATTGGACTTGTGTCACATCCTACCCGGGTAGAAGGGTCGGGTAAATACGGATAGAACTATTTTCTAAGCCTCGGTTCCGAATCATAATTGGAGCACCAACGGAAGATCGAACACACTACACTACAAAATGGTTTCATGGGATTAGCTTGTTGACTATCACTCTTCATCAACGATCCTAAAATACATATAAAAATGAAGGTGATAAGCTTTCTAAGTCTAGGTTCGATAACTTACTGATTGATTGGTTTTAACTGCTTATTTTTATTTTATTTTATCGTAAATAGTAGAGCAAAGTGGGTTTTCTAGCCTTGGTAAGGTTACCAATCCAGGAGAAAGAAAATTCAAAGCAGTTGTACTCCACTTAAAGATTCGCTTTGTGTCGCCTTCAACCGGTTGGGGAAGGGTTGGGTAAATACGGATGTAACTATTTTCTAAGCTTCGGTTCTAGATCATAATTAGAGCACCAAGGGAATATCGAACACACAACACTACCAAGTGGTTCCATGAGATTAGCTTGTTTACCATCACTATCCATCAACGATTCTAATATATAGATAATAATGAAAGAGACAAGCTGATAATTGAAATAGGAAAATAAAAAGAAATTGAGAGGACAAATTGAAGAGTAATAGTTTTGACATTTCCTTTCTGGATATTTTTCCACTTTTCTTTCTTTTTCTTTATTTTACCATTTTTTTGTTTTTAACTTTTTTGTTGTTGTTGTTGCTGTTGTTGAAATATTCATAACCGTTTTAAATTGAATACCATCGACTTTAATTCTATTTTGCTTGAATTTTATGTTTTTGCTATTTCTTTTCTTTTCTCATATCATTTCGTCTTTTCTATTTACTCAAAAAATTGGAAGGAGAAGAAAGAAAAACAGAAAAATAAAAGGTATTATAATATAATAATAAAATCCTAATGATATTCAAAAGTCCGGAAAATCTTTTTTTTTTTTTGTCTTGCTTTCTTTTTCTCTCGTATTATTTAAATTCCTATTTTCAAATCATTTCTTTCTTTCTTTCTTTCTTTCTTTCATTTTATTTTTTCATTCAATCCCTAAAAATCAATGTCTTCCACGTCCACACACTCCCAGAAGAAAATACGATCACGTGATCAAAACATTGAATCCAGAAGCCGGCGGACATTTTGGGCTTCTTATTTTTATTTTATTTCATTCTACATCATTAGGTTTTCGTCTTCTCGAGCAGTTTTCCGTTTCTTAAACACCCGACATTTTTTAAAAAGTTATTTGGCTCGAATTTGTTTATATTTTCCTAATTTTAATGTTTTATTTTTTAAAAATTATTTATTCATTCAAATTTATGTCTTTTTATGTTATTATCATTTTACTGTTTTGAGAGTTTTTGGTTTCGGTTTGGTTTGGTTTCTTTGTTTAATGGCATATCAACTCTTTTTAGGTTATTTAATGCCAAACCCATTCTCCTAGAAGAACAGTAGTGGTACTATTTAACCCATAGCTGGGAGGATAAGGGGGTTCATACCTTTCCCAAGGGTATTTGCCTGAAAGCGAACGTAATAGCGCTACTGGAATACAAACTCGCGTACTACGATTCCGCAGTCCATCGCTTTAACCATTACACCACGAGGACACCCCCCATGAGAGTTTTTCACATTAGCGTTAGCTGATGGTTTTTCATTGGATTTTGAGTGACAGCAAGTCTCTTCAAGTCTCCTGGACTCTTCTCAGGATTCGCTCTGATCTCAACAATGCTTTAGTTTGAATGGTCTCCATTCATACACTTATTTCTATGTTCTCTAGTCTCTGTGCAGATCATTTGGGGTGACTGTGCCGAGCGCACCAATTACAATTGGTATCACCGTCACTTTAATGTTCCATAGTTTTTCTGTTCTCTAGCAAGGTCTAGGTACTTATCTTTCTGTTTGCTTTCTTTCAGTTTCACTCTTATTGTTATCATTATCATTATTTACTCCTTTGAAAGTTTTTCGCACCAGCATTAGCTGATGGCCTTCAACTGGAATTTGAGTGACAGCAAGTCTCCTTAAGTCTCCTGGGCTCTTCGCAGTATTCTGGCCTATCTTGATAATGATATAATTTGGATGGTCTCCACTCGTCCTCTTCTTTACAAGTCGTCTCGTCTCTTTTGGTGACAGTACCAAGTGCATCAATTACCATTGATATCACTGTAAATTGTAAGTTCAGTTCTCTAGCAAGTTTCAGTTCTCTAGCAAGGTCGAGGTATTTATCTCTCTTTCCGCTTTCTTTCAATTTTACTCTGTGGTCTGCCAAAGTTCACTATCCGGGAGGTTTTTTTTTTTTACTATCACCAGGTCATTATTTATTTTCTAGTTATTTTTGTTCTCTTGATGCTTGTGTTGTCAGTATTGTTTCTAGTCGCTGTAAACAGTTTCCTAGGTATTTTTTATGCAGTATTCGTGTCGATGTATCGATGCATCAACGCTATTTTCAATGCTGGCAAGACCTCTTCTTCCTTCTTTCCTTCATAGTATGTCAACGTTATCTCTTGGATGTAAGACCTTATGCATCGTCATTAGTTTGATTTTCTATCGTCTTATCTATTCTTGCTTAGATATAATTGGCTATCATAGCGTTGTTTTGTGCCGCTATTAGAAGAGAATTAGTTTCCTTTTTAAGGTTTCTCTTTCGTAAACATGTTAAAGTTTTCTCGATTGAAATTCCGCTTCTTTATCGCTTGAAGTATACATACAATTGTTTTCTTCCCTTTTTTATTTTCTAGTTATTTTTGCTATGTTGATCCTCGTTTTGTCTGTATTGTTTCTGGTGGCTGTAATCAGTCTTCTTCCGCGCTTTTATAAGTAATCTTTGAGTCGTTGTATTGTGGCATCAACGCTGTCTTGAATGGTAGCAAGTCCTTTTCCTCTTTCTTTTCTTGACACATATAACCAACGTCATATGTATCGTCATTAGTTATCTTATTCTCTGATTCATTTGTTAAAGTTCTTCCCTTGTTTATTTCAAGAATGGCCCCGACACAGCCCAGGTGTTAATCTCTTTGATGAGGTTTATGTTATATAGTTTGGTTTCAACTAGCTTTTTCGTTCTCCTTGGATATTATTTTTTAACTTTTTCTTTCATCTCCACCTATTTGATGGTGTCTGCTTCCAATATTTCCAAGTATTTGTAGGTTTCCTTTTCCCCGAGCGTTTTGATTTTCTCCTGATTTGGTTGTTTTATTCCTTCCGTTATGTGTCGTTTCCCGCTTTTCATTATAAGCATGGCGAATTTTTCTTGGCCACATTCTATCCCTTAATTTTGACTGCATATTCTCACTGTCTGTTTTAGGTTTCCAATTATTTTTCGTCTTTGGCAATTACTCTGATGTCGTCCATGTATATGAGGTGATTGATCATTTCTTTGTAAGTTTGTATCCACCAGTGCATTTCCTAAGCATGTGGTTGAGTGACATCATTGCTATTACAAATAGTAATGGTGATCTCTGGAATATAACTCTCAGGATTTTCATCTCAGATAAACCTTTCCTCCTGCTGTCGATTCTATTCATCAATTTTTCATGGTTTCCTCCATGAATTTTGAGACTTGTTCAGATATCATGTACATTTTGAGAGAGTCTATTATCCAGCTTTGAGGGACCATATAATACGCCTTTTTGTAGTCAATCCACGCTATATTTACATTTTTCATCTCGTTTTACTCTCCTGGAGGGCATATTGATCAATATATAACAGCATCTCCTGTCCCTCTGGTTCCCTTACAGCATCCTTTCTGTTCCTTTGGAAACTGTCCGCGGCTTATTAACGAGTAATAAACCTCCCCGCCTAATTTGTACAGTTAGTGTTTTCTACATGATCGATAGGCACTTGATGGGTCTGTAATTGCTTGGGGCGGTTCTTTGGCGGGGGGGATTTTTGGATCAGATAGGTCTTTGTTCATTCATTCGGGTATATTTGTTCCTCTTCTCATCTATTCATTTCGATTCGGTTAGTTTTTTTCTGTATTTAGCATCTCAGTTACTGTTGTAGGGTCTTTTTATCATATTTCCCTATTTATTTGTTGGTGTATTTCAAATATTTTTAGGTCGGAAAACCAATCTTTCTTTATCATCGACTTAGCTTGATCAGCAAGTCTCGATGTCTTAAAAAGATTGAGTTCTTATCAGATAACTGTCATTCTTTTTCCAATACTCTCTTTGCGTAGAGTTACTCCTAAAATAACAGTGAAGTGTAAGTTTATTGTCTTCCCTCGTCCCTTTTCTGGGTTGCAGTCTCTGATTTGAGTGGGTCCTAAGTTCGTCGGTTGTGTACCTGAAAAAGAACACCCAACATTTGCAGGATGCCACCTGTTCCCTTGTTGGCTATCAAGGGAGCACATGCCGATTATGACACCCAAATCTATTGTCTGGGTCCCACGTTGAATTATGTTTCGATTTCTTTTTTTCTTTTTCATTGTGGCTCTACCAGACCTAGGGGCTGTTTATTATCTGCGCTCCTGACACAAATGTGATCAAGTACTCTTTCAGTAAGAGAACTCTTTAGTGCGTCACAAAAAAAAAAAAAATAATAATTCCTAAATCTTTCGAGTTTTAACTTAGTTTAAGTTCATAGTGGGACTGCTATGTTTTGTTTTTCTTTGCAGTATAACTAATATAATAAAATCCTGAGCTACTTGCGTGTATTCCTGTAGTAATTTACTAAGCTTTTTGCTTCGATGTGGCACAAGGCCGAATGAATAGGGCATCCAATGAGACTCGAACTTTCTCTAGCAAATTTGATAGTCCAGCTTGCTAACCATTACGTTATCTGCGGCGCCCACTGTATTCCTGTATTGTGATTTTAGCTCTGATTTTTTTAAGAACCGAAAACGATTTGGATCTTGTCACTGATAAAGTTAACCTCTCGAGTAAGATGATTCTTCTATTTATTTCCTCTCTATCTGAACACTTATTTTTACCGCTTAATTACTGATTCAAATCCTCTTGTGAATATATTAAATTTACATTATCTACCTTATGTGTTCAAGACAAACAGTATAGAATTTTAAAGAAAATCAAAAATAAAATCTCAAAGCCTGCGATTCGATAGTGTAGCAAGAGACTTTAAATATCTACTGACCTTTTCATCTTTTCGAAAATCATAGATAATAGTACACAGATTTTGTTTCCTTTCTTCTTTTTTCGGGCCATTCTCTCTATGACTCTCTTCTGAAGGGTGGAATTTCGATCTTGGGTTAGGTGTATTATTATTATCCTTATTTGTAAATTTTGCACATTAGCGTTAGGTGATTCTCTTTCACTGGAGTTTGATTGACAGCAAGTCTCTTCAAGTCTCCAGGACTATTACTACTTCTACAATTACTGTTTTTGAGTTTTTCACGCCTGCAATAGCTAGTGGTCTTTCACTGTTTCCAGACCTTTTGGGATCGTTCTAAGAACATCAGCTGCAATTTGTATCAACGTCACCCTAAGGTTCCACAGTTTTTTTAGTTCCCAAGCAAGGTCCAAGTATTTGTCTTTTTTTTTTTTGGCTTTCTTTCGCGTTCCTTTTTCTTGTTAATCAAAAACTAGGTTTGGTCTTCTTGCCAGGATCGGATGATGCCTTTTATCTCAAAATCTCTGAAACTTTTATGGATGTTATTCTCTGAGTCGGATTCTGGTTTGTGCCAATTCCATTTGGTACTATGGTCAAATTTCAGTGTCTTGCACAATTCCCAGTGGATCATCTTTCCTACCAAGTCATACTTCTTATTTTACTTATTTTGTATTAATTTACAACATTAACTTATTATGTGAATACCCGTTTCATCTCTGTCTCCATATATAATAATAATAATAATAAAGGAAGACTAGATAAGACGCAACAAAGTAGCAAATGTAAGTTATATGATAATTAAGACGAAACGATCAATCACATAATAAGTGAATATAGTAAATTGGCACAGAAATAGTGTGAGACTAGACATGACAGAGTGGGGAAGGTGATCCACTTGGAATTGTGCTAGAAATTGAAATTTGACTATACGAACAAATGATATATGCACAACCCAAAATCTATCCTGGAAAATGAAACACACAAAATTCTTTGAGAATTTGAGATACAAACAGATCACTTAATCTCCGTCAGACGACCAGATCTAGTGATAGTCAAAAAAAAAAAAAAAAGGGAACGTGCCAAATAGTTGACTTTGCTGTTCCGGCTGACCACGGCGTAAAACTGAAGGAAAGCGAAAAGAGAGATTATTAATTCGACCTTGCTCGAGGACCGGAAAAACTTTGGAACAAGAAGGTAGCGGTGATATTAATTGTAATTGGCGCTCTTAGTATGGTCACCAAATGTCTGATACAAAGACTAGAGGACTTGGAAATAAGAGGACGAGTGGAAACCATCCAAACTACAGCATTGTTGAGATGGGCCAGAATACTAAGAAGAGTCCCGGTGACTTGAGGAGACTTGCAGTCACTCAGACTCCAGTGAAAAACCATCGGCCAGCGATAGTGTGAAAAACTCTCAAAGGAGTAAAATAATTATAATAATTTATTCTTTGTGTATTATTTTGCACCAATCTTAAATGGGCGTTTCTCACTGGAGACTGAGTGATAACAAGTCTCCTTAATTCTCCAGGACTCTTTTTAGTATTCAAAACAATTTTAGTAATGCTGTGGTCTGAGTAGTTTCAGTTCTTTCTCTAATATCCAGTTCATTCAGTCTCGTTTACAGTCAACTGCGGACAGTTCCAAAGGCTTCAGCTACGATTTTTATCACCGTTACATTGGAACATAAAAGTAACGGAAAATTAGGATTTCCTAATACTTTTAACAAACAGCGTATTTGTCAAAAATGTATTTTTTTAATTGTCAGTGCAAAAGTAAAAATTAAATGCATAGAAAAAAATATGAATGGTGACTATATAATTGACATGAAAAGTTGATCAGAGCTTAATGCTTTTACCCCTGTTGAAAAGTAGAAATGGCCTTTGAACCCAAACAGGACAATTCACAAATAGGTTTCAGTCTTTGAATCATCAGGTTTTGTTTTGCATCAGTCATCGGATTGCGTGTGTGTATCACGTATCGTGTGGGCAAGACGAAATATGTATATAAGAAACTCATTTTTGCATGGGGTAGGCACTCTGGCCAAAACTGCAAAGAAAAATGCATTTGTGTATCTTGGTAGACCGCACGCACACACGCACGCACCTAAAACGCAAACAGTCTCAGAATTATCATTATTTTATATTCTTATTTGATTATTTTGGCCATATGTATTAAATATACCATAAATTTATCCAGATGGATGTTCTTAATTTATTCTGGTGTAGAAACGAAAAATTTTTTCCCAATAGGTTATCAAGTCATAATACTTTTATGCTACGGCTTACGGACAGGATAATAAAAACCGTCTTTCGTTGTTCTTCAGAAATACAACACTAGACGATTACCGACTGAGCCAGCAACTGTATAACTCGTCTGATTCGTAGCCAACAAAAGTTTGAGATATTAGAACGACCCTAGATCCGAACTGAGTGGCACACGTATCAGAGGGGTCCATAAGACGTGTAAAAGTGGGTAACAGTTATACTAAGGCTAAATTAGTTCTCTGGTAAAGTCCATGTATCTTTCCAGTTTTTTGCTTAACTTAGACTTTTGTCTTTGTTTTCTTTTTGCGCTAGTTTGTAACATTAACTGTTTCATCTCTATTACCACATAGCCTATACTTCAAGAAATATTTGCTTGTTTTCATTGCGTGTTGAAAAAAATGAAACTCTGAAACAAATATGAAAATGTATCTCAGATATTTATGACACAGTTTTGTATTTATCGTATGAAAAACAATGAAATAAAAGAATGACTATTGGCAAGCGTTTTTTGAAGTAACCATGAATTTTGCAGGATCAATCAAATTGACATATTGTCCATATTTTTCATCGAAATTTGGTTTCCTATTCACCAGATTTATAATCTTTTCTTGTAAGATATTGCAACATTTTTCTTGTAACATACGTGTTGCGTTCAATAAGTTTCCAGACTTTTTTATACAGGCATTTAAAATTGTCTAGACTCTTGAAAATTCAGTATGTTATTGCTGTACATCCTATGAGATGACTGACCAATTTTTATAATTTAAGAATCAAATGAACTGCTACAGCAGGAATTGGAATACACCTTACTAAGACCTGATTTTCACTGCTGGCGAATTTAAAAAATGCCATCTGGACTTTAGAAGAACGATATGCAATAAGATTCTGTTTTAAACTTGGGAAAAATGCCATGCGATGAAAGCTGGATCTACTGCTATGATCCAGAGACCAAGAAACGCAGTTCTCAGTGGAAGCATGCTGGCTCTCCCAGACCCAAGAAGGCCAGACAGAGCAAATCCACCCACAAACTTTTAATGATCCATTTTTTTTTTGACAGCACTGGCATGATCTATATACACTGGGTGCCTACTGGACAGACAGTCAACAAGGAATAATCTGTTGAGGTTTTAAGGGAGTTCAGGAAGAGATTCCGTCGGAAGAGGCCAACACTCTTCAAATCGGCTAAGTAGCATTTTCACCAGGACAATGCACCAGACCACAACTCCATCATTGTCACAGACTATTTGAGCGAGATGGGCATCAAGACAGTTCCTCAGCCTCCCTATAGTCAAAACCTTGCTCCCTGTGACTTTTGGTTATTCCCTAAGCTCAGAGGCTGTCGTTATGAGATAATTAAGGAGATGAAAGAGGCTGTGACAAAGGTCATTGACACGCTCACACATGGGGACTTCCCTGTGGCCTTCCAGAAGTTGTTGGAACGGTAAAATAAGTGCATTGCAGCCGAAGGAGATTACTTCGAAGGGGACTAGAGTTTCATGTGTGTACTCTCAATAAAAGTGCCCATACGAAAAAAGTCTGGAAACTTATTTAATGATCCTCGTTTTTTCTTTGTAACATATCAATCTACTTTTCTTGAAACATATCCAACTATATAAACAAAAGCCATTTTTATTTCATTGGAAAAATATTCTCTTTTGGTAATATATTCTAACACTTTTCTGGGAACATATATTTATTGCAACATATTTCTTGTAGCATATATTTATTATCTTTTCATATAATATATATATACAACTATATAAATAAAATCCGTTTTTATTTCATCGGAAAGAAATTATTCTCTACTGGTAACATATTGTAACACTTTTCATGTAACATATATTTATTGTAACATATTTCTTGTAACATATATTTATTAACCTTTCTTGTAATATATATACAAGTATATAAACAAAAGCCTTTTTTATTTCATCAGAAAGAGATTATTCTAAATTTTCAAAATTATCAAATATTGATGAATTTTACAGAATTCGTATTTACAAGATATTCGCTGGTGACCTTGCCCAACAGCAAAAGCGTTCAATTTCTATATTTTGATTAACAAGCAAATATGTTTATTTAATATGCAACTTTTTAATACATTGCTGAACATTCATCGAATAGGTACTACTCGATGGTAGACAAATTTTATCAATTTTTTTTCTCATGAGTCGGTTGTAAATTTTCCAAGTAGTACATACTGATGGTTTCAAGCAAAAAGGTGCAGAAATAAACTAATAATTTTTTTGCAGGTATGAGGAATGGTAGCAGCAGTATGTCTGGATATTTTTTATACGATTGTCCTGATTTACAGACATATTTAGGGCCATTTTACCAAATTCAGTGATAAATCCAAGTCGGCTGTTATCTGGAGATCTGATTTCAGCTTGTAGAGGGTTGCTGTGTAATATATCAGCCATAAGTTTTTTAATATTGAGAATTTTCTATCGTATCAAAACCTTTTTTATGAAGATGGCAATGTCATTCTTATCCAGACTGAGCGAGAAGCTTCTTAGGTTTCTTCAAGAAAACACTCAGACGCAAGAAAAAACCCATTATCTTCCTATGAGCTCTAGAGCAATCGAAACGTTATTTAAATTCGAAAGTTTAACCAGTTCTTAAGAATCAAAATGATATAACTGTTTAAGATGTATTGATGTTGTTACTCGTTTGGCGACCTTATCGTCAACGATAAGTTCTCTTAGGGGTGTCCTCGTGGTGTAATGGTTAAAGCGTTAGATTGCGGAATCATAGTAAGCGAGTTCGTACTCCAGTCGTGCTATTACGTTCACTTTCGGGCAAATACCCTTGGGAAAGGTATGAGCCCCCTTATCCTCCCAGCTATGGGTTAAATAGTACCACTACTATTCTTCTAGGAGAATGGCTTCGGCATTAAATAACCTACAAAGAGTTGATATGCCATTAAACAAAGAAACCAAACCTAAGTTCTCTTGTCTTTTTGTAACCCAAAATGTCCGAAAAAATGAAAGTAAATAAAAAGTAAATGTTTCTTATCTTCTTCTACTCAGAGTTTTTTTTCCGAAAGTGTTGGATATAATTTTTAAAATGTCTGATTTACACGGTTACCATCACATATTATGGCCTTTGCATCAGCCGGTACAGTGGTGATTGCCTGAGCAGTCAACTCAACTTGATCGAATGAAAAAGCTGATGTTAATTTTGAAATTAGAATCAACCTTGTAAGAAATTTTGAACCACCATTAAGACATACCAACATTATGCCCAGAACTGTGTGAGTAATTAGAGATGGATCATCAACTGACTTATCAAAAAGTGGTCTGCCTTAATAGAGCAACATTTTCTTGATATATACTTCACTGTGAAAATATTTTGACTGGCATTAAGTGGATTAAACATAGAGAAAAAAAAGGGTTTTTCATTAAGTTTTGACATTTTTTTTATGTCAATATTTCTAATGTTGCTAATGAGGGTAGCTGAAAATCCACTCTTAATCTATTGTACAATGAACATGGTGTCCCATTGTACTCAAAAGTACGTTTAATTATTTCTGTTCTATTTTTCAGTCCGACTAAAATAGTCATTTCTGAAAACTGCTCATTCATAATACCCTTGTGATCAAGAATCATGCCATTCAAATATCGAATTACTTCTTCCAGTTTTTCCCGAATATCAACTGTATTTATACGATTTCTTGGACAGACTAATAACATAACATTTAACTCCCTAATAAAAGGTTTCAACCGCACATTTTCATTAATTCTCTATATAAACAAAGGAACACTATTGACAACTTTCGAAGACCGAACAATTAAAATGTTTTCATCCAAAACTGCTACAAATGGACACAGAAAGTTTTTTTGTTGTTGTTGTTGATTAGACTTTTTTTCAAATTTGTATAATTAGTCATATCTAAAAAAGAAAATATCAGTTTATCGTCCATTTGGTTTCGAACAGTACTGGAGATTTTTTTGCGGCCATTCGAACCTTAGAAAGTGTTCTTATTTGATTACGAGGCGCCCCTGGTTATACAGATTATGCATCTCTGGAGCACATTTTTCCATGAATTTCTAATATGTTTGAAGGCGAATGTAGTTGACAGTATTGTCTGTAACATTCAGATTAGCATTCGGGACCGCTTTTTCTCTCCATCTCTCTCTCTCTCTCTCTGGAGGTGCCCGTGGTGTAGTCGTTGTCGCCGTAGGAAATGAACACGGCGATACGAGTTCAAATCCTGGACGATACTGATTGCATTTCACATAGCACTAATACCCTTGGGAAAGGTATGAATCCAATTATTCTCCCTCCAGCTATGGGTAAATAGTAGGACAGACTAGGTTCTTCAGCCTTGGTTAGGCAACTAGTCTAGGAGAAGGAAAACTCTGAATTCAAACCTGTTAAACTCCGCTTAAAAAATTGACCTTGTGTCATATCCTGCCCGAGCGGAGGGGTTCGTAAATAGTATCTCTCTCTCTCTCTCTCTCTCTCTCTCTCTCTCACACACACTCACTTCCTCCCTCCCTCTCTCTCGCACTTTCTGTACATCTCCCTCCCTCCTCCTATATATGTATATATCCCTGCACCCTCTCTCTTTCTCTCACTTCCTCCTTCCCTCACTCTCGCTCTTTCTCTACATCTCCTTCCCCCCTTTCATCTCTCTCTCTATATATATAAATATATATATATCCCTGCACCTTCTCTCTCTCTCTTACAATCTCTCTTCCTCCCTCACTCTCTCTCGCTCTTTCTCTGCATCTCCCTCCCCCTCCATCTCTCTCCATATATATATATATATATCCCTGCACCCTCTCTCTCTCTCAGTCTCTGTTCCTCCCTCACTCTCTCTCTCGCTCTTTCTCTACATCTTCCTCCCTCCTCCTCTCTCTCCCCTATCTCTCTCTCTCTCTCTGTATATATATATATATATATATATATATCCCTGCACCCTCTCTCTCTCTATCTCGTTTTTGTCTTTTTGAAAACGATACACTGAAATTTTATTGATCGCATTGTTGTATAGCAGAGAAAGACAACAACGTTGACGTATAAAAATATTATCTGCTTCTTTTCCTTTCGTGACCCAAAATGTGTACCATTGCAGTACCAAAATAAATCTAGACCCCTCTGTGATAAAAGTTGACCAACGCAAGAAACTCTGTACATCTACCCATAGGTTTATTGACTACTGCAACTTATAGGTGGGTCGCTGGGAGAAAGAAAGAGAGTATGGAAACTGAGACAACCGTGCTAGCTAAGCCAACAGAAGCAATATATCCTGGCGAGAAAATAGAGCAGTGTTTGGTGGTTGGTGTTCAACTGTATGTCTTTACTTTATCACGTCTCGCCATTAACAGTCTAAAAACACGAGTTGTCCCTTCACTTCCGCCTGTCGTGTCGGTGGCAGAAACATCCGCTTCCGCCGATTCAACAGAGATGTACTAGAATTTTTGGGATCTCCAGTTTTCCCTAGACATTCTTAACTTTGCCCAAGCCGTTCGGAGACGTTCTGATATTTAATTCATTCATTTATTGATTTTTTCAATTTCAATTTTCTATGATCCGTTCAGTTATGTTACAAATATAGGTATGAGTAAAGTAAGAGAGAGAGAGAGAGAGGGGGAGGGAGAGAGAGATAGAGAGAGAGAGAGAGAGAGAGAGAGAATCGGAGATAGCCGAGATGTACACCAACAGAACGACGGTGTGGTTCATTGGTGAAACCTCTTTACTTTTCTACTTCGTTCTGACAGGGTCAAAATCTTCCTTTGTTTATATAATTTTCCTGACGCCTATGCAAAATCTGCCTTGGTTTATATAATTTTCCCGACACCATTCAAAATTGCGTGGGGGGGCAATTTACGGGGCACTTACTCAGGGAAACAACCTGCGTCCGGTTTACTTTAGGGAAAACAGATGCACTTCCTATTATGATACCCATGCAACTTATGCAGCGTGTCAAAGGAATTTTCCAGCCAATATCCAACATCATCACCACACACAGTTTTATCTCGCTTACTTTTGTAATTCGTTTTACAAGAAAAGACACAGCACTTCCGGGGCACAACTGGAAATTAGGTAATATCTGAAAAGATAAATTAAGCTCCCAAAGCTATAATTATCAAAAGAAAAAAAATTTAGTGGATAATTAATTTGGCTCGAAAAGTTACATCTGTTCAACTTGGTATATTTTTTCTTTTCTAAATTCATAATAAAAATTTGGCAGAGCCTTGAATCCATTTCTTTCAGCTACTGACTATGATCAAAAGAGAAGTTTAGTTTCTTATTTTTAATAATTCAATTCAGGTGTAACTTTTCCAGCCAAATAAATGTAAACTCTTAATCTCCACTCCTCCCATTTAGTAAAAAAAATAAATAAATAAAAGAAATTTTAGAGAGGCACTTTAGGTGAGAGAGAATACTTAGAAATTTTTTAATCATTTTTAATATATTATTAACTAGTCTGTATAAAATGTTTTCGGCATCTTATCTTTAAAATAATTAATCAACCTTAAAACTATTTTAAAGTAACAAAACCATAGAAAGTAACACAATGTTTCTTTACCAGAAAAATCACTTTTTCAAATTTTCTTCCGAGGTTATGGATAGGCATAATGGTTAGCATGTTCACCAATGACCCAGGAAAATGAGGTTCAATCCCAGTTCGAGTCATACAAAAACTAAAAAGATGATACTTGATGCCTCCTTGCCCAAAATTCAGTATTACAAGGTACAGATCAAGGGTAAGTGAATCAATCCAGGGAAAGGTGTAAAGTTCTTCCCTACACTTGGGTGTTGTAGCAATTGAAAAGGGAGCCTTGACTACGGTCGGCCAATCCCCACAAAATAAAATTGATTTCAAAACGTAGTAATACGTTGAAACTAAAAGTCTTTGTAATTTTCTTACATCTATTTAGATTGGTTGGTTATATTTCGCTCCATATGAAGCCATGCAGGCAATTTAATGCCAAATCCATTATATATATATATATATATATACAGTCATCCACAGACAGATCTGTTTCGTTCTATCAGAATTCTAGACAGGCTAGATTCCCGAAGCTGGGATCGAAACCCGGTTGACTCAAAGACCCAAGATTCTACCACTCAGCCACGAGGAAAGCAGCGCAAGCGAAGGAAATTTAAATGGTTATGTATCACAATTGTTTTTGTTTACATATATCCGCTTAACGGCTACCGAGAGCTCGATTCATATGAAGAGCCTTGCTAATGGCAACACATTTACTTCCCTCGCAAGATAGCTCAACCCTACTGGGGTAGTGGAGCATATATATATATATATATATATATATTGCCATCGATAGACAGATCTGTTTCGTTCTCTTTATATATATATATATATATATATATATATATATATATATATACGATTTGTAAACGGATAATTTGTTGGCAACATTTTTAAACGAGCCACAGCTCAGTTGTTTTGCACACAGTTAAATGATTTCAAGTATTTCTATTCAAGACTAATAATTCTAGTCAATATTATTCCTTCGTTTACACTCAGTTAAATGGTTTCAAGTGTTGCAATTTAATATGAATAATTCAGTTTAATATTAGTCATTTGGTAGCACACAGCTAAATGGTTTCCGGTATAGTAAAGGATTAAACAGTTCTATTTAACACATAGAGAGGACCCTAACACGTATTACCACTCCCGGCACAGAGTGGACCTGAGAGTGATGGCAATGAAGGGGTACTCCCCATTCCACAAAGCTCCATGATTGGAACCGCAGCATCAAATGCAGTTTAGTATCAAATCCAAGATACTTATTGAGAGGGGGTGTCTTACCCCTCAACAGAGATGAAATCGGTGTATTCTTCAGCCTCAATCGATTGGGCTATATTTATCATGTATATTTGTGATTTGGAGTACTTGATAAATTAAAACATTGGGGAAAAAAGGGAAAAAGGGGTTATTTTTGGGTTTTGGTTATAGTTAGAACACCCATAAGGAGTTTAATACATTATGAATTTTAGATAGCTAACTGAACCCTTCATGAGTTTCTTTTAAAAACTAGGTCTTAAAAAAATATTATTCATTATCTACACTCTTAAATAAAAAAAAATAACATGGACAAAAATTGAAAATACATTTTTCTGGTTGTTTGGTTTGGTTTGGTTTGGTTTTCAGGCTATATCAGCCATTGTTGATTATTTAATGCCAAATCCTCTTCAAAAATATATATTGAATATATAAGACTTGGTTTAGTTGAGTTTTATGGCATATCAACCATTGTTGGTTATTTAATGCCAAATCCTCTTCAGAAATATATATTAAATATATAAGACTTAGTTTAGTTGGGTTTTATGGCATATCAACCATGGTTGATTATTTTATTTAGTGCCAAATCCTCTTTATATATATATATATATATATATATATATATATATATATATATATATATATATATATATATAGGATTTGGTGTTATTTTGTGGCATATCAACCATTGTTGGTTATTTTGTGCCAAATCCTGTTTTTACATATATACCAAATATATGATTTGTAAACGGAGTTAAATGATCAAACAGTTCAATTTCAAATAAATTATTTCAGCATAAATCAACAAAGTTAAATGGTTCCAAGTATTGCTATCTATCACTAACTATTCAATTAAACATTAATTTGTTTACACACAATTAAATGATCAAACAGTTCTATTTCTAACAATTCATTTTAGCATAAATCATTGGTTTCCACTCATTTTGAATGTCAAACGGTTCTATTTGACCCATAGATAGGTCCCTATTAAGTTCTACCACTCAGCCCCAGAAAGGACAGGGAGCGATGACAATAAAGGGTACTCTGCATTCCCCAAAGCTCCAGCATTACGAGAACCTATATTTGTCACTGTCTCCCACCAGACAGGACTTGACCCGAAGGTCGATTAAAGTGGGGATAATGGGAGGGGGAGGTCGGGCACGAGCTGAGGCTCGAATCCTGCTGAACTATGGTGCAGCTCGCCCACCCGAAGGTGGCCAAGCCGATACCAGGAGCCTTATGGCCTCAAGTCTGCTTTTGTCGGACTGTACCCGTACCAGCGGGTGGACACACGTTGGTAGGGAGTCTTACCCCTCTGAGCCCCTGCCGACTGGGCTGTTTCTGGTAGTTTGGCAATTTCACTATCTTTAAAAAATATTGGATGATGAATTTCGGAACAAAATATGACGTTGACATGAAACAAAATAAATATTTAAGTAAGTTTTTTTATTGTATTTATTCCATTGTTTAGAAAAGAAATTATTGCTATGGAGACTTTTTTCTCATAAATATACTTTTTTTAAAAGAAAAACCAAGAAAAAAATGACACTTAAAAATCTGTGGTTTAATAATAATATATTGAAAGTAATTATGAGATTAACTTTTCGTTATAAAATTCTTAAACGACTTTTTCATTAATATGTGTGGTAAGAAAACATTAAATTCGCTTCTGTTTTACTTGTTTTCATGGTAAACTCAAATACAAAAATTGAAATTAAGATTAAAGAAAATCAGTAAACACTTTAATTAACTTTAAGTGAAAAAAGTTTAAAATACTTTCTTTAACATTTTTTCTTAAGGTCAACGTGAAAAACGTTAAATTATCTTTAAATTGAAATTTCCAGATACATTTTCAAGAGTAAGAAGTGGTAATTTCTATTTGGGAATTTCGGACCAAAAAGCTTTGTTTTTACAATAAACACAAATATTATATAGTCAAGTCCAAAGAACTTGAAATAAGCAAATCTTATTCTTATTTCAAATGAATAATGGTAAAGGTTATTCCGAGTGTAAAAGCGAAACTTTCTTTGAATTTCCTAAGAGGACGACAGAAGCGAACGAGCGAAATCTCAGACAAAAACTCCTGAGTCGCTGTCAAATATTTTGAAATAGGACTTCAGTTCTGGCCTTTAGCTGCACCATGAAAAGGCCTTTAGATTAGACTCATTTCTTAGTGGTAGGGATGGTGATGGTGTAGTTGTTGTTGATATTGTTTTTTGTTGTTGTTTTGGTTGTTGTTGCTGCAGCTGTTGGTGGTGGTGGTGACGCTAGTGACGTTGTTATTTTTGTTGTTAGTGGTGGTGGTGTTGGAGGTTCAGGTGATGGTGTTAATGGCGTTGTTGGTGTTGATTTTGTTGTTGATGATAGTGGTGTTGATTTTGTTGTTGTTCTTGTTGTTAATTGCTTTGCTGATGTTGGTGATGATGTCGGTGTTGATGTTATTCTTGTTGGTAGTAGTGGCGTTGGCGGTTCTGGTGATGATGGTGATTGTGGTGTTGATAATGTAGCTGTTGTTGTTGTTGTTGTTAGAGGTTGTGTCATCGTTGCTGTAGTCGTGGATATCATCTTAACATTTTCCAGTTTTATGCCTTTTATTCTGTAATAAAATTCGCATTTCTTCTTTTCTTTTTTAAAATTTTGCTTTAATGATTTCAAAATATATTCAGGGCGGAAACAAGAAAAATGAAAATAAAAACGATTTTTTAAAAAAATTCTCATTTATTTCTTAATATTGTTCTTTTTTTTTTTTTTTTTTTTTTACATCTGGGGATTTTCAATTTTTCTTTATTTTCTATTTTTCTATAAATCTTTTCCGACTTGTTATTTTTCCCCACCCCAACCAAATCTCCTCAATCCTGCTCCCTTACCTGCTCCTTACACCCTTCTAATTCTTTTTTTTTTTTTAATATTTCATTTTATTCCCGTTCATTTTCGTTCTTTTTCGAAGTCATTTCTGTTGGTTTATTTTTTTCCTCTTCATCCTTTCTCGTTTTATTTAAATTCATGCTTATAACTCCTTGATTGTCAGTGTGTATTTTTTTATACTCCCGAATTTCGACGGCTAAAAATGCAAAGAAAGGGGTAGGGATTTTAGGAGCGTGAAATGAACAAAGACGCAAATACATATAAAAAGGAAGCTTGAAAATAATATTGAAAATTACTTTAAAGATGAAACTAGAAGGGCTATCCGGTATTGCCTCGGTAGAAGGAATGATATTACATCTAACAATATAGTAAGAAATCTGTTCAATGAAATACGTATTTCTTCGAGATTCATTAATTAATTGATTTGGGGGGGGTATTTTGATTTAGAAATTGATTTTAATAAAATATTTTTCAATATACAGTTTCGTCTCGTTACGGAATAATTTTATAATTTCCGAAAAAGAAATTAATGAATAATTGATATAATCATTAAGAAAATGCAAGCAATTATTATTAAGAAAAACGTATACCATTATTAAGGCTTGGTTTCTTTGTTTAATGGTGTAGTCGTTATCGTCCTAGGAAATGGACACGGCGACACGAGTTCAAATCCTGGACGAGACTGATTGCATTTCACATAGCACTAATACCCTTGGGAAAGGTATGAATCCAATAATTCTCCCTCCAGCTATGGGTAAATAGTAGGACAGACTAGGTTCTTCAGCCTTGGTAAGGCAACTAGTCTAGGAGAAGGAAAACTCTGAATTAAAACCTGTTAAACTCCGCTTAAAAATTGACCTTGTGTCATATCCTGCCCGAGCAGAGGGGTTTGGTAAATAGTATCAACCTTCGTGGGTAATTTAATCCCAAAGTCATCTCCGTTGAAGAACAGCAGGGGTGTAATGGTTATCGTCACAGGATATGGACACGGTGATACGAGTTCAATTCTTGGACAAGACTGATCGCATTTCACATAGCACTAATACCCTTGGGAAAGGTATGAATCCAATTATTCTCCCTCCAGCTATGGGTAAATAGTAGGGCAGACTAGGTTCTTCAGCCTTGGTTAGGCAACTAGTCTAGGAGAAGGAAAACTCTGAATTCAAACCTGCTAAACTCCGCTTAAAAAATTGACCTTGTGTCATATCCTGCCCGAGCGGAGGGGTTGGGTAAATAGGAACTGCAGGGGCACTATTTAATCCAAATATGGGGATAAGGAGGTTCATATATTTCTCAAAGCAATTTGTCCGAAAATAAACATACACCACGACTGGAGTTCGAACTCGCTTACTACGATGTTGCAGTCTAGCCCTTTTAGTCACAACTCTACGAGAACTTAATAAGAAAAATATAAGATTATAATGAAAACAAAATATAATTTTTTGAATTATTAGCTAAAATCTTTAAAGGTTCGTTAGTTCCCAATTTAATTTTTTTTTCTGCATAGAAGATAGAATATGAAAAATCGAATATCAATAATCTTATTGTGTTAATAGTCATATCTTTTTTTCACAAATTAATGTTTGTTTATAAAGAAAAAAGTGAACGTTATTTGATTATTTCTGTTTTCTTTCGCCCTTAAGAATGTAAGTTAAAGTACTACTTACTTGTTTTGGTCTTGATTTGATTTCGATAGAGTGTAAGACAGGAGAGATAATTGTAGTTGTGTGGATAAGATTTGAACATTTTCCAAATTGGGAAAAAAACCATGGCGCGACTCTCGTTGGCCGAATCGACTAGAAATCTATTTCCCTTTTATCGCAAGGAAAATATCAGGGTATCTTTTAAAAAAAGGTTTACATCCTATTTTTCCAATAATTCGATTTTAAACAATAATAATATGTAAGTGACGGTGATATCAATTCTAATCTGTGCACTCGGTACAGTCAACAAATGATTGGTAAAGGAACAAGAAGACTTGGAAATAAGAACACGAGTCGAGACAATTCTAACGACAGCACAGTTAAGATCATCCAGAATTCTGAAGAGATTCCTGGAGACTTGAGGATACTTGCTATCACTCAAACTTCATCAGTTGATGCTAGTGTGAAAAACTCTCAAAGGCGTAAAATACAAGGATCATTAAATAAGTTTCCAGACTTTTTTTCGTAAGGGCACTTTTATTGATAGTACACACATGAAACTCAAGTCCCCTTCGAAGTAATCTCCACTGGCAGCAATGCACTTGTTGTACAATTCCAACAACTTCGGGAAAGCCCCATGGAAGTCCTCTTGTGTGAGCGTGTCAATGACTTTCGTCACAGCCTCTTTAATCTCCTTAATTGTCTCATAACGACAGCCTCTGAGCTTAGGGAATAACCAAAAGTCACAGGGAGCAACTGTCTTGATGCCCATCTTGCTCAAATAGTCTGTGACAATGATAGAGTTGTGGACTGCTGCATTGTCCAAGTGGAAATGCCACTGACCCATTTTGAAGATTGCTGGCCTCTTCCGACAGAATCTCTCGCTGAACTCCCTTAAAACCCCAACATAGTAACCCTAACCCTTACCCTTTGGCCAATCAACTCTGGAGTATTGACTTCTTTACTCCTCCCACACCTCTCATCGTCCCTCACAGACTCCCTTCCTTCCTTGAATCTCTTATGCCACTTAAAAACTGATGCTCGATTCATGCAATGGTCGAAAAGCAGTCTGAACCATTCCATACGTTTCTGTGGCATTTTTTCCAAGTTTAAACAGAATTTTATTGCATATCGTTCTTCTAAAGTGTCGTCACGTCCAGATAGCATTTTTTGAAATTCACCAGCTGTGACAATCAGGCTGTATTCCAATTCCTGCTGTAGCTGTTGATTTGAACCTGAAATCATAGAAATAGGTCAGTCATCTCATAAGATGTGTAGCAATAACATACTGAATTTTCAAGAGTCTACGCCAATTTTAAATGCCTTTACAAAAGAAGTCTGGAAACTTATTGAATGCACCACGTAATAATAATAATAATAATAATAATAATAATAATAATAATAATAATAATAATAATAATAATCTGGAGACTTGAGGAAACTTGACATCACTCAGACTTTTGGTAGAGACCATCAGCTAATGTTGGTATGAAAAACTCGCAAAGAGCAATATAATATTACCAATAATAAAAATCGAAAATAGATAAGACGCAACAGAATAACAAGTGTAGATAATGAGGTGATAGAAACGAAACGATTAACCACATAATAATCGAACGTAGCAAACTAATAAAAAGAGTACAAAACAAGACATGATAGGGTGGGGAAGGTGATCCACTGGGAATTGTGCAAGAAATGGAATACTAAGTGGTATATACACAAACCAGAACCCGTCCAGGAGAGTGAGACGCCTGAAATTATCTGGAATTTTGAGATACAAACAGATCACCGAATCCCGACCAGAAGAGCAGACCTAGTGATAGTGAACAAGAAAAAGAAAACCTACCGAATAGTGGACGGAAAATAGGGATAATCAAAGAAAACGAAAACAGAGACAACTACTTAGAATTTGCCAGAGAACTAAAATAAAAACCTATGGAAGAAGAGACATTGTTACCCATTGTAATTGATGCACTTGGAACGATTCTTAAAGGCTTGGAAAAGGGACTGGAAGAGTAGGAACACTGAGGACTAGCCGAAACCATCCAAACTACAGGATTGTTAAGATTGGCCTGAATACCGAGAAGAGTCCTGGAGACTTGATGTCTCTCAGACTCAAATGAAAGACCATCAGATAACGCTGGTCGGAAAAACCTGCAAGGAACAATACTAGTAATAATTATAGTAATAACGATAATAATTTTGCTCAATCTTCACACCGATAGAATATAAAGAAAGTCATGATTAAATAGAATATTACATTCTTTGGAAAATACGCAAGTACTATGGAATACTGAAATTTGAAAAAATAGTATAAACACTCATCAAAATCAATAACAGAAGGCAAAGAAGCTACAATTTTATCGGGTTTTACTATCGAAACTGATCGAAAAATAAAGACTAATAGACTAGATATAGTAGGTAAGGACTATAAAAACATACCTTCTAATTGATGTAGATTAGTGTCATACGCAGGACACTCATTGAAGGGATTTTACCCCTCTGCAGATATGCAGTCACTGTATTCTACTGCCCCAGCCGACTGGGCTGTTTGAAATTTTGTCTTCTACCTGGGTTTGGCCACTAACCAATATTCCAAGCGGGAAATATACAACTGCGTCTGACACGAAGCAGAGCCAAGAAAAATTGCTGAAAAAAACTACTTAACAACTAAAAATATTAATTGATTGATTTTAATGGCATCATAACCCGTCTAGGGTTATTTTATAGCTAGATATTAGTAAACACTCACCAAAATCAATAACAGAAGGCAAAGAAGCTACAATTCTATCGGGCTTTACTATCCAAACTAATAAAAAAATAAAGACCAATAGACCAGATATAGTAGATAAGGACTATAAAAACACGCCTTCTAATTGATGTAAATGCCAATAGATAATAATAAATCGGTCAAAGAATATAATCAAATAAGTAAACATAAAAGTCCTTCAAATACAAATAAAGAAAATATCGTACCTTAAAACTAGCTCCACACCAGTAAGAATGGTTGCCCTGGGTATTTACAAGAAAGGGATAGATAAACACATTAACGAGATACCTGACAATTCCAGTCTCTATGAATGGCAACAAATTGCACTTTGCGGAACTGCACCTACTCTTCTTGATTGAAAATGTTGCCTAAAAGAGGCAGAAAAAACATAAATACATAGAATACATATACTCATTACCTTCCCTCACACAAGGTCTTGGGTAAAAACCAGGTGAAGTATTGTAAGAAAATAAACTTGAAAATTGAATAATAATAATAATAATAATAATAATAATAATAATAATAATAATAATAAGAAGAAGAAGAAGAAGAAGAAGAAGAAAATGGATAGAGATGAAGCGATTGATCACATAATAAGCGAATGTAGCAAACTAGCGCAAAAAGAATACAAGGCGAGACATGACTGGGTGGGAAAGGTGATCCACTGGGAATAGTGCAAGAAAATGAGATCTGACCATACTACCAAATGGTATATGCACAAACCAGAACCTGTCCAGGAGAATGAGACGCCCGAAATTTTCTGGAATTTTGAGATACGAACAGATCACCGAATCCCGACCAGAATACCAGACCTCTTGGTAATTAACAAGAAAAAGAAAAACCTGGTGAATTGTGGACTTTATCGTCCCGGCGGACCACAGACTGAAAATCAAAGAAAACGAAAACAAAGACAACCACTTAGACCTTGCCAGAGAACTAAAAAAGCAATGGAACGTAAAGGTGAGGGTGATACCACTTGTAATTGGTGAACTTGGCACATTCTTAAAAAGGCGTGAAAAGAGGCTGGAAAAGTCGGAAATCTGAGGACTAACTGAGACCATCCAGACTACAATATTATCATTATCGGCCTGAATCGTGAGAAGAGTCCAGGGGATTTGTGAAGACTTGCTGTCACAAGGACTCTAGTGAAAGACCATCAGCTAACGCTAATGTAAAAAATACTCACACGGAGTAGTACAATAATTATCATAAGAATCTCCTAATAATATAAAATATTAGTATAGCGTTCTGTATGTACATCTGTGTGTTAGTATATATAATACTGAAAGAAAGAAAGAAAGAAAGAAAGAACAGAACAGAAGGTGAGATCTCTGACGTTTTTTTATGTAATCTTTAAAGAAAGAAAAAATTTAAGTGAAACAGAAAGAAAGAACGAACCGTGTAATTTGAGGCTAGCCACATCGAAACAGAAAGGAAAGGAAAGCAGACAAGTTGTCGGGAAAGCAGACTGACGTCACAGCAGGACGGTTTCATCAGTTTTTGAGTTCGTCTTCCTGGCGAAATCTTTTGAATCTACGTTGACAGCAACAGGGAAGAAAGAGAAAGAAAAAAAAAAGTGAGAGAATCTCCATTTATTAACGAAACAAACAATTTGATTTCTCCGATAATTCAAATTTTGCTAGATGAAACTTGTGTTTTTTTATTGCAATAACATACGAGATACTTTTCATTTATTGATTTATTCTTTTTACAATCTGAAATCTTTTTAATTTGGATTATAAAAAAAGATATTTTATATAAAATTCAACCGTCGTAATTGATTGGTGTATTCTAGTAATAATAATAAATCGCATGATTATAAGTGGGGACAGAGATAAAACAATCACATAAGTGAAAATAGAAAACTAGTGCAACAGTAACACAAGAGATGGCATGAATGGGTGGATAAGGTATTCCACAGGGAACTGTGCGGACCACACAGTGAAAATTTTTAAAAAATGCGAAAAACTCGACAAATATGTGGACATGGTCAAAGAGCTGAAAAAACTGTAAAACATGGTTATGACGCTGATATCGATTGTAATCAGAGTCCTTACAACAATCTCCCAGAACCTGGAAAAGAGACTGAATGAACTGGAAATTAGAGAAAGAGTTGAAAAATCCTTGAGAGGTGAAAAGACTTGCTGTCACTCATCCTCGAATGAAAATCCATCCATTGGAGCAAGCGTGAAAAAATCCTAAAGATTGATATAATAATAAAGTGACAAACAAAGACCATTGCGCATGAAATAACCTGTATATGGTTACGAAGAGAAAACTTATAGACTAAAATTGAATCTTTCATGAAAACGACAGAAAATGATGCCATCAGGCCAAATTATATCAAAGCAAAAATGGATGATACACAAGAAAATAGCAAGTATAGGCAATGTGCTTATAGGTAATATGGTGATAGAGGCAATGTTCTTATAGGCAATAAGGTGATAGAGGTAATGTGCTTATAGGCAATGTGCTTAAATGCAATCTGGTGATAGAGGCAATGTGCTTATAGGCAATAAGGTGATAGAGGCAATGTGCTTATATGCAATCTGGTGATAGTGGCAATGTGCTTATAGGCAGTAAGGTGATAGAGGCAATGTGCTTATAGGTAATGTAGTGGTAGAGGCAATGTGCTTTTAGGCAATGTGGTGATTGAGGTAATGTTCTTATAGGCAATGTGCTTATATGCAATCTGGTGATAGAAGCAATGTGCTTAAATGCAATCTGGTGATAGAGGCAATGTGCTTATAGGTAATGTGGTGATAGAGGCAATGTTCTTATAGGCAATGTGCTTATATGCAATCTGGTGATTGAGGCAATGTGCTTATAGGCAATAAGGTGATAGAGGCAATGTGTTTATAGGTGACGTGCTTAAGGGCAATGTGGTGATAGAGATTAAACAATTAGTTACATAGTAAGTGAATGCAGTAGACTTGCACAAAAGAAATACAAGAACAGATATGACTAGGTGGATAGGGTGTTCCACTGGGAATTGTGCAAGAGACTGAAATTCCGCTATACTAACAAATGTTATATGCACATACCAGAATCTCTCCTTTAAAACGAAACAAAATTCTCAGTTACTATGAGATACAAACGGATCCCTCAACCCAGGCCTGAAAACCAGATTTTGTTTTGATTAACAAGAAAAAAAGAACCCGTTATATAGTGGATTTTTCTGTGACAGCCGATAACTGACTGATGGTGAAAGAATACAGCAAGCTAGACAAATACATGTACCTTGCTAGAGAACTGAAAAAGCCGTAAAACATGAAAGTGACAGTAAGACTAATCCCAGTTGGGGCTCAACTTCCCAAGAACCTGGAAAAGAGACTGGATTAACTGGAGATTACGGCGATAACTGAAACTGTTCAGACCACAGCATTACTAAAATCGGGTAGGATACTTAGAAGAGTCCTGGAGATCTGAAGAGACTTGCTGTCACTCAGAGCGCCAGCTAACGGTGGTGCGAAAAACTTATCAAAAGTAAAAGAATTAACAGTCAACGAAACGAAACAAATTCGTCAGTTAGATGCATTCGCTGTTTTAACAGATCACTGAATAAATTTTTTTCTTTTTTTATTACTTTCTTTTTTTTTCTTCCTTCGAGCTTTTTTCTCACTTTCATTTTCTTTCTTTCTTTCTATCTTTCTTTCTTTCTTTCTTCTTTCTTCAATCTTTCTTTTTCTTTTTCTTTCTTCTCCATGCTTTTTTTTCTCCTTTTCTCTTCTAAATTTCCGTCTTTCTTCCTTCCCTCCCTTTCATTGTCATCTTTCTTTCTTCAAGAATTCCTCATTTCTTTTTTCTTTTTTATTCTAACCTCCTCCTCCTCCTCCTCCTCTCCCTCCTCCTCCTTCTTCTTCTTGTTACTACTCAGTCGTCTTTGAGTACAAATAAATTGTTCGCTTTTTTCATTGATTCATTCATTGATTCATTTGTTTATTTATTTCAAAATGAAGCGTTTAAGGACATTTTAAAAGAAAAAGAAAAAGAAAAGAAAAGAAGTTACGTCGCCGTTCGTCGGTTGTGATTTGAGTCGTGTTCGGTAATAATGAACGCAAGTTCGCCTTGCCTTTACGAAGCAGCCATCACAAAGAAATGATTGTTGTATAATGACGACAATAAAGAATTGCAACAAGATCCAATTCACTGAAGTAGAAACAAATAAATAAATAAATACAACTAAAAGAGAAAAGTGCTCCACGGAAGTTGGGCTGAAAGAAAGAGGATGTTCACTTATCATTATTCACTAACAGAAATATTCACTCCCGGGTAAAAAAAAAAAAAAAAAAAAAAAAAAATTGAAAGAGATTTTAAAATAAATTATTACGACAACATACAGAAAATAACCAAACGGGGAAGGGGTCTTGGCTCATTCGGTAAAAACGTTTGTCTCGATCTGAAAGCGAAATACCAAATTAAGAAGAGGTCTTGTCTCGTACGGCAAAGTTGTTTGATTGATAGATTGATGGATTGATTTGAAAATATGTCAACTCACCTTGGGGTATTTTATATTTAGAGTTTAAGAAATGCTGTTCATTGTTCATATTTACATTTTTTGCGTACTTATTTCTTAAGTGTTTTTGTTTTTTTTTGTTTATTTTAGGTTGTTGTTTTTTGTTTTGTTTTTGCACACAGTCCAATTGAATATGAATAATTTTCAAACCAGTTCTAGTTGACCCATAGAAATGACCCTAACCGATACAATCAGTCCGGGTCCATGTAGTCCTTGAAATTATGGCAATGAAAGAGTATTCTACTCTTCCCGAATCTCCTGAACGTGAGTATCACCATCGAATGCAATCTAATGTCATATCTAGGACATCCATCTTCAGCGGGGGGAGTCTTTAGCAGGGGGTAAAATCGGCGTATTCCAAGCCTTGCCAATAGAGCGAGCTAAAAAGTGCATTTTGATTTGAAAGAGAATAACCAAATTAGGATGGGGTCTTGCCTCATTCGGTAAAGACGTTTGTTTTGATTCGCAAAAGAAGAACTAAATAAAGAAAGGCTCTTGTCTTATTTAGTAAAGGCTTTCGTTTTGATCTGAAAGAGAATAACCAAATTAGAATAGGGTCTTGCCTCATTTGCTAAAGACGTTTGTTTTGACTCGAAAAAGAATAACCAAATTAAGATAGGGCTCTTGTCTCATTCGGTAAAGGCATTTGTTTTGATTTGGAAAAGAATAACCAAATTAGGATGGGGTCTTTTCTCATTTACCAAAGACGTTTGTTCTGGTCTGAATGAGAATAACAAATAAGGAAGGACTCTCGTCTCATTTACCAAAGACTTTTGTTTTGATCTGAAAGAGAATAACTAAATTAGAATATGGTCTTACCTCATTTGCCTTGGACGTTTGTTTTGATTTGAAAAAGAATAACCAAATACAGAAGTGCTCTTGTCTCATTAGGTAAAGACATTAGTTTTGATCTGAAAGAGAATAACCAAATTAACACGCGATCTTGCCATATTTGCCAAAGACGTTTGTTTTGATTTGAAAAAGAATAACCAAATATGGAAGGGGTCTTGCCTCATACGGTAAAGGATTTTGTTTTGATCTGAAAGAGAATAACCAAATTAGAATAGGGTCTTGCCTCATTTGCCAAGGACGTTTATTTTGATTTGAAAAAGAATAACCAAATACAGAAGGGCTCTTGTCTCATTAGGTAAAGACATTAGTTTTGATCTGAAAGAGAATAACCAAATTTGGAAAGTGTTTTGCCTCATTTGCCAAGGACGGTTGTTTTGATTTGGAATAGAATAACCAAATTATTAAGGGGTCTTGTCCCACTTGGTGAAGAATTTTTTTAATTTGAAGAAGTAAAAAAGACTAGAAAGAGCTCTTGTCATTTTCGGTATAGACGTTTGTTTTAATTTGAAAAAGAATAAACAAATTAGCATGGGTTCTTGCCTCATTCGGAGAAGATGTTTGTTTTGAGTTGAAGGTGAATAACTAAACTAGGAAGGGCTCTTGTCCTATTTGGAGAAGACGTTTGTTTTTATTTGAAACAGAATAGCCGAACCTGACGCCATTACCGAATTATCCAAATTTTCCCGATAAATTCCTTTTGTAACAGTTACCTATGATGATTACTGATACCTTTACTTAGAAATTTTGTTTCGTTGGTTGATTAGTGTAGGGGAAGCTATGGTACAGACGACTATGAATAGTTCTTGTACAGATGAAGTCTTATAATACTAATTGAAAACTACTCTAATTATTGTCACATATTCACTGATGGCTCAAAAGATAACAAAGCTGGATGCGCAACTATAATAAATAAAAGCCCGAAAGGAAAACCACCAAGAAGATGCATCCATTTTAGTGCTGAGGTCCATGCAATACATCAAGATCTCGCCCTCACCTCGAAAAAGACCAAAAGCACTTTATGATCTTTTCCGACTCTGTCTTTAACACAGCTAACAAAAATCTAGATAACCCCTGAAGAATAAAATTAATAAACAAACTAAATTACATACATAATTCAAAGAAGATTATCCTCTTCGGAATTCCAAGCCATTTAGGAATTAGAGGAAATGACAAAGCTAACTCAGCAGCCAAATCAAGACAAAAAATGGCCCCTGACAGATTCAAAATTCCGTATACAGACCTGATGACCAAAATCAACATGTTCTTTCTTTAAAATTAGCAACAAGATTAGAGTAACAACATACACAACACACGCATCCTTAAATAAAACCCAACAGTGGAGAATGGATACCAAGCTTTGAAATGTCTCGAAAGAGACAAGTTACTATATCTCAACTTCGTATTGATTACACAAGATAAACACGCTCCTTTTTACTTAAACAAGAAAATCAACCAGAATGTATTGCATATCAAACATCCTCTACCATTAAACATTCTAATGTAGGGATTTTGCTGTTATTAGAAAAACTTTTACAACACAAATAACATGTGAGATATTTAAAAATCTCATCTTTGATAACATTTTATCCTTCATGAAAGAAATAATATTACATAAAATATATAAAAGATATAAAAGCAAACTTGAACTTCACCCAACAAACGAACCCTACAAAGCAACTAAACAAACTTCCCCTACAAAACAACCCAACAAAACTACCCTACAAAGCAACTAAGCAAACCTACCCTACAAAGCAACCCAACAATCCTACCGTACAAAGCAACCCAACAAACCAACCCTACAAAGCAACTAAACAAACCTACCCTACAAAGCAACCCAACAAACCTCCCCTACAAAGCAACCCAACAAACCTACCCTACAAAGCAACCCAACAAACCTCCCCTACAAAGCAACCCAACAAAACTACCCTACAAAACAACTAAACAAACCTACCCTACAAAGCAACCCAACAAAACTACCTTGCAAAGGAATCCAACAAACATACCCTACAAAGCAACCCAACAAACCTACCCTACAAAGTATCTAAAGAAACCTACCCCACAAAGCAACTAAACAAACCTACCCTACAAAGTAACTCAACAAACCTACCCTACAAAGTAACCCAACAAACCTACCCGACAAACATATCCTTCAAAACAACCCCCAAAACAATTAGTGACAAACAATTTACGATTAAATTCAAGAGAAATCCTAAAAAAACATTAAAATAAATCTGACAGTCCCTTACAATTTATCTCTTGGCATAGAATAACCCCAAACGGGTTGACATGCTGTTAAATCAAATCAATCAATTTATTGAATTTATCTATTTGCCCCACACCGCATGAGTAGGATGCTACACAAGGTCAATTTTTCAGCGGAGTTTAATAGGTTTGAATTTTGAGTTTTCCTTCTCCGAAACCGGTTGCGATACAAAGTCTGACCAACAATTTACCTCTTGCTCGAAGGAGAATACTTGGATTCATACCTTTCCCAAGAGTATTAGAGCTGACGGGAACTACACAAAAATGTTGCGAACAATATTGAACAAGTCCTGGAGACAACACCTCACAAAGCAGCAACTATACGGCCACCTACCACCCATCACGAAAACTATCAAAGCCGAACCAGACATGCGGGACACTGCTGGAGAAGTAGGGACCTTGCTCATAAGTGATCTCCTCCTATGGACCTCTTCACATGGCCGAGAAAAAACAGGGTGACCAACTCGAACCTACGTACAGCAGCTATAGGGTGTAGCGATGAACGAGAGGGAGGGTTGTGAGAGAGGGTTAGGGACATCCGTGCTGATGGCTCAAGAGGATGATTATTGCTATGGGAAAAATGCAAACAGTCTCGTCCAGGATTTGGACTCAAGTTTCCGAGTCCATTTTCTTCAACGGTAACCATGACAACACGAACGCCTCCGAAAAGATTGTAGTGGTCTTTGAAAACCATAACTGGTATTAACCGGAAAAGAGTGAAAAGTAACAAAACAATGGAGACGAAACTTTTCAGTGATAAAAAATTTTTTCTTGCTTATGATCGGTTAATGTGCAAAGATTCGTTTGCGATGCTGTTCGTGTATTTTTTTGGAGATTTGTCATATACCAGAGTCGTGGCCGAGTAAATCCAAGGAGGAAATTTCAGCGTGAGGATATATTGCAATATATTGCACATATAAGTTGTTAACAATGAACACAAGTAAAGTTCATGCGTAAAGTTTATCGTATAATGCAGTTGGTTGCCCCGTGTAATTGTTTGGACTGAGGCTACAACATCGTGCTTGTATTACTGGTGGGTCGCGTCTTCGATGAGGCTGCTGGTGGCCTGTCAGATGGATGTACTGCTTGCTGGATGTATTCCTGATGGGCCGTGCCTTCGATAAAGCTGCTGGTGGCCAGTTTGATGAAAGATCTGCTTGCTAGACGTGCTCCTGGTGAGTTGCGTCTTCGATGAGGCTGCTGCTGGTGGCCTCTCATATGGAAGAACTCCTTGCTGGATGTGTCCTTTGAAGGTCGCGTCTTCGATGAGGCTGCTGGTGGCCTGTCAGATGGATGCGCTGCTTGCTGGATGTGTCCCTGGTGGGTCAGGTCTTCGATAAAACTGCTGGTGGCCAGTCTCAGAGAAGAGCTGCTTGTTGGATGTATTCCTGGTGGGCCGTGCCTTCGATAAAGCTGTTGGTGGCCAGTCTGATGAAAGATCTACTTGCTAGACGTGTTCCTGGTGAGTTGCGTCTTCGATGAAGCTGCTGGTTGCCTGTTAGATGGAAGAGCTGCTTGCTGGATGTGTTCCTGGTGGGTTGCGTCTTCAATGAGGCTGCTGTTAGCCTCTCAGATGAAAGAGCTGCTGGCTGAATGTGTTCCTGGTGGGTTGCGTCTGCTATGAGGCTGCTGGTGGCCTATCAGAAGACAGAGCTGCTTGCTGGACGTGTTCCCTTTTCGCTGCTGGGATCCTTTCTGTCACAGGGTCAAATTAGCCTATTTTCTATCTACTGAACAGGTGGCTCAGACCGGCCCACAATTGAGTTCACAGCTCTTGAAATTGATTTCTGATGGATCAGAAATTATAATTTATGATCCTTTATTTTTCTTTCGCATTTATACCAGAAGTGGCTGCGTGGAGTTAGTTAAATTTTGGTCTGTCTTTGTCATATGAGCAGTGACTGTCGCTATAATCACTTCCGTTTTGGATAACTGAAATTCGTTTCGACAGATTCTGACATTGGTTTTACGACATATCAAACTTTAAGTTATTTAATTCCGATGTTAGATTATTTTTGGCAAGCAATTATATGGTTTCAAGTATTCCAATCAAATACTAATAATTTATGCACAACTGTATCGGAGAAATTCCCGTGGCGTAGTGGCTAAGGGCTGGACAGCGTCATTGTAGTAAGTGAGTTCGACCTCCAGTCCTTCTAATACACTCTCGGACTTTCTCTTGGGAAAGGCATGAACTCTCTTCTCTCACCAGCTTTGCGTTAAATAGTACCACTACTGTTCTTCTGCTAGGATGTCTTTCGCACTAAATAACCCACGAATGTTGATATACCATTAAAACAATAGAAAACCAAACCAAACCAAACAATTGAACCCGAACCATAACCCTCTACAAAGGATGCAATCCGACAAGTTTTAGGCATGTAAACCCTCGTTCATGTATTTAATTCTGAGCTCAGTCTTTCGTAAGCAAAGACCTTAAATAACTATTCCTATTTACTAATGATAATAATTTGAAAATATTTATAGTTTTAAGTAATTATCCTTACTACTAATAAATTGCCCACGGTTATGTGGTTTCAAGTATTCCTATCTAAAGCTAATAATTTGCACAGAATGTAGCTTCGTGTCATATCTAGGATAGGGGGTATCCTCGTGGTGTAATGGTTAAAGCGATGGATTGCGGAATCGTAGTACGCGAGTTCGTACTCCAGTCGCGCTATTACGTTCACTTTCGGACAAATACCCTTGGGAAAGGTATGAACCCCCTTATCCTTCCAGCTATGGGTTAAATAGTAGCACTACTGTCCTTCTATGAGAATAGCTTTGGCATTAAATAACCTATAAAGGATGATATGCCTTTAAACAAAGAAACCAACCAACCAATATCTAGGATACCATTTAGGAAGGGTTTTAATTAGCATTTCATTATTGTTTCTGTTATATCAAAAACTTGGATAATAAAAAAAAACGGATATTCAGCCTGAATGATGCACCTCCTAAAAAATATTATTCAATTGCAAATTTATTCACTAAATTAAAGCATCTAAAAGTATATTGCCCTAATAAAAATTATGCTATGATGTGCCGTTTTTTTATCAGCAAGAGTAATTCTATAAGTGTCGGCATCTGTCTTTTTCTTTTCAAGAGTCATTGACCATACCAGATAAAAAAGTGTTCCTTCGTAATCATTACCATAAAAATGTATTGACAGCATGAATTCTTTTGTGTCTTTCTTGCCATCTGTCCCTATCGATCATCGGTCTTGGTTCGTCTTCTACACGGCAATCAGTGTACGCACCAAGCTGATGAATGTAAGTTTTTGCTAGTTAGCCAACACTGGTGTGTCCATGTGTAGGATTCCATAGGAAGTACGTGTTCGTCCTTACTTCTTCAGCAGTGGCTAACATGTCTTGCTCGTCTGATTTGGATAGTTTAAATAATGAGATGGGAGGCAAGTGGCCATACAGTTGTTTTGTCAAGTACTTCTTTCAGAATTTGTTCAAAACAGCACGCAGCATTCCCATGAAGTTATTGTCTAGCTTTTTCTCCAAGTGTTTCTGTAATCGTAATCATCATCATGTGCCGGTACTCTCCCTCTCCACTCGTCTCTATCGTCCATTGCGATCGGAAGGTCTTCTAGGCTACATTCTGTGTCCGTACAGAGCTGCTATGGATAAATTCTAGCTGGTTGTCCAACTCTTGCTCGTCCGTATGAAGAGGTCCTGCGGAAAACGTCGCTTATGAGTTCGTCCCTACTTCTCCAACAATGTTGAGCATGTCTTATTCGTAAGACTTGGATGGTTTTAGAAATGGGGGGCGGCTGATGACCATATAGCTGCTGCTTTGTGAGATGTTGCTTCCAGGATTGGTTCGATACGGCCCCTAACATTCTTTTGCAACTGCCGTCAAGCTTTTTCTTTGCACGCTTAGGCAGCGTCCATTTGGTGCATTTTTATAGTAGTATGGACATGACCTCTGCCAACCAATCGATAGCAGTCCATCTGTAATACTAAATCAGAACTTCACGATTCGAGAAGAATATGTAAATATACTGTGTATGACATGACTTGCAGCAGCGTTAGAAATTAAAGAAAACTCCATTATGGTTGATTTAATCATATGACATATCAACCTTTTGGGGTTATTTAATTCCTAAGCCATCTTCACGGAAAAAACAGTAGTGGAACTATTTAAGCCATTGCTCGAAAGGATAATGGGGTTCATGCCTTTCCCAAGCGTAATCCGAAAATGAACGTAATAGCTCGACTGGAGTTCGAACTCGTTTACTCTGATGTTGCAGTCCAGCACGTTAACGCCCACTGCAATATGGGATTAAACAAGAGAGATAATATTTGAAACAATTATTTAAATTAAAAAAGATTAATGTTTTTTAAAGATCTGTTCATGATGACAGTTCCATGTGCACGTGATTCCTTTAAACATTGACACGAAGATTATCGAAAATTCAGTTGTATAATTTTCAGAAAAGAAAAGGAGAAAAAAGAAAAACGAAAAATGGCTTGTATTTCGATGCTGAAGTAAAATAATAATTTCGTCGAGTTGAATGAATCCAGCACTAACAGATGAAAGGCAGAGGGTACATAACTGAAACGTTGCAAATAGGAAAAAAAGACATAGACGTGGGAAATTAAAAGGCTTAAAATATTAACATGTGTATGTGTGTGTGTGTGTGAAGATATATATATACCTATCAATCAATCTATTTATCTATCTATTTATCTATCTATATATATATATATATATATACAAATACATGTATGTGCGTACGTGTGTGTGTGAGTGCGTTTTAAGACATCTATATATATGTGTGTGCGAGTGTGAGCGTATGTGAGTGTATATATATATATATGTATGTGTATATATATATATACATATATCTTAATACGCACACACACACATTCTTGTGTTCGTATATATATATATATATATATATATAAGTTGGGCGATCGTAGTTGAGGGTGACCCGAAGCTCCCTTTTCAATAGCTACAACACCGAAGAGTAGGAGAAGGCACTACTTCTTTCTCTGGATTGCTCCACTTACCATTGTCTCATACTTTATAATGCTGAATGTTAAGCAAGGAGGCATCAAGTACCATTTTTTTAGTCTCTGGTATGACTCGAGATGGGATCAAACCCTAGTCTCCCGGACCAATGGCGAACACACTAACCATTATATTAATGGACCAGTAGTATATATATATATATATATATGTGTATATTTACCTCATACACCCGTCCCAGACGGGATGCGGCGCGAAGTCAGCTTTCCTTTTTTAAATGGAATATAGATAGAGTCAAGTCTGTCCAACTATTTAACTATAGCTGGAGGGAGAGAAGATAGATTCATACCTTTTCAAGGGCTTTAGTACAAGTTGAAACGCAAAGAACTTTGACCAGGATTTGAACTCGAGGCATCGAGCCAATTACCTACGATAATAACTGCAACACCACCCACCCAAGTATGCATATTTAACATAATTTTCTTTGCTCGTTTGTTTGTTCGTTTATTTGTCTGTTAATTCCAAGACTAATACGGGAGTTTAAACTATTTTAATTTAGCGCGCGTACACCCTAGATTTTAAGAAGGTTTAGTTTGATTTGGTTTCATGGCATATGAACCATTGTTGGATATATAATGCCAAATCCTGATCATACATATATATTAAATATTTACGATTTGTGAACACATTTTGTTTATAGGATTTTTTTTAAAGAGCCTGAGTTAATTTTTTTGAACACACTTAAATGGTTTCAAGTAGTGCTATGTAACACTTTATAATTCAATTCAATATCAATCATTTCTTTACAGACAATGCAGTGTTTACAAGTATTGCTATTTGATATTAATAATTCTATTAGATATTACTCATCTTTTGGCACACAGTTGAATGGTTCCAAGCATTGCTATGTACCACTAACAATTCAATTAAGCATCAGTCATTTGTTTACATACAATTAACTGATCAAATAGTTCTATTTCTAACAATTTAATTTAACATTTGACAGTTTAAATGTCATAAGTACGTAGTTTAGTTCTCTTAACGCTTAGATAAAACCCTATCAGGTGCAACTACTCCGGATTAGACTGGGCCTAGTTTGGTTTGGTTTCTTTGTTTAATGGCATATCAACCTTTGTAGGTTATTTAATGCCAAAGCCATTCTCCTAGAAGAACAGTTGTGGTACTATTTAACCCATAGTTGGGAGGATAAGGGGGTTCATACCTTTCCCAAGGTTATTTGTCCGAAAGTGAACGTAATAGCGCGACTGGAGTACGAACTCGCTTACTACGATTCCGCAATCCATCGTTTTAGCCTTACACCGCGAGGACATACCCCCAGACTGGGTCCGGGAGTGATGGCAATGAAGGGGTATTCCACATTCCCCATTGCTCCAGGAGGCTCACCATCCTTGTTTAATGTTATTTCCTGGACACTCGTTAAGGAGGCGGTCTTACCCCTCTGCAGAGATGTAGTCCACATATTCCAGAGCGAGTGGGTGTTGATTTCAAGAAGAGTTCTAAAGGTATTTTGAGAAAGGCTGTACTAGTCCTATGAGACGCCTGAAACATTTTCGATTAATGTTCTTCAAGACAATAATAAAAGAATTTTGCTTTCACGCAATAAAGAGTATAAGACAAGACACGACTGGGTGGGCAAGGAGATTCACTGGGAATTGTGCAAAAATTTTAATTTAACCAGACGAATAAATGGTATATGCACAACCCGGAATTCATCCCGGAGAATGAGACTCACAATGTTCTCTGGGGTTTAGAAATACAAACAGGTCATCTAATCGGCCAGACGATCAGACCTAGTGATAATTAACAAAAAAAGAAAAAGAAAACCTGCCGAATAGTGGACCTTGCCGTCCCGGCAGACCACAAAGTAAAAAGAAAGAGAAAATAGAGATAAGTACCTAGACCTTGCTAGAGAACTGAAGAAACTATGGAAAGTGAAGGTGATGATGATACCAATGTTAATTAGTGCGATCGAAACGATCTCCAGAGGATTGGTAAAATGTCTGGAAGACTTGGAAATAGGAGAACAAGTAGAGACCATCTTACCTACAGCATTATTATGATCGGTCAAAATACTGAGAAGAGTCCTGGAGACTTGAGGACATTTGCTGTCACTCAAACTCAAGTGAAAAACCATCAGCTAACCTTGGTGTGAAAAACTATCAAAGGAATAATTGATAAACAGAAGAGCAAACCCAGTTTTAATTAACAAGATTTTAATTAACAGGATTTTGCTGTTCCAGCCGACCACAGAGGGAAACTAAAAGAAAGCAAAAATATAGGCACATACTTGGACCTTGCTCGAGAGCTGTAAAAGCTGTGGAACATGAAGCTGACAATGATACCAAATGTTGTTGGTGTCCTTGAAACAGTCTCCAGGAACCTGTCAAAGAGATTGCATAAACTGGGAAATCGAGGAAGACTGGAGACCATCTACACCACAGCACTGTTGGAATTGGTTTGGATATTTAGAAGAGCCCTGGAAACTTCGGGAGACTTGTTGCCACAGACTTCAATGGAAAAACACCTCTTAGAGCTGATGTAAAAACCTACAATGAGTAAAATAATAATAATAATAATAATAATTGATCCACAGGGAATTGTGTAAGAAATTTAAATTTGACAATACGAACAAATGGTATATGTACAATCCAGCATCTGTCCAAGAGAATAAGACCCAAACTCCGATGGGATTTTGAGATACAAACAGACCACGTTATCTCGACCAGACGACCAGACCTTATAATAATCATAAAAAAAGAGAACTCGCCGAATTGTTGACTTTACTGTCTAAGCTGATCAAAGAGTAAAATTGAAAGAAAGGGAAAAGAAGGATAAGTGCCTGGACTTTGCTAAGGAATTGAAAAAACTGTGGAACATGAAAGTGACGATTATACCAATTGTAATTAGTGGTCTTGATACAATCACCAAAGGATTGGTACAGGGACTGGAGGACTTGGAAATGAGGGGACGAGTGAAGACTATCCATACAACTACATTATTGAGATCGGCCAGAATACTGAGAAGAGTCCTTGATGCTTGAGGGGACTTACTGTCCCTCAAACTCCAGTGAAAGACCATCAGCTATCAAGGAGAAAATAATAATAATAATAATAATAATTAGAAGAAGAAGAAGAAGAAGAAGAAGAAGAAGAAGAAGAAGAAGAAGAAGAAGAAGAAGAAGAAGAAGAAGAAGAATGTCCCTTATGCTGGTTTTAATAAAGATTCATTTATTATATCCAAAAGACTTAAGCATGAATAGATAAATAAATAAATCCTCTCTATCCAATGAATGAAATAAATGAAATGAAAAATATATTTATTCATCATTCAAAAAATTCATACGATAAAAAAGTAGTTCATAAACATAAAATTAACAAAAAAGAAAAAGAAAACCTGCCGAATAGTGGACCTTGCCGTCCCGGCAGACCACAAAGTAAAAAGAAAGAGAAAATAGAGATAAGTACCTAGACCTTGCTAGAGAACTGAAAAAACTATGGAAAGTGAAGGTGATGATGATACATAAACATAAAATATAGATAAGAGATAAATTTTTATTATTGTCTTAATTTCATGAAAAGGCGAAACTGACGCTTGCGATTGGTGTTGCATTGTCATAATCATAACAACACAACGAAGAAGAAAAACGAGCGAAGACCTCTTTAACAAATATGTACCTCTCACTTTATTTGTAACGTTTGAAAGGGGTTACTCAAAGTTTGCATGTGAGAGGGAGTTGGAGACCGAACAGAACTGCAATATTTTGATCCCCACTCTTATGGCCGTCAACGTTGTGTCTTTCTCGTTCTCCAGATGCTCAACCGGAGGCCCAGCAGCCCAGCTCTCTGCTAGATGATGGCTTTCTTTACTGCATCTTATCAGCAACTTCTCTGGACCCCAACTCAATCGGGGGCCCCGAGCCCCTTCAGCCTGGTGTGGCTTTCCCTACCGCATCTCGTCTATAACTCCGTCCGATCTCTAACTGCAACTTCTGTCTCGACTGAGTTATATAATAGTCCAACACCCACTCACTCGCCTACTCGATCTTTGGAATCGCATGTTTGATCGTCATTAAGCGGAAATAACTGTCATGCAGTTCACAGGTCACTCTCTTCCGGTGCATCAGTCTATGAGTGTACCATGGGAATTTTTTACCTCGTCCCATTTCATCAGCCAATTTCCCCTCATGCGACTCCCTCTCATAACTGCCATTAGAATATGTCACTTCCTTCCGGTGCATCACCTTGAATGGGATTTTTGGCCGGGTCGAAGGTCAAAATACAACATTGGCATACATCAATATCAAACCAACCAATTTATCATCAAATAATTTTCTTAGAAAAATAACCCCTCATCGGACTGGAGGCGACACAGTCAATTTTAAGAGGTATAAATGTAGATTTAATTCAGGGTTTTCCTTCTCCTAGACTGATTGCAGAACCAAGTCTAAAGAACCTAACCTGCCCAATAATTTACCCATAGCTGGAGGAAAGTACAAATAGAATCATATTTTCCCTAATGGCTTTAGCATGAAGGCAAACTCGCCCAGGATTTTAACTTGGGTTACCGATTCTATTTCCTAAAACGATAACTGCTGTTCAAAGTGCGCCTATTTTCATCATCATCATCATCATCATCATCATATCGCGCTGGTAGCACGGATATCCCTGACCCTCTCTCGCCACTCCTCCCTATCGTTCATCGCCCTAGGAAGGTCTTCAGGACAACATCCTGTAATGTTGCTTGTATAGTTATTATGCTGGAAGTGTAAGGCAACAGGAAGTGTAAGGCAACAGAAAGTGTAAGATAACAGGAAGTGTAAGGCAACAGAAAGTGTAAGGTAACAGGAAGTGTAAGGCAACAGAAAGTGTAAGGCAACAAAAAGTGTAAGGTAACAGGAAGTGTAAGGCAACAGGAAGTGTGCTTCTATGTTTTATGCATGCGGAGTGACTGATGTCAAATACATGGTATACACTTGCATTTATTTACAGGCAGGATGTGGCACAAAGGTCAATTTTTAAAGCCGTGTGTAACTGGATTGAATTCAAAGTTTCCCTTCTCCTAGACTGGTTGCCTAAACATAGATAGAGTCTAGTCTGACGTTCTATTGCCACTAACTGGGGGAGAACAAATGGATTCATGCCTTTTTGCAAGGGTATAAGTAAAATACAAACATACTCGTCCGAGATGTGAACTCGGATCACCAATTCCATTTCCTATGACAATAACCGTTCATCTTTATATATATATATATATATATATATATATATATATATGTGTGTGTGTGTGTGTGTGTGAGCTGTTTAACTCTATCTTACAAAAGCATTAGGAATGAGACTTTGGCTTGATTATACACAGTTTTTTTTTATTTATCTAAACTCAAACATCGTATAATGTCTTGGAACGTGCGAATTATATATACACACACACAAACAGAGAGAGAGAGAGACACACACACACACACACACACACACACATATATATATATATATATATATATATATATGGATATAGAAGGTGCTCTAGTGTAATTACAAAGCCATAGTGAAAGCAACCCTTCTAGGAAAGTTGATTCCAAAATCAAAAGTGGAGAAGGGAGCTCCAGATATCAAACCTCCGCTGACATATAGGTATTCTTCGACGGGTAAAGACTTAGAGAAAGGACTCTGAATTGAAACCTGCAGTTTGTATAAGTCATCTTTTAACTTGCTATGCTTGTCACCGGGCTGTATGTAGCTCTGTAGACCCTGAGAGTGACAAAAGTGTTCTTTAAGCGTATATCACTATTATCAAAAGACGTTTCACTGCCTTATCGTCTTGAATTAGTTATTAACCAAGATGCTTGATTTGTAATTTTGATGCTAAAGACGACGCTCGACCGACAACATATAGCTGTCATATATATATATATATATATATATATATATATATATATATATATATATATATATCGTGTTTGTTTGTGTGTTATTCAGTCTACTGTAGCAATTTGTGAGTTAGTTTGTAATCTCGATGAAATGAAAACAAAAACAGCGATGCTTACTTTTTGAGCACTATATATATATATATATATCTTTGTGTGTGTGTGTGTGTGTGTGTGTGTGTGTGTGTGTGTGTGTGTGTGTGTGTTCACACGATCACTTCAACAAGAATATTTCTGTATCACGCTTATTTTGCCAGGTGTCAAAAATAGCAAGTGTCATAGCAACTACCTGGCTTCTGTTAGGTTGGCAAGAAAATTTCTCTTGGGAATAGGGCTTATTTAGATACGAGAGGGTACACCCAAAACACCAGAGTTTGAAAGTGATTCGCAAATCTTGTGTAGTTGCACATTACGCCGATAGTTGACAACAATCATCACTTATTCCGCATCATTTTGTCACGTGGTCTGATTCCTGATTGACTTGTTTCCTGATTTTTTTCTTCTGTTTTTTAGAAGCAGAAGATTTGCAATCCTCGAGAGGGTTGATTAACAGAAATGGAGACAGTACATGATATTTGTTTTCTTTTGAGGGCTGCTGAATCTACTGTAATATTGGTTGGTTGGTTGGTTGGTTGGTGGGATTTTATGGCATATCAACCTTTTTAGGTTATTTAACGCCAAATCCATTTTTATGTAAATAATCAGTTCTGTTTCAAACAATTAAGTTTAGCATGATTTCACAGTTTGTCAAAAAGATTTCTATTTCAAACTTTTCAGTTCATTCAAGCAGTTATATATAACAATTCAGTTTAGCGCATGTACAGTTTCAATGTCAAAAAACAGTTCAATTTCAAATAATTCAGTTTAGCATAAGCTCGCAGTTTAAATGTAAGTACGGTTTGTCAAAAACATTTCTATTTCAAGCAATTCAGTTTAGCATAAGTATGCCGTTAGTTCTATTTAACACATAGATAGGGCCCTATCAGGAGCTACCACGACGGTCCAGATTGGACCTGGGAGTGATGGTAATAAAGGGGTACTCCGCATTCCCCAAAGCTTCAGCAACACTGGAACCTCACCATCAGATTGTTTAGTGTCATATCAGGACACTCGTTGGTGGGGGGGGGTCTTACTCCTCTGCAGAGAAGCAGTCGGTGTATTCTACAGCCCCAGCTAACTGGGCAATGTAATATTGCGAGTGGCTTTATAAAGAAAGTATTTTTATATAAAAAAAATTACATTGATATTTCAATCATCGGGATTGGATTGGTTTGGTTTGGTTTGGTTTGGTTTGGTTTGGTTTGGTTTTAAGACATATTAACTACTGTTAGCTATTTAATGCTAAATCCTTTTAATACATAAATATTAAATAAATGATTTCTAGTTTTGTAGATAACATTTTTAAACGAGCCTGAGCTCATTTTTATTCACACAGTTAAACGGTTTCCCTTATTTCTATCTAATACGAATAATTCCATTTACTATTTATCATTTGATTGCATGCAGTTAATTGTTTTCAAGTATTACTATTTAACAATAACAATTCAATTAAACAGTCATTTGTTTACACACAGTAAAATAGTCAAACAGTTTTATTTCAAGCAATTCAGTTGAGTATAAGTAGACAGTTTAAATGTCAAACAGTTCTACTTGACCCATAGATAGGACTCTATCAGGTGCTACCACTCCGGGCCAGATTAGACTTGGGAACAATGACAATGAAGGGGTACACCGCATTCCCTAAAGCTCCAGCATTGCTGGCTGGAGCTTCACCATCAGAACGTTTAGTATCATAATCAGGACACTCGTTGGGGGAGTCTTACCCCTCTGCAGAGATGCAGTCGGTGTATTCAGCAGTTCCAGCCGACTGGGCCATCCAAGCTTCGTGAAATGTTATTTGACGGCCAGTCAGGTTTTAGCCAGCCTAACCAACACGTCGATTGATAGATTAATTGGTTAGTTGATTTTAACGGCATGTTAAACCGTCTTGGATTATTTTATGTTCAGAGGTTATGGAACTGTATATATTGTACGTTTATGGAACTGTGTACATTGTACGTATATATCTAGATTTTTGTGTATTGTTTCTTAAGATTGATTGATCGATTTTAACGGCATGTGAAACTGTCAAAGGTTGATTTATGCCTAGAGGTTAGGTAGTTACGCATACTATATGTTTATATTTAGATTTTTGTGTTATTTAAGGGGTTTTATTTTTCATGCATTTACGTTATTCTATATATTCTGATATAATACAAATAGTTTGCAGTTATATGGTTTTAAGTAACGAATAATAATAATAATAATAATAATAATAATAATAATAATAATAATAATAATAATAATAATAATAATAATAATAATCCTTTGCAAACAATTATAGCTTCAAGTAACTATTCTTAATACAAATGATTTACCGATATATGGTAACAAGTAGTTTGATTAAACATAAATAATTCTCAAATAGTTCTATTAGAACAATTGATGGGACTCAAACAGGTACTATCACTACGAGTCAAATAGTAACCTCGGAATAATGGCAATGAAAGGTACTCTACACTACCCAGAGTTCCAGAACTGGATCCTCACCATCAGATACCGTTCAGGGTTATTCATTTGTGGGTGAGGGTCTTATCGTTCTACTAGGATACAGTAAACCCCACTGACAGGGCAGTCAACACATCAAAGAAAAACTTGAAGATATATATATATATATATATATATATATATATATATAGAGAGAGAGAGAGAGAGAGAGGTGCTCGTAGTGTAATGATTACAGTCGTAGGAAATAAATACAGTGACACGAGTTCAAATCCTGGACGAGGCTGATTGCATTTCCCATAGCACTAATACTCTAAGGAAAGGTTTGAATCCTATTATTTTCCCTCCAGCTATGGGTAAATAGTAGGACAGATTGGGTTTTTCAGCCTTGGTGAGGCAACTAGTCTAGGAGAAAGAAAAATCTGAATTCAAACCTGTTAAATTCACTTAAAATGTGACCTTGTGTTGCATCCTGATCATTTGAATAGTTTGTCTATATATATATATATATAAGTAGAAAATAAAATTGTAATACCCTGAATGTCGATACCGATTGTGACTAGGGTCCAGTGTCTGCATACTTGAATAAAGTAAATATTCTGTTGCTATGGAATAACGACCATATGGGAATCTGATCTCTCTGATAGAATGAAACAGAAATTATTAGAAGCAACAACCGTGTCAGCACTAATGTAGTGCAGCTGTACCTGAACTCTAACAAAACAAGTGAAGAGAAAATAGATGGAAACTACATAAGGATGCTGCATCCTGTTTTGTATAAATCCTGAAAGCAGCAATATACAAAACAGCATCAGTATGGTCACTTACCTCCCATCTCAAAAACCATCCAAGTAAGACGAGCTATGATAACTGCTGAAGAAGTAAGGACGATATCATAAGTGAGATTCTTCTATGGACTCCTAAACATGGGCACACCAGTGTTTGCCAACCAGCAAAAACATATTCATCTGCTCTGTGCGGACCCTTGATGCCGTCTAGACAACTACCTAAAAAGGATGACCATTAGATGGCAAGAGAAATCCAACGATATCCATACTGTTGGAACGCCTTATTTATTTTAGACTTCTCTACTTTTAAATCTTTAATCTTATATTTTCGCCATCAACATTTTGCTCACACACACGCACACACACACACACACACACACACACACACATATATATATATATATTACAACAATATATTGTTGTCACTCTCTCACTTAGTTGGTTAGTAGCTGACCAAATGCGGTATAATTTGGAGAGTGCTCAATATCTGTTATAGAGCTATTTATTAATATAATAATAAATAAATATATTTTAATTTTTGTAGATATTTAACAGCACAGGTGCTTATCTACGACCTCTGCTTTCACTCCGTCTTTATACGATAATTATCAGGCATATGATTGTGGTATAAAGACGGCATGAAACCAATGGTTGCAGATAAGCACCCATGCAATTAGATATTTATAAAAACTAAGATATATTTATTTATTATCATATTAAATCATATATATATATATATATATATATATATATAGTTATTAATAATATCCCGCTTGGAACATACTGGCTGTATCCCTTGCTGGGGAGTAAAAGCTTAAAAGTAGGGTTTCCTGTGTATGACTCTAAACTGTATCTAATGGTGAGGTTCCAGTTCTGAAGACTTGGGGAGTTTGAGGTACACTTTCATTACTATTACTCCCAGCTCCACTCTGACACTAAACTGCATCTAATGGTGAGGTTCCAGTTCTAAAGATTTGGGAAGGGTGGCGTACTTCTTCATTTTTACCAGGTACACTCTGATCCGGAATGCCTCTGTAAGTCAAATAGATCTTTTTAAAGATTATTCATATGCCAAAAAAAAAATCTTAGTAAAAATCTGTCATGCACAGTAAACGCGATTCCCTAATCTGTCGTCATTAAATAACCCTGAACGGGTTGACCTGCTGTTAAAAATCCATTAATCAATCAATATATCAATACTATTCAACCCATGTTTTTATTAGGGTGTACTAGTCGACTGGGGCCGTTGAATACTTCGACTGCATCTCTGCAGTAAGTCTCACCCAACGAGTGTCCTGGATATGACACTAAGCAATCTGATGGTGTGGCTCCAGTAATGCAGAAGCTTTCGGGAATGCAGAGTACCCCTTTCATTGCCATCACTCCAAGGTCCACTCTGGCCCGGAGTGGTTGCACCTGGTAGGGTCCTATGTATGGATCAAATAGAAATGTTTGATATTTAAACTGAGTACAAACAAATGATTTATGCTAAATTGAATTGTTTGAGATAGAACTGTTTGATCATTTAACTGTGTGTAAACAAATGACTAATGTTTAATTGAATTGTTTGTGATACATAGCAATACTTGGAACTATTTAACTTTGTTGACTTATGCTTACGAATCATATATATCTCATATATATGAATAAACCGGATTCGGCATTATCTAACATACAATGGTGGATATGCCATAAAACCAAACCAAACCAACCCAAACCAAACAATCCTTGTGAAAGGCATGAACATCCTTACCCTCCCCCATCAGCTATGAGTTAAATAGCACCACGGCTGTTTTTCTAAAAGGATGGCTTTGACATTAAATAATCCACGAAGGTTGATATGCCATAAAAAAAAAATAAAAAATAAAAACTGTGCAAGAAATAAGCTCTGAATTCCCTTTAGTAAACTCAGAAAAGTTGGTGACCATAGCTCTCTAGATGTCATTAAAATATACGATGACAAACGGGGTAAAAAAAATGAATTATCAAAAGGTAGTTCGTGAAAGGTGATTGAACAAAATAAAGGGAAGTATTTAAAAAAAACGTCTTGCTAAATATTCTTGTTTTTTGTTTTTTGTTTTTTGCTTTTTTTTATAACCCCCGAAAAATCCATTCGCATACGGTTGACAAGGTTGTCTGAAATCATGATAAATTCTCTCGACTTAAATATCGACAATAACAATAACAAGTAATGAGTATTTTTTTAATGAAGAAAGAAGAAAAAAAAAAACAAAAAAAAGTGCTTGGGGAGGGTATAAAAATGATATCTTTTTTTTTTTTTTGTTATTTTAGCCTTTTTCTTTTAGTCTTTTTTTTCTTTCTTGATGAAAACTAAAATTGTTCACAAAAGTTAATTAATATAGCCCTTAATAAAAATTGACATTCTATTCTCTCCGTTTTCAGGATGTCTTTGTAGTTCTCATCAGACCTTGAAGAGTTACTTCATCCTCTTCTCGTCGACCCTGCCTCTGCCGTTTCACCTCTCTCACCAAATCTCTCAATTTCTCAAATCTAAACTCCTTCCCTACCCCTACTCACGCCCCTTCCATCTCCCGACTGCCGACGTCCTCCGTTGTTACTCGGCTTTTTCTTCCGCTTCGCTAAACCAGAATTGAGTGTCTTTTTCCCTCCCGCGATGCACGGAGCTGAACGAAAGGAAAATAAAAAACAATAAATACGAAACATTATTAGGTAAATTAGTGTAGGAGGGACGTTATCTCTCCCCCCCCCACCCCCAGATCTGAATTTTTTGTAGTCGTTGTCATTATTATTATCATTATTATTATTATTATTATTGTTATTATTATTATTATTATTATTATTGAATATTGTTAATTTTGGTAGTATTTTGAGATATTTTCATAGAGGTGTGATTTTCAGAGAAGAAAAGGGCGAGAGAGAAAATACCATTTTGAGAAAAAAGACTGGCAAATTTTTAAAAGAGAAAGAAGAGTAGAGAAAAAAAGAGATTTGATGGAGAAAGAAAAAAAGAAAGAAAGAAAGAACGGTATGTAAGAAAAATACGGAAAGAAAGAAAGAAAGAAAGAAATGATATAAAAGAGAGAAAGATAGAAAACTACTAAAAAAAGGAATGATATAAAAGAAAGAAAGAAAGAAAGAAAGAAAGAAAGAAAGAAAGAAAGAATTCATCAGACTTAGAAAAAATAGAACCAGAAATTTATATATATATATATATATATATATATATATATATATATATATACTTTATCAGACTTAGAAAGTCAAAAGAAAAAGAAAATATATATATATAAGAAAAATAAAGAAAGAAGAAAATTTCCAAAAGAAAGAGGAACTAAATCAAAAAAGTGATATGAAATAAATTAAGAAAGAAGTTCTGAAAAGCGGCTAGAAAAAATTTTTTAAATTGGAATAAAAGAGAAGAGGAAAAACGAACGATCGACAGAGAAATTAAGTACAATGATGAAAAATAGAGAAAAAGAAACTTGTGAAAAAAGAAGGAAAAAATTTTTTAAAATTCGAGAGCTAATGGCGAAATGAGTGAAAAGAAAAACTGATTTAAAAGAAAGAAAAAAGTATATCTCCCCCCTCTCTCTATCTGTCTATCTATCTATCTACCTATCTATCTATCTATCTTTGTCTTTTGTGAACGTGTTCACTCGTTTCTTTAATTTTTCTGTTCTTTTTTTTCTTTTTTTCTTTTCCTCCTCCCAACCCCATCAACAATGATACGAGATTAATTCATTTCAGTTCAATCTATCTTTTGATTTGTTTTTGCTGGGATCTCATGATACATAAGTGAGGAAGGCCACGTAATGTAGTTGCTAGCGTGCTGGACTTTGACATCGTAATAAACAAGTTCGAACATCAGTCGCGCTACTAGGTTCACTTTTGGACTAATATCTTTGGTAAAAGTAGGAACTCTGTTATCCCCCACCTCTAGCTACGGGTTAAATATTCCCACTACTATACTACTACAAGGATGGTATTGGTATTAAATGATCCAGGAAGTTTGATATTCCATAAAAATGGAGAAACGAAACCAATCAGAATACAAACGACAATTTTTTTATCGCTTTTCCTTGTGCTTGAAGAAAGGAGGAAAAACGTAAAGTAGAAAGACAAGAAGAAACAAAAAGGGAAAAAAAGGAAAGGAGGAAATTGCTGAAAAAAGAAAAATTTACAAAGAAAATTGTCTGGTCAAAAATAGGAAAACTTCGTCAAAAGAAAGAAAGAAAGAAAGAGAGAGAGAGAGAGAGAGAGAGAGAGAGAGAGAGAGAGAGAGAGAGAAGAATGAAAAAGAATAAGAATAATAAAAGAACTTCAGAATGCAATCAAGCAAGAAAGAAAGAATTAAGAAAATATAATAAAAGAAAAAAGAAATAAAACAACAACTGACAAACAAGCAAACACACAAACAAATGGAGATAAAAAAGCAATTAAAAGAAAAAAAAGATGAAAGTAAAGCTCCATGAAAAAAAAACACATGAATAGTCTAAAACCTAATTTTCATTTTGGCGAAATGAGAAAAAGATGAAGAAAAAAAAAGCCTAATAATAAAAAGAAAGAGAAAAAGAACATTTTTTCTTGTAAACCTGTTTCCTTTTGTTTCCTTCATTTTTTTCTTTTATTTTTCCTTTTTTGTCTCTCTCTCTCGGCCTGACCCCACCGACAATGACGCGAGGAGAATCCAATTCACTTGGATGTCATTTAATTTGTTTCTACTTGGATCTCCGGGAACAGACGACAATTTTTCATCGTTTCTATTAGTCTTTATACTACGCATGCGCACGTGTATGCGCGTGTCATTCGAGGATACATTTTCATATGTGCGTACGGGTGACCTTCTCTCACGATCAATAGGAACTTGGGCTCAGAGTAGGCAATGACATCTATCGGAGATGCTCGTGTATAAGTCGATCTCAAATAATTTAAATATGAAAAATATTCGTGATTTCTCCTTTTGTTTTTTTAATCTCTAATCATTATATGTGGAATATTCTGATGAACAATTCTCGGCTTTGCTTATACACGTTATTTTATCGGATTGATACGACAAAAAAAAAGCAAAGAAAAAATTGTCAGCGCTTGTTCGGATTAGCTTGTCAATAAAAATTGTTAAAAATGTAATACAAAGACATACATATATCTACATCTATATCTTTATGTGTGTGTGTATGTGTGTGCGTGTGTGTGGATATACATACTTATAGTCACTATCTAGATAAGATGCTGGATGGTTGATAGATTTTTACGGCATGTTAAACCGTCTAGGGTTGATTTAAGCTTAGAGATTAGGGAATCACGATCATTGTACATTTATATCAATATTTTTGTGTATTTGTATCTTATAAGATTGGGGGGGTGTACACGACCCTATCGAATACAAATAACCTTTAAATAGATCTATATGACTCATAAAAGTCCAGCCGGCTGGAGCTGTAGAATACAACAAATACATATCTGCAGAGGGGTAAGACACCCAACTCCACCCAACGTGTATACTGCATATTACGCCAAGCCATCTGAGGGTGAGACTCCAGTTTTTGAACTTTAAGGAATATGGAGTACGTCTTTATTGCTGTTACACCCAGATCCACTCTAACCCGAAGAAGTAGTAGCCATTAGGGCTCCATGTATTATCCAAAAATAACTATTTAATCATCTACAATACTTGAAACTATTTAACTATGGGCAATCAAATGATTAAATATTAAATTGAATTATTAGTATTAGACAATATTGCTTGAAACCATTTAACTGCGTGCAAACAATAATTAACAATACTTGAAACCATTTAACTGCGTCTAATCAAATAATAGGAATACTTGATGAAAAGAATTATTAGTGTTAAATAGCAATACTTGAAACCACTTAACTGTGTGCAAACAAATGAACTTTGAGACATTTAAAATAATTTTACCAACAAACAATTAGTTTACAAATCATATATTTGATGTATATGTATAGACAGGATTTAGCTTTAAATAACCCACAAGGTTTATATGTTGTGAAATAAAACCAAGCAATCAGACTCCCTTCTGGTGTTCTGGGTATGGCACTAAACTGCCTCTGATGGCGAGGCTCCAGTTCTGGAGATCTCGAGAGTGTGGAGTACTCGTTCATTACCATTACTCCCAGATCAACTCTGACCTTGAGAGGTAGTATTTGCCAGGGTTCCATCTATGGGTAAAACAAATCTGTTGAAAATTTATTTGACTGGACATTCATCATCATCATGTCGCGCTATCAGCACGCGTCATACCAAAGACTTTAAAAATGGTACTTGATGCCTCCTTTCTTAACACTCAGAAATATAAGGTACGTATCAAGGGTAAAGTGGAACAATTCAGGGAAAAGAGTAGCGTCCTCCCCTACACTTCGGTGTAGTAGCTATTGAAAAGGGAGCCTTCTGGTCGCCCTCGACTAAAGGTCGCCAACTTTGGTTAGACAGTGTGCAAAAAATCCTCTAAAGATACAGCTACACAAAAATATAAATATAGATGTACAATGAACTTGATTCCCAAACCTGGAGGCTTAAATTACCCTTGTCGTGTTGATATGCCTTTAAAATCAACCAGTCTGTCAATCAATCATTTTTTCTTATCTAAAAAGTTAAGTCCTAAAATACAAATCGTATATCATTTGACATCTTTAAAAGTGGTTAATTGTTTTCGTACAAATGTTATATATTGACCCTCGACCGAGCCGTCAATCAAGAGATGCACCTGTGTGAATAAGCAGAAGAACAGCGGAAGCAGGTGGACGTTAAACAATAATATAACCAGGACACAGATGGTTTGAGTCAGTTCGAGATAGGATGCCAGCGAAGTGAGGTCCAGCTTGCAGACTGAGGGCTTGCGGCCCTCAGTGAGCCACGGTTAAGCAACCCAGCCAAGATGAGGTAGAAATACAGATAATTTGTAAGCAGTAATATGATTTCACGTATTCCTATCTAGTACAAATAATTTGTACACAGCGATATGATTTCAAGTATTCCTATCTAATACAAATAATTTGCACACAGTTATATGATTTCAAGTATTTCTATCTAATACAAACAATTTGCACACAGTTATATGGTTTCAAGTAGTACTATCTAATAAAATAATTTGCACACAGCAATATGATTTCAAGTATTCCTATCTAATACAAATAATTTGCACACAGTTATATGATTTCAAGTATTCCTATCTAATACAAATAATTTGCACACAGCAGTATGATTTCAAGTAGTCCTATCTAATACAAATAATTTGCACACAGTTATATGATTTCAAGTATTCCTATCTAATACAAATAATTTGCACACAGTTATATGATTTCAAGTAGTCCTATCTAATACAAATAATTTGCACACAGTTATATGATTTCAAGTATTCCTATCTAATACAAATAATTTGCACACAGTTATATGATATCAAGTATAAGTATTCCGATCTAATACAAATAATTTGCACACAGTTATATGATTTCAAGTAGTCCAATCAAATATGAAAAATTTGTACACAATTATATGGTTTCAAGTAGTCCTATCCAATACAAATAAATTCTACACAAGGATATTTTTCAAGTAGTCCTATCTAATACAAAAAAAATTTATACGAGGTTATATAATTTCAAATAGTCTATCTAATACAAATATTGATCAAACAAATCAATTTAACCTATTGATGGAACCATTACAGGTATGATCACTTCGAGTAAGTGTGAACTTGGGATTAATAGGAAAGAAAGAGTTAATCTACACTTCGAAGAACTTCTGAAATTGAGCCTCACCACCAGATGCAGATCAACTTCTAAGTGGTTGAGAAAGTAAAAACGAAAATTAGTCATTTCTTTTGCTCTTTTCTTTTCAGCAACAAATGTATATTTTAAACTAAATAATAAAAATCATTTGAAAATCATTATAGTTTAAGTTATTTTGATACAAATAATTTGCTCACAGTTATATGGTTACAAGTATTCCTATCTAATACAAATAATTTTCCCAGTTGTATGGTTGCGAGTATTGCTATGTAATGATTATATATAGAATCTATTATCCTCATATAATACGAGTAATCCAGACAATTATATAGTTCCAAGTATTCTTATCTAGTACCAATACTTTGTTGGTTTTAAGTTACTATTGATAATCCTTAGTAAATAAATTGTCGCTTCGAGTAAGAATTCTTAATATGAATAATTTGCACAATTTCATATGGTATCAAGTATTTTTATCAAATGGAAATAATTTACTCCCTGTTGTACGGTTTCAAGCATTCCTATCAAATATCAATAAATAGCAAGCATTTATATGGTTTCAAGTAAGTAATAATTATAATCCTTAGAAAACTATTGTCGCTTCAATTAACTATTCTCAATACAAATAATTTGCAAACAGTTATATGGCATCAAACCGGACATTGGCATAATGGTTAGAGTGTTCGCCAATGGCCCAGGAGACCTGGGTTCAATCCCATGTCGAGTCATACCAAAGACTCGAAAAATGGTGCTTGATGCCTTTTTACTTAACACTCAGCATTATAAGGCACTGATCAAGGGTAAAGTGGAGCAATCCAGAGAAAGGATTAGCGCCCTACACCTTGGTGTTGTAGCTATCGAAAAGGTAAACTATGGTCGCAAAATTTACTTTTACATTAAATGGTATCAAGTATTCTAACTTAATACCAATAATTTTTAAACAGATTTATTTGACTCATAGATAGAACTCTGATAGGTACTTCCACTTCGGGTCAGAGTAGATCTGGGAGTAATGGCAATGAACGAGTTACTCGTCAGAACTTCTTAAGTGAAGCCGCACCCCTGGATGCCGAATAATATCATTTGTAGGTTGCCTTATTTAATACAAATAATTAAATTCTTAAAGTGGACGAAGGAAGAACTTCAACAAATAGACCAGAGAACAAGAAATCTAATGTCGATTAATAAGGCTTTAAGGAGGTGCCCGTGGTGTAATGGTTATCGTCGTAGGAAATGGACACGGTGACACGAATTCAAATCCTGGACGAGACTGATTGCATTTCTCATAGCACTAATACCCTTGGGAAAGGTATGAATCCAATTATCCTCTCTCCAGCTATGGGTAAATAGTAGGACAGACTGCCTTGGTGAGGCAACAGGTCTAGGAGAAGAAAAACTCTGAATGAAAACCTGTTACACTCCGCTTAAAAAATTGACCTTGTGTCATATCCTGCCCGAGCGGAGGGGTTGGTAAATAGGATTAATAAGGTTTTACATCCCAGAGATGACATAGGCTGTATGTGTCAAGAAAAGAAGAAGGTGGAGGACTCACTAGAATTGAAGGTAGCATCGATACACCAATAAGACAACCCGAAGACAAAACAAGGATCAAGAGAAAAACAAGTAGAAATTAAAAATGGGAAGAAGTGCAATTATATGGATATTTCAAGTGACAAACAAGCGACATCTTACACGAGAAGACTTAGACATGACATGGTTATGAAAGGGAAACCTTAAGAGAAAAACTGAATCTCTTTTAATAGCAGCACAAAACCACGCAATAAGGACCAACTATGTTAAAGCAAAAATAGATTAGACGTAAGAAAATAGCAATAGTGTAGGTTATGTTGTGATCGAGACGAAACAATCAATCACTTAAGCGAATGCAGTAAATAAACACTAAAGGAGTATAAGACAAGACACGACTGGGTGGGCGAGGTGACCTACTCGGAATTGTGCAAGAAATTTAAATTTGATCATACAAACAAATGGTATATGCACAAAACTGAATCCATCCTGGAGGAAGAGACGCACACACTTCTCTTGGATTTTAAGATACAATCGAATCATATAATCTCGGTCAGACGACCAGACATAGTGATCGTGATGGTTATCGTCGTAGGAAATGGACACGGTGACACGAGTTCAAATCCTGGACGAGACTAATTGCATTTCTCATAGCACTAATACCCTTGGGAAAGGTATGAATCCAATTATTCTCCCTCCAGCTAAGGGTAAAATAGTAGGACAGACTAGGTTCTTCAGCCTTGGTGAGGCAACTAGTCTAGGAGAAGGAAAACTCTGAATTCAAACCTGTTAAACTCCGCTTAAAGATTGACCTTGTGTCATATCCTGCCCGAGCGGAGGGGTTGGTAAATATGGATAGTCAACAAAAAAAAAGAATGAACCTGCTGAATATTGGACTTTGCCGTCCCAGCAGACCACAGAATAAAAATAAATGAAAGTGAAAAGAGTGTTCTTGCTGGAGAACTAAAAAAATAAACTATAGAACGAGAAGATGACAGAGTTACCAATTGTAAATGGTGCACTGGGAACAATACTCAAAGGATACATAAAGGGACTAGACAACTTAGAAATCAGAGTAAAAGTTGAGACCATCAAGACTACAACATTGTTAAGACCGGTCAGAATACTGAGAAGAGTCCTGGAGACTTGAAGAGACTTGCTGTCACTTAAACTCAGTAAAAAGCCATCTGCTAACGCTGGTGTGAAAAAAACTCAATGGAGTAAAATGATAATAATCCTTAGTAAACAATCATATCTTCAAGTATCTATTCTTAATATAATATATTTACACAGTTATATGATATCAAGTATTCCTATCTAATACTAATGATTTTGAAACAGATCTATTTGACCTATAGGTGACATACTAACAGGTATTATCACACTGGGTCAGAGTGGAACTGGGAGTAATGACAATGAAGGGATACTTCTCCCGAACTCCAGAACTTGAGCTTTGGTACTGGATGCAAGTTGGTGTCATTACCTGATCATTATTCTCGCCAGGGAAAAGAGTCTTATCCATATGCAAGAGATGCAGCCGAAGCATTCAAAGACCCGCCGTACCGATAGGGTGAATTAACAAGTGATCGGTGGTGGCAATAGAGACTTGAGAAAGCGAATCTACATAGAATCGAAAGCTTAGGGGTTAATGCGAGTGTATAGTGATGCTTTCTGGATTAAGATATCTTTTTTTGTCAGAGACTTCTGAATTAAAGTACACTATTATCATGTAGTAAAAGGTCAAATAAAACTAAGCTAAGGTTACATAAATAAGAATACGATAAAACAGCAACCGTGAGAAAACCCCACCCTAAAAACCTACAGCAACAACAACAAAAAAAGACAAGTGATCTAGTCTTTAGCGATCCCCACTCCCAGGGTTTGGTGTACAACTAAGATAATTGCCTATTTTCAAGCGGCGTCAAAGGTCGGTGTTCAAGCCTCAGTAAACAACAAAATTTCGACGGCTGATTTTCAAAGAATGCTTTCTTTTCCATCACTTGGATAATTGTCGCAAAACAATCCTCCAACACGATTTACATTCCTTCAAATTTCTTATGACCAAAATATACGGACTCTCGCCATTTAGAAGATTGGCAGACCTGATATCAAATAACCATGTACAAAAAAACCTATCCAGAAACTACTAAACAAAAAATGTATATATGAACGTACAATGAACGCCGTTCCTTAACCTCAAGGCATAAAATAGCCCTTGACGGATTGATGTGCCATTAAAATCAGTCAATCACAAAAGCATGACCCAACTTCTACGTTGTGGAAAAAAAAACCGTATTACGAACACTTACCTAATATGGACACATAGAAAAACACTACTTATTCATATATTATATTATAAACATTATTCATATATTATATTCATAAGATTCAAACTCCCCGAAATTGTATTGATATGTAAATGTAAAACTACACGGTGTATACCCGTCTATAAGTCGATCTTGTGTTTTTGGCAGGTGAGTTGGAAGGTTGGTTGGTTGGTTGGTTTTACTGTATATCAACCCTTGTTTGGTAACTTAATACCAAAGTCAGAATTACACTTTTATTAGCTGGCAATATAATACTTGAAACTCGATATATTAAACACAGTCGGCTGGGGCCGTAAAATACATCCACTGCATCTCAGCAGAGGGGTAAGACACCCCCGCGTCAAACAATTGTCCTGGATATGACATTAAACAATCTGATGGTGAGACTCCAATAATGCTGGAGCTTTGGGGAATGCAGATTACCACTTTATTGCCATCGCTCCTAGATCCACTCTGGGCCAGAAAGGTAGTGCCTGCTTGGGTCTTCTCTGTAGGTCAAATATAACTGTTTGACTGAGTGCAAACAAATTACTTATGCTAAATTTATATGGGTTCAGGTATTCATGTCTAATACGAACAATTTTGAACCGATCTATTTGACACCAGATTAAATCTTAATGAGTATAGATCTGGGAGTAATAGAAATGACTTGACTTTACAATTACCACAGCTTCAAGATTAGAACTTGACCACTGGATGTAGTTTAGTGTTATTTCTAAGACAACGATCTCGTGTGGAAGTTGCCCCTTGCCTTATGTAGATAAAATCTTTAATTTCATAATATTTTGATAAAATGAAATAAAAGTCTATAAAGGATAAATCACTTTTCTTTTATGTGAATGCGGTTTGGTTTAGTTAACTTTAGTTTTTTTACTCCTTATCAACACTAAATGGATTATTTTAAGCTGAAATTTGATAATTTGCTAATTTTCAGGCATTTCTATCTAATATCATTAATTTTCAAACTGAACTACTGGACCCATAGATGGGATTCTTACCATTTTGAATCTGATTAGACATGGGATTAATGAAAATGATAGTGTGATTTTACTTTCTCCAGAGCTCCATTGTGAGTCGGCTGGGGCTGTACAATACACTGACTGCATCTCTGCAGAGGGGTAAGACCCACCCACAACGAGTTTCCCGGATACGACAAAAAAAATATGGTGAGGCTCCAGTAATGCTGGAGCTTTGGGGAATGCGAAGTACCCTTTCATTGCCACCGCTCCCAGATCAACTCTGGCCTGGAGAGGTTGCACCTGATAGGTTCTTCTCTGTAGATCAAATAGAACTGTTTGACATTTAAACTGAGTGCAAACAAATGTCTTAAGCTAAATTGAATTGCTTGAAATAGAAGTGTTTGATCACTTAACGGTGTAGAAACAAATGACTGATGTTGAATTGAATTGTTAGTAATACATAGTAATACTTGGAACAATCTAACTTTGTTGATTTATACTAAATTGAATTGTTAGAAAAAGAACTGTTTGGTCACTTAACTGTGTGTACCAGCAAAATCTGCTTACAAATCATATATTCAATATAGATGTCAAAACAGGATTTGGCATTAAATAACCAACAATGGCATATCAGCCATAAAACCAAATCAAACCAAACCAAACCTAACCAGAGCTTCAGAACTGAAGTCTGACCACTCTCAAAACCAGGAAAATAATCTCGTGTAGAGATTGACCCTTGTTCTATATTCATAAAATCTTTAAGGTTTTAAGCCAATTCAAACTTAAAATTTACAACGGAAGTTCAAGACAAATATTTTTTAGGGGGAAATCAGGTCTTCAGAAATTGACCAATACACGAGTACATTAGGTAGTAGAAAAATTGACTTTAAATCGTGAATAGAGAATATTTTTTTCGGGTGGATGAGTTTATGGTCATTTTTTACACTTATCTCAGTCTAGGACTCATACATTCGCATATTAATGTCTAAAATGAAGTTGCTCAATATTGCGTTAAAATACGAGGATCATTGAATAGTTTTCCTGACTTTTTTCGTATGGGCACTTTTATTGATAGTACACACATGAAACTCTAGTCCCCTTCGAAGTAATCTTCTCCGGCTGCAATGTACTTGTTGTATCGTTCCAACAACTTCTGGAAGGCCCCATGGAAGTCCTCTTGTGTGAGCGTGTCAATGACCTTTGTCCCAGCCTCTTTCATCTCCTCAATTGTCTTATAACGACAGCCTCTGAGCTTAGGGAATAACCAATCGTCACAGGGAGCAAGGTCAGGACTATAGGCAGGGTGAGGAACTGTCTTGATGCCCATCTTGGTCAAATAGTCTCTGATAAAGATGGAGTTGTGGACTGGTGCATTGTCCTGGTGGAAATGCCACTGACCTAATTAGAAGAGTGCTAGCCTCTTCCGAAGGAATCTCTTGCTGAACTTCCTTAAAACCTCAACATAGTAACCCTAACACTAATCCTTTGGCCAATCAACTCTGGTGTATTGGCTTCCTTACTCCTCCCACATCTCTCATCACCACTCACAGACTCCCTGGCTTCCTTGAATCTCTTATGCCATACAAAAACTGATGCTCGATTCATGCAAGATGGTCGAAAAGCAGTCTGAAGCATTCCATGCGTTTCTGTGGCATTTTTCCAAGTTTAAATTTTATTGCATATCGTTCTTCTAAAGTGCCCTCACGTCCAGATTGCATTTTTGAAATTCACCAGCTGTGAGAATCAGGTTTTAGTAGGGTGTATTACAGTTGCTGCTGTAGCTGTTGATTTGAAGCTGAAATCATAAAAATTGGTCAGTCATCTCATAAGATGTATAACAATAACATAGTAACAATTTTAAATGCCTGTACAAAAATGTCTGGGAACTTATTGAATGCACCACATAGATGCCTAAAGCTTCAGACTTGCCTGGCACAAAGCAGACTTGAACATCCAATCAGAACCCACCTCATTATTTTGTACTGAAAACCTAAACTTAAGTTATTTGAATCCAATGTCAATAGTTGAAACTATGCGTACAAAAGTTACTTGTATTAGATATGAATACTTATAACCATATAATTGGCGATAAATTATTTGTATTTGATAGGAAAACTTGAAACCATATCATTCGATGTAAACAAATATTTATGATTATCAAATAGGAATTATTACTTGAAACCATATAATTGTGTACTGGTTATTAGTAATGGATAGAAATACTTGAAACCATAAAATTAGAATGAAATAAGTCTACTTCAAACCAGATAATTGTGTCTAACGAAATTGTGACTCTGCATTCTTATAGCTCAACAGCTGGTGCACCGTCACCAGATGCGGTTTAGTATCACTGGGCTGGACTCCGACTAGTGTAATGGTTAACGTGATGGACTTCGACCGCGAAGTAAGTGAGTTCGAACTCTAATCACGTTATTATATTCCCTTTCGAACTACTACTTTAGGAAAGTCATGAACCCATGAAGTCATGAGAAGGTGTTGTTGCAATATTTTACGTGCAGATATTCTTAGATCGTTTTTTTGTTTAACATTTTCCAACATAAATTAGATGGAGAGTGATCTCTTCGTGTTCTGGTTGACGTGTTGAACTGCTTCATTGTAGTAAGCGAGTTCGAACCCCAGTCACGCTATTACGTTCACTTTCAGACTAATGCCCTTGAAAAAAGTATGAACCCACTTATCCTCCGAATTATGGGTTAAATAGTATCACTGCTGTTCTTCTACTAGGTTTGGTTTGGTTTCTTTGTTTTAATGGCATATCAACTCTTTTTAGGTTATTTAATACCAAAGCCATTCTCCTAGAAGAACAGTAGTGGTACTATTTAAGCCATAGCTGGGCGGATAAGGGGGTTCATACCTTTCCTAAGGGTATTTGCCAGAAAGTGAACATAATAGCACGACTGGAGTACGAACTCGTGTACTACGATTCCGCAGTCCATCGCTTTAACCATTACACCACGAGGACACCCCCCGTTCTTCTACTAGGATGGTTTTGGTATTAAATAACCCACAAAGGTTGATATGCCTTTAAACTACGAAACGAAACGAAACCAAACCATCCAATAAAATTATGTTGAGGGGTGAGAAGGGATGGATTTGTTCTTCAAAAACGCAAACAGCCTTGTCCAGATATTTAGAACTCATTTCGATAGTAAAAATCATTAACAATGCATTAACGTTATGCCTATATCAACATTTTCAATTTATAATATTTGAATTAGTTCTTGATCACTCAAAATCTCTTCCTTCTTGATTTTCAATAAATTTCAACTGCAAAATCAGTTGAATAATGAGCAAGTTCTCTAACAATAATCAGGATGGATTTAATTTGTTGATTGGGAAATCTATCTATCTATATATATATATATATATATATATATATATATATATATATATATATGCTCATATCTATCTATCTATCTATCTATGTGGGGGTATTAGTAAACAAATAGTTTGAAGGTGACTTCATTTTTGACAATCCAGTCGGTTGGGGCCGTACTATACACTGACTACATTTCTACAGAAGGCTAAGCATCTCTGAACAGTTGTCTTGAATACGATTCTAAACAATCTGATTGTGAGGCTCCCGTCATGAAAGTTTGGGGAATGTGGAGTAACCCTTCATTGCCATCGCTTCCAGGTCTACTCTGGTCCGGAGAGATAGCACTGGGTAGGGTTCTATCTGTGGGTCAAATACAACTGTTGACTTTTAAACTGAGTGCAAATAAATGTCTGAGGCTAAATTGAATTGTTTGAAATAGGACTGTTTGTCCTTTAACTGCGTGTAAACAAATAACTGATGTTTAATTGAATTCTAATGACACATAGCAATACTTGGAGCCATTTAACTGTGTATAAACGAATGAGTAATTTTGAATAGAATCATTAGTGTTAAATAGCAATATTTGAAACTCTTCAACTGTGTACCGAAATTGTATGATTAGTATCATAGAGCAAAACTTGAAACTATTTGACTGTGTGCAAAATAATGAATAGTATTAAATAGAATAATTAGTGTGAAATAGCAATACGTCTAACCACTTCATTGTCTACAAACATGATTAATATTGAATTGAATTATAAGTGTTAGAAATCAATAATTGAAACCATTTAACTGTGTAGAAATAATAGCAATACTAATTAGCAAAAACATCAGTTCTAACTCTTAAAAATGAAATTACTGACAAACTATTCACTTACAGATTATATATGTATATCCATTTAAATGTGTGCAAGCAAATGATTCATGTTAAATTGTTACTGTTACATAACAATACTTGAAACCATTTAATTTTGTGTAAACAAATGATTAAGAGTTAATTGAATGATTCCTATTAAATAGAAGTACATGAAACCATCTAAATATGCCAAAAAGATCTCAGACTCGTTTAAAAATGATCAACAAAATGTATTTACAAATTATATATATATATATATATAGTACTATTCGGTCCAGTTAAACCGAAGTTGGGAGTAATTCCATCAGGACAAAAAAAAAATTCAGCAGTGAACATTTAAATTTTCCTGGTAAAGAGCTCAATGTAACTGACATTACAGAGCAATGATTAAAGAATATATATATATATATATATATGTGTGTGTGTGTGTGTATAAAAACAGAATATGGCATTAAATAACCTGCAATGCTTCATATGCTATAAAATCTAACCAACCAACCATCTAGTATGCCTGGTACTTGAAAAATATCCTTTAAATTATGGTTTACTTTCAAAATGTCCATACGGTTCTGGATTATCTGGTCAAGTGGTTACAACATTCAGCAACACTCTCTCAATTCTATAATTATAAACTATAAGCTATAAAATTATTAGTATTAGACAAGAATACTTGAAATCATACAACTGCATGCATATTTGTTTGCACTCAGCTAAATGGTTTCATGTATTGTTTTTTAACATTAGTAATTCTATTTATCAAGAATTCCTATCTAATACGATCAACTTACACACAGCTATATGGTTTCAAATAATTTACAATAATAATCTCTAGAAAAAGATTAAACAGTTCTATTTGTCTCATAAATAGGACTCTTACAAGTACTACTACCCCGAGTCAGAGTGGACCTGAGATTAATGATAATGAAGGGATACTCCACATTCCTCAAACTCCAAGACTGAAGCCTCACCATAAAGTGCAGCTGAATGCCATGCCTAGAACACTAAATGGTTTCAAGTATTGCTATCTAACAGTAATAATTCTATTCAACATCATTCATACGTTAAATGGTTTAAAGTAACGCAAGTACTAATAATTCTATTTAGTATTAAGCATTTGTTTGCACACAGTTAAATGGTTTAAAGTACTGTTATTTAGTTTGGTTCTAAGTATAGTAAATGAATTGTTCTATTTTCTACATTGATGGGACTCTAACAGGTACTACCATTCCGAATCAGAATAAACCAGGGAATAACGATAGTGAAAGGATACTCCACATTTCATAAAGTTCCTGGATTTGAGCCTCACCATTAGATGCAGCTTAGTGTCATTCCAGGAAAATTATTGTGGCATCTTACTTCTCTGCAAAGATGCAGTCGGTATATTCTACAACCCCAGACGACAAGGTGATATCTCATCATCATCATCATCATCATGTCATGCCGCTAGCACGGATATGCCTGACCCTCTCTCGCCACTTCTCCCTATCGTTCATCGCCTCTGGCAGGTCTTCAGGGCTACATCCCGTATCCTCACATAGCTGCTGTATGTATGTTCGAGCTGGTCGTCCAGCTTTTGCTCGGGGTCCATTGGAGTATATCACTTATGAGCTCGTCCTTGCTTCTCCAGCAGTGTCCTGCATGTCCGGTTCGTCTAACTTGGATAGTTTTCGTGATGGGAGGCAGGTGGCCGTATAGTTGGTGCCTTGTGGGGTGTTGCCGCCAAGACTTATTCAATATTGCTCGCAACATTCTTGTGTAATTGCCGATGTCTAATCTAATATTGATAATTTGTTTGCACGCTGTTTAATGTTTCAAGTATTTCTATCAAACACTAAAAATTCTATTTAATATTAATCATTTGTTAGCACACAGTTTAAATGGTTTCAATTATTGCATTCCCAGTGCAATTGATCCATAGGCAACGCCTTCTCTTACGTTTGAGATAAAACAGAGTTGGGTACTTGTTTGCAGCAAGAGCAACTCGAAGAATACAGTCGGGACAATCATACAGGCGCTAGGGCTTAACATGATCAGTTGATTGATCGGGTCGAGCCTCTCCGACCGCCTGCCTAGCCCAGTAAAGGCCAAATTGGAGTGTTACAAGTTTCATGACCACCTTGGTCGCCGAGTAAGGGACTGCTCAGCCACCTGTATCCTATCCTCAAGCCCATACTGGTCGTTACTTACGCCCAACAAGGGCCTTCGCTGGTGCAGAATGGCAGTCAGCGAATTCAGCTGACAGGGCGACAAACCATTGTTCGTAAGTTTGATTTTCACAGTGTGCGCCATACTTCTTGTCTTATGCTACAAATAAGCTAAACAAAGTATTATTATATATATATATATTTATATATATATATATATATATATATATATATATATATATATATATATATATATATATCCAAGGGGCATACGATAAGTTTCCAGACTTTTTTCGTATGGGCATTTAAAATTCTCGCAGACTCTTGAAAATTCAATATGTTATTGCTATACATCTTATGAGATGACTGACCAATTTGTATGATTTCAGCTTCAAATCAACAGCTACAGTAGGAATTGCAATACACCCTAGTAAAGCCTGATTCTCACAGCTGGTAAATTTCAAAAATGCAATCTGGACGTGAGGACCCTTTGGAAGAACAATATGCAATAAAATTCTGTTCTAAACGTGGAAAAAATGCCACAGAAACATATGGAATGCTTCAGACTGCTTTTCGACCATCTTGCATGAATCGAGCATCAGTTTTTGAGTGGCATAAGAGATTCAAAGAAGGCAGGGAGTCTGTGAGGGGTGTGGGAGGAGTAAGGAAGTCAATACACCAGAGTATATATATATATATATATATATATATATATATATATATATATATATTAAAATATGAATATGTGAATCACTACGCCCAATTTCACGTTTCCCGATCATCACATGATTGTGAAATACTGAAAAAGATAGGTTCTAAAATCTTCATAATTTTCAATAATACGTAATAGACTCACTTTCTTTTTCTCAATTTCCATAAAAACTAATTAGTTGACCGATTAACTAATTGCTTTTAACGGCATGTCAACATGTCTACGATTATTTTATGTCAAGTGGTTAGCGAATCACGTACATTGTACGGTCATATTTACATTATTTGTGTAGCTATTTTTTAAATATATATCTAGTACAAATAAATATATATCTAATACAAATAATACGCATGCAGTTGTATGATTTCAAGTATTCTTGTCTAATACTAATAATTTTATAGTTTATAGTTTATAATTATAGAATTGAGAGAGTGTTGCTGAATGTTATAACCACTTGCCAAGATAATCCAGAACCGTAGGGACATTTTGATAGTAAACCATTATTTAAAGGATATTTTTCAAGTACCAGGCCTACTAATCTATTGGCGACTAAATAAGAAATGATTTGTGACAACAACACACTAAACGATAAAGTACTTTATATGGATTTAATATGAAACTTAATCACTCGACCTTAAAATGATAGAAATTTTCACGGCCATAAACACCTGTACTTGCAAATAAAATTTGACGATACAGCCAAATGGTATAGGCACAAACCAGAATTTGTCCAGGCGAGTGAAACATAAAACTCTTTGAGATTTTGGGATACAAATGGATCTCCGGCCAGAAAACCAAATCTAGTGTTAATTAACAGGAAAGAAAAAAAAGAATTAAAAAAAGTAAAAAGATGGACAAATATTAGTACCTTGCCAGAAAGCTAAAAAACCCTGTAGAACATTAGGGTGACGGTGATACCAATTGTAGTTGGTGCACTTGGCATGGTCCCCTAAGACTTGGAAAAAAGACTGGATGAATTGGAAACCAGAAGAATATAGAATATACAAACCACAGTATTGCTCAAATCAGCTAGAATCCTGAGAAGAGTCCTGGAGATCTGAAGAAATATGTTGTCACTCAGAACCCAGAGAAAGGTCACCAGCTACTCCACAAGGAGTAAAATAAATAAACGAATCATCATCGTCAGGTCATGCTGCTAGCACAGATTTCCATCCTCCCCCCCTCTCTCTCTCTCTCTCTCAGTCTCACCATTCGTCTCTATCATTTATCCCTTCCGGCTGGTATTCTAGACTACATCGTGTGTCCGTAAAGAGCTGTCATAGATAGGTTCTTGTTGTGTGTCCTCGTGAAGGAGTTCATTAGAGAACGTTGCTTATGAGTTTGTCCTTACTTCTCCATCAGTGTCCCGCATGTCTTGTTCGTCTTATTTGGATGGTTTTAGAGATGGGGGGGTAGGTAGCCGTACAGTTGCTGTTTTGTGGGATGTTGCTTCCAGGATTTGTTCAATAAAGCTAGTAGCATTCTTGTGAAATTCCCGTCTAGTTTTTTTTTTACACTTAATCAGCGTCCATGTAGTACATCCATATAGTAGTACTGACAAAACCGCTGCTTGGAAGAAATTGAGTTTTATTTCATCTCAACTGGCGATGCAATGGACCGCTGTCGATTGGTTATCCATCATATGGAAATCAGACTTATCCAATGGAATAAACAAATTAATTAAAATGTTAGTTCATAACAAATTAAATATCATGCCCCACACAATAGTATATTAAGGAACAACCGGGAAGCTCTTAGTCCGATGATCACGAATGCGAAAAATTAACTGTCATCAAGCACTGCGTCAACGCTATCCTAACTTACATATGTACGATCAACGATATTGATCATTTTTTCTTTATGGATTGGCCTCATGAGTAAAGTGCTCACCCATGGCCAGGAGACCAAGGTTCAATCCCTGGTCGAGTCATACCAAAGACTCAAAAAATGATACTTGGTGCGACCTTGTTTAACACTCGGCATTATAAGGTACGGATCAAAGCTAAAGTGGAGCAATCCAGGGGATGGAGTTGCATCTTCCCCCTACACCTTGGTGTAGTAGCTATTGAAAAGGGAGCCCTCGGGTCACCCTCTCCTAAGGTCGCCAACTTTACTTACTTTATATATATATATATATATATATATATATATATGGTGTCTCAATATACATGGGACCCATGTGACTGCTAATAACTGTACGTACTAATAATGTTATTTTTTGTTTCAGATTTGAAAATAGTATACTATAACAACTATTAATCCTCGATCACAATGCTTTGGACAAAAAGGAAAGATATTTTGCATCTCTGCTTATTTGAAGACAAAATCATTAAAAACTGTTTCATAATAGATTGCAACCATTAATATGATAATTATTAATGACTGAGATAAGAAACTCAAAAAAAGAGTACATGTCCTGGAAGCTGATATAACAAAAAACAACAACATTGATTTGATGTTTCTTGCTCAAAGGATGCATTTTTACAAGTCGTATTCCAAATGACCGCCATTGCGCTTATCTCAGTAATAAATCATTATCATTCTAATGGGTTGCATCTATTTTGAGACATCCTGTATTATAACTAAGTATTTACCGCACTATTCTACTACGAGCAGGATGTGATACAAGGTCAATTCGAAAGCGGACTAAAGCTGAAGAGTTTTCCTTCTCCAAGACTGGTTGCCTATTCAAGTTTAAAGAGCTCGCTTTGCCCTATTATTTGTCCATAGCTGAAAGGAAATAGATGAATTCATGCCTTTCTCAAGTGCAATAACACAAAATAGAACGCAAATAGGTTTGTCCAAAATCAGAATGCAGGTCACCAATTCAATATCCTATTACAATAACCGGTATGCTAAACAAAGTGAATAAATTTGTATTGTATAGACTGACATACTCTGCAACAGATTATTCGAAGAATTGGTCGGGATAGAAAATAGAAGCAGGCATGAGACTGGAAAATGTTTTGCTGTCAGCAACTCAAGCTGTTGAGAAACCAGATGAGAAATAACAAACCAAGGTATAAATCAATCAGATAATTTCTGAAACAAAAACAAAACCCAAAAAATGCTAGAAGGAAACGAAAGCATTAATCTAGATGCTTTAACTGAATGCGAAAGTTGGTCGACAACGGAAGTAGGGTGAGACATCCGGTTTGGACAGGAAATTAATGGCGTCTGTTAAGTAATAATGAAAAACACAAGGAGAGAAACATTTTGTTTTTAAGTAATTTCTCTTTTTTTCTTTACTTTAAACCATTATATATATATATATATATATATATATATATATATATATATATATATATACATGCGTACCTACCTTTTGTAGCAGTTTTTTTCTATAGGAAAGTTTCTTCACTTTAGAGTCTTTGAAAGAATTTAAACGCCTCGTCATTAGCGTCCCGACTGAGGTTTTAATGGAGTCATATTTTATTTTTTTGCCTCCAGCCTTGTTTTATTTATTTCTTCTTTTTTTCCAAAAGATACTGCCTCTTTTTTTTTGTTCCTATTTTTCAAATAAATTTTAGTTTGTTTTTTCTTCTTTTTACATCGTTGATATTGATATTATTTACAACTGTACATAAGACATCTTTGTGTGTATATATATATATATACATATATATATTTATATTTATATATATATATATATATGTGTGTGTGTGTGTGTGTGTGTGTGTGTGTGTAATGTATTCTGTTTCAATTCTGTGTGACTTGCTGACGGGAGAAATTCCGCTGGATAATAGACCTACAGAAAGTTGGAAAAATAACAACATTGTATATCGCAGAGTCTTGTGTTTACTGTCATTCACAGTAATCAAAACGTGTTTTGTAAGGTCATGTTGTAACGCTTGCAGATTCCGCAAGCTGTCGGATGTTTGCGTGTCTTCAACTGTTATTATTATTATTATTATTATTATTATTTACAACTTGCGAGCTTTTCACTGGGGTCCGAGTGACAGCAAGTCTCCCTAGGTCTCCAGGACTCTTCTGCGTATTCTAGCCGATCTTAACACTGCTGTGGTCTCGATAATCTCGATTCTTCATTTGATTTCCAATTTCTCCAGTTGTTTTTCCAAGTTTTTGGCGAACGTTCCAAGTGCACCAATTACAATTGGTATCACTGTCACTCTCATTTTCCACGTTTTAGTGTTTTTCTTTTTTCTTTTTCTTTTTTTTTTTTTTTTAGTTATCTGGAAATATCCAAGTATTTGTCTATCTTTTCGCTTTCTTTTATTTTCACTGTGGTCCACTGGATCGGCAAAATCCACTAGATTACAAATTTTATTCTTGTCGATTAACAGTTATTATTATTATTATTAACAATCTTTCTTAAATCTCTTTTTCATAATCTTAAAGAAGTGGCTGTTATCTTTGTTATTGTTGACAAGGGAGATAAAAACAAGCAATTTTTTTTGTAGAATTTACAAATCTAGTTTTATACTAAAAATGCCTTTTAGGTAATTTTTTTAATGGAATGTTAGCTTTAAATTTAATTCTTTTTCACCCTTACAGAAATATTACATTTTTCTTTTCTTTTCTTTTCCCTCTCTCTCTCTTTCTCTCTCCCTCTCTCTCTCTCTTGTTTTTTCTTTTTTTTCTTTTACCTCCGATCTTGCAGTCATTAGTTGAATGGGATCCCCGGTCTCTCAAGAGAAGCGACAGGGACTTCTGCTCGTGGAGAGACATACTGATTGTTCGCGCAGTTACGCCTGGGAATTTAATCCAAGAATTAAATCACAGTTCTTCCCGAAAAAAAATGGCCTTGAACCCTGTGCTTTGTTTGAATATTTCTTAACGATTCTCACTAACATGGCATTGGGTGTTTTTTACGTCTTGGATTTTGTGTCATCAATAAAGTTATGACATCCTTAATCTTTGGTAGAGTTGTTTCAGTCGTGGGGCCCATTGACTGTTCAGGCAGTTATATCTTGGGAACAAATCCACATTTTAATTGACGTCAGACGCAGAGAGGACACATTGGTAAACACAAAATACCAGGTATTAGATAAGTGTAGCTTCTATAAAAATGGGCGGAGTCTAGTTTCGTAAATAGGGCGTGGTTTATTTAGCAAAAAAAAAGGGTGGAGTTTTTTTTTAAATGCTATAGTCGGTTTGTTTATTTTATTTTATTTGTTACTATTTTTATGTATTTTCTTAAGTTATTTAGATTACTTGTTTTCACTGAATCTTTCTTTCTTACAACCCCTCTTCTCTTTCCCATCTTTTTTCATCTTTTTTGCAGGTCTTCACCATTTTGTTCTTTTTTTTTCGTTTTCTTTTTCTTTCATTCAATTTTTCTTTCTTCCCTTTGGTGTCATTTCTTCCTAGCGTGCCAATTTTAATTCTTATTTATTCCTTCTTTTTTCATCATTTCCCTATTTTTTCATTCAGTCTTTCTTTCCTTTCTTTTCATCTTTTTGTGCCTTCTTGTCCTTTTTTTTTTGTCTTTTTATTTGTTCCTTATTTCATTCTAACAACTTGTTTATTTGTTTGTTTGTTTGTTCCTTCGTTTCTTTCATTCATTCTTTCTTTCTTTCTTTCAAGCATACGTATTTTCTTTCCTTCTTTCCTTCTTTTTCTTTTCCTTGCAGAGAAGCCGTCTTTTCTTTTCTTCTCATTTCTTCATCTTTCTTTCTTTTGCTACCTTATTCTTTGTTTTCTTTTTCTTTATCTTTTGTCCTTGTTCCTTTTTTAAGAAAAAACTGTTCTTTTCTCTATCTTTCATTCTTTTTCTCTCCCTCTTTTTTTCTTTCTTTCTCGCAATCCCTCTTACTTTTTATAAAAATCTTTCGCATATTGCAGCCGAGTCGGCTGGGGCTGTTGAATATGCTGACTGCATCTCTGCAGAGGGGTGAGACTCCTAACTCAAAACTCTTCATTACCATTACTCCCAGGTCCACCCTGACCCGGAGTGATAGTAGCTGTTCGGCTCCCACCTATGAATCAAATAGAACTATTTGAGCATTTACTATACTTGAAACCATTTAACTGTTTAAACAGATGAGTTATGTTAAATTACGGACTATTGGCCTAATGAGTAGAGTGTTCGCTAATGGTCCGGGAGACCAGGGTTCAATCCCAGGTCGAGTCATAGCAAAGACTCAAAAAATGGAACTTGGTATGACCTTGCTTAACACTAAGCATTATAAGGTACGAATCAAGGGTAAAGTGGAGCAATACAGAAAATGGTGTAGCGCCCTCCCATACACCCCGGTAGAGTAGCTATTGAAAAGGGGGCCTTCAGGTTACCCTCGACTAAGGTCGCCAACTCGTAAACAATTTGTATTACATAGCAATGCAGGAAACAATTTATCTGTAGGTGGATAAATGAGCTCTGGCTCGTTTAAACATTTTACTAACGAACTATTCGCTCACAAATTATATATATATATATATATATATATATATATATTTATATATATGTGTGTGTGTGTGTGTGTGTGAGTGTGTGTGTGTGTGTGTGTGTGTGTATAAACACTATTTGGCATTAGATAGCCCATAGAACTGATATGACATAAAACATTCATATTCCTTTTGGTTTTCAATTTAACAATATTCAAAATATCAAATATTCTTTTTTTTTCCTTCTTTCCTTTTCTTTCCAGGCCCAACTTTTTTCCTTTGCCTGCCTCTTCGCACCCATTTGTTTAATTCTATTTACACTATTTACACGTTTCACATTATTATCCTCATCTTTATTGTTATATTCACAACGCTGTTTTCTCTAGCGTTTTTCAAGTGACAAATGTCTTCGTCATTGTTTCAGGGAATTTCAAACTGGAAGAAAAATGATGTATTCCGGGATATGACAAAAATAAACAAAAAAAAACTTCCTTTTTTTGTCACTTATCTCTTGATTGATTTCAAAATGTATTTTACTTGTACTTGAGCTGTTCAGATGATAAAAATCAATAAAATTTCTTTGCATATGTGTATCTCATGTAAAAACATTATGCCACATGATAAAATCCTCACATCTTAAATCTGGTTGATCGCCACTTTTTCTTCGATTTTTGTCTGATCATTGTGCGATCTCGATAAAATTGTGAAGGACGGACTGATCGAGAACATAATTCTAATAATTTAGACGTTAGACCTGCTGTGCCATAGTTGTACTGAGAACTTTTTATACACTTTTCTTATTTGCATTTTCGTCTTATTATATATATATATATATATATATATATAAACATTGTTTCTATTTAGATATGCAGTCTATTATGTTTCTATTTAGGTATGCGGTCTACCACTCTGCTTCTATTGTGGTATACGTTTTATTACATCGTTTCTATTGTAGCAATCATTAAAGAGGTTACGCTATTTCAAGAATGCATATGTACACACAACATTGCAAATGACAATTCGGCTTAAATTCTTTGACATGCATCTTATTATTTATGAGGGTCTACCTTTTTCCGACTTCAATCAATTTTGAATTTTTGAAATAAGCTGAATTTAAATCAGGTACTTATTTCTCAATGTCTTCCAAATGACTTCAATACACAGGTAGAGCCAAAGAGTTGATCAATGAATTACAGGAAGATTCATCACTCATATGAAATCAATACACATGTAGAGCCAAAGAGATGATCAATGAATTACAGGAAGATTCATCACTCAAATAACTTCAATACAGAGGTAGAGCCAAATAGAAGATCATTGAATTACAGGAAGATTCATCACTCAAATGACTTCAATACACAGGTAGAGCCAAAGAGATGATCAATGAATTACAGGAAGATTCATCACTCAAATGACTTCAATACACAGGTAGAGCCAAAGAGATATCAATGAATTACAGGAAGATTCATCACTCAAGTGACGTCAATACACAGGTAGAGCCAAATAGAAGATCATTGAATTACAGGAAGATTCATCACTCAATTGACTTCAATACACAGGTAGAGCCAAAAAGATGATCAATGAATTACAGAAAGGCTCATCACTCAAATGACTTCAATACACAGGTAGAGCCATAGAAATGATCAATGAATTACAGGAAGATTCATCACTCAAATCACTTCAATACACAGGTAGAGCCAAACAGATGATCAATGATTCAAAGGAAGATTCATCACTCAAATGATTTCAATACACAGGTAGAGCCAAAGAGATGATCATTGAATTACAGGAAGATTCATCACTCAAATGACTTCAATACACAGGTAGAGCCAAAGAGATGATCAATGAATTACAGGAAGGCTCATCACTCAAATGACCTCAATACACAGGTAGAGCCAAAGAGATGATCAATGAATTACAGGAAGATTCATCACTCAAATGACTTCAATACACAGGTAGAGCCAAAGAGATGATCAATGAATTAAAGGAAGATTCATCACTCAAATGACTTCAATACACAGGTAGAGCCAAAGAGATGATCAATGAATTACAGGAAGATTCATCACTCAAATGACTTCAATACACAGGTAGAGCCAAAAAGATGATCAATGAATTACAGGAAGATTCATCACTCAAATGACTTCAATACACAGGTAGAGCCAAAGTGATGATCAATGAATTACAGGAAGGCTCATCACTCAAATGACCTCGATACACAGGTAGAGCCAAAGAAATGATCAATGAATAACAGGAAGATTCAGCACTCAAATCACTTCAATACAGAGGTAGAGCAAAAGAGATGATCAATGAATTACAGGAAGATTCAACACTCAAATGACTTCAATACACAGGTAGAGCCAAAGAGAGGATAAATGAATTACAGGAAGATTCAACACTCAAATGATTTCAATACACAGGTAGAGCCAAAGAGATGATCAATGAATTACAGGAAGATTCATCACTCAAATGACTGCAATACACAGGTCGAGCCAAAGAGATGATCAATGAATTACATGAAGATTCATCACTCAAATGACTTCAATACACAGGTAGAACCAAAGAGAGGATCAATGAATTACAGGAAGATTCATCACTCAAATGATTTCAATACACAGGTAGAGCCAAAGAGATATCAATGAATTACAGGAAGATTCATCAGTCAAATGACTTCAATACACAGGTAGAGCCAAAGAGACGATCAATGAATTACAGGAAGATTCATCACTCAAATGACTTCAATACACAGGTAGAGCCAAAGAGATGATCAATGAATTACAGGAAGATTCATCACTCAAATGAATTCAATACACAGGTAGAGCAGAAGAGATGATCAATGAATTACAGGTAGATTCATCACTCAAATGACTTTAATACACAGGTAGAGCCAAAGATATGATCAATGAATTCCAGGAAGATTCATCACTCAAATGACTTCAATACACAGGTAGAGCCATAGAGATGATCAATGAATGACCGGAAGATTCATCACTCAAATGACTTCAATACACAGGGAGAGCCAAAGAGATGATCAATGAATTACAGGAAGATTCATCACTCAAATGACTTCAATACACAGGAAGAGCCAAAGAAATGATCAATGAATTACAGGAAGATTCAGCACTCAAATGACTTCAATACAGAGGTAGAGCCAAAGAGATGATCAATGAATTACAGGAAGATTCAACACTCAAATGACTTCAATACACAGGTAGAGCCAAAGAGAGGATCAATGAATTACAGGAAGATTCAACACTCAAATAATTTCAATACACAGGTAGAGCCAAAGAGATGATCAATGAATTACAGGAAGATTCATCACTCAAATGACTGCAATACACAGGTCAAGCCAAAGAGATGATCAATGAATTAAATGAAGATTCATCACTCAAATGACTTCAATACACAGGTAGAGCCAAAGAGAGGATCAATGAATTACAGGAAGATTCATCACTCAAATGATTTCAATACACAGGTAGAGCCAAAGAGATATCAATGAATTACAGGAAGATTCATCAGTCAAATGACTTCAATACACAGGTAGAGCCAAGGAGACGATCTATGAATTACAGGAAGATTCATCACTCAAATGACTTCAATACACAGGTAGAGCCAAAGAGATGATCAATGAATTACAGGAAGATTCATCACTCAAATGAATTCAATACACAGGTAGAGCAGAAAAGATGATCAATGAATTCCAGGAAGATTCATCACTCAAATGACTTCAATACACGGGTAGAGCCATAGAGATGATCAATGAATGACCGGAAGATTCATCACACAAATGACTGCAATACACAGGTCAAGCCAAAGAGATGATCAATGAATTAAATGAAGATTCATCGCTCAAATGACTTCAATACACAGGTAGAGCCAAAAAGATGATCAATGAATTACAGAAAGGCTCATCACTCAAATGACTTCAATACACAGGTAGAGCCATAGAAATGATCAATGAATTACAGGAAGATTCATCACTCAAATCACTTCAATACACAGGTAGAGCCAAACAGATGATCAATGATTCACAGGAAGATTCATCACTCAAATGACTTCAATACACAGGTAGAGCCAAAGAAATGATCATTGAATTACAGGAAGATTCATCACTCAAATGACTTCAATACACAGGTAGAGCCAAAGAGATGATCAATGAATTACAGGAAGATTCATCACTCAAATGACTTCAATACACAGGTAGAGCCAAAAAGATGATCAATGAATTACAGGAAGATTCATCACTCAAATGACTTCAATACACAGGTAGAGCCAAAGAGATGATCAATGAATTACAGGAAGGCTCATCACTCAAATGACCTCAATACACAGGTAGAGCCAAAGAGATGATCAATGAATTACAGGAAGATTCATCACTCAAATGACTTCAATACACAGGTAGAGACAAAGAGATGATCAATGAATTACAGGAAGATTCATCACTCAAATGACTTCAATACACAGGTAGAGCCAAAGAGATGATCAATGAATTAAAGGAAGATTCATCACTCAAATGACTTCAATACACAGGTAGAGCCAAAGAGATGATCAATGAATTACAGGAAGATTCATCACTCAAATGACTTCAATACACAGGTAGAGCCAAAGAGATGATCAATGAATTACAGGAAGATTCATCACTCAAATGACTTCAATACACATATAGAGCCAAAGAGATGATCAATGAATTACAGGAAGGTTCATCACTCAAATGACTTCAATACACAGGTAGAGCCAAAGAGATGATCAATGAATTACAGGAAGGCTCATCACTCAAATGACTTCAATACACAGGTAGAGCCAAAGAGATGATCAATGAATTACAGGAAGATTCATCACTCAAATGACTTCAATACACAGGTAGAGCCAAAGAGATGATCAATGAATTACAGGAAGATTCAGCACTCAAATGACTTCAATACACAGGTAGAGCCAAAGAGATGATCAATGAATTACAGGAAGATTCATCACTCAAATGAATTCAATACACAGGTAGAGCAGAAGAGATGATCAATGAATTACAGGTAGATTCATCACTCAAATGACTTTAATACACAGGTAGAGCCAAAGATATGATCAATGAATTCCAGGAAGATTCATCACTCAAATGACTTCAATACACAGGTAGAGCCATAGAGATGATCAATGAATGACCGGAAGATTCATCACTCAAATGACTTCAATACACAGGTAGAGCCAAAGAGATGATCAATGAATTACAGGAAGATTCATCACTCAAATGACTTCAATACACAGGAAGAGCCAAAGAAATGATCAATGAATTACAGGAAGATTCAGCACTCAAATGACTTCAATACAGAGGTAGAGCCAAAGAGATGATCAATGAATTACAGGAAGATTCAACACTCAAATGACTTCAATACACAGGTAGAGCCAAAGAGAGGATCAATGAATTACAGGAAGATTCAACACTCAAATAATTTCAATACACAGGTAGAGCCAAAGAGATGATCAATGAATTACAGGAAGATTCATCACTCAAATGACTGCAATACACAGGTCAAGCCAAAGAGAGGATCAATGAATTAAATGAAGATTCATCACTCAAATGACTTCAATACACAGGTAGAGCCAAAGAGAGGATCAATGAATTACAGGAAGATTCATCACTCAAATGATTTCAATACACAGGTAGAGCCAAAGAGATATCAATGAATTACAGGAAGTTTCATCAGTCAAATGACTTCAATACACAGGTAGAGCCAAAGAGACGATCTATGAATTCCAGGAAGATTCATCAATCAAATGACTTCAATACACGGGTAGAGCCATAGAGATGATCAATGAATGACCGGAAGATTCATCACACAAATGACTGCAATACACAGGTCAAGCCAAAGAGATGATCAATGAATTAAATGAAGATTCATCACTCAAATGACTTCAATACACAGGTAGAGCCAAAAAGATGATCAATGAATTACAGAAAGGCTCATCACTCAAATGACTTCAATACACAGGTAGAGCCATAGAAATGATCAATGAATTACAGGAAGATTCATCACTCAAATCACTTCAATACACAGGTAGAGCCAAACAGATGATCAATGATTCACAGGAAGATTCATCACTCAAATGACTTCAATACACAGGTAGAGCCAAAGAAATGATCATTGAATTACAGGAAGATTCATCACTCAAATGACTTCAATACACAGGTAGAGCAAAAGAGATGATCAATGAATTACAGGAAGATTCATCACTCAAATGACTTCAATACACAGGTAGAGCCAAAAAGATGATCAATGAATTACAGGAAGATTCATCACTCAAATGACTTCAATACACAGGTAGAGCCAAAGAGATGATCAATGAATTAAAGGAAGATTCATCACTCAAATGACTTCAATACACAGGTAGAGCCAAAGAGATGATCAATGAATTACAGGAAGATTCATCACTCAAATGACTTCAATACACAGGTAGAGCCAAAGAGATGATCAATGAATTACAGGAAGATTCATCACTCAAATGACTTCAATACACATATAGAGCCAAAGAGATGATCAATGAATTACAGGAAGGCTCATCACTCAAATGACTTCCAAACACAGGTAGAGCCAAAGAGATGATCAATGAATTACAGGAAGGCTAATCACTCAAATGACTTCAATACACAGGTAGAGCCAAAGAGATGATCAATGAATTACAGGAAGATTAATTACTCAAATGACTTCAATACACAGGTAGAGCCAAAGAGATGATCAATGAATTACAGGAAGATTCATCACTCAACTGACTTCAATACACAGGTAGAGCCAAAGAGATGATCAATGAATTACAGGAAGATTCAGCACTCAAATGACTTCAATACACAGGTAGAGCCAAAGAGATGATCAATGAATTACAGGAAGATTCATCACTCAAATGACTTCAATACACAGGTAGAGCCAAAGAGATGATCAATGAATTACATGAAGATTCATCACTCAAATGACTTCAATAAACAGGTAGAGTCAAAGAAATGATCAAGGAATTGCAGGAAGGCTCATCACTCAAATGACTTCAATACACAGGTAGAGCCAAAGAGATGATCAATGAATTACAGGAAGATTAATCATTCAAATGACTTCAATACACAGGTAGAGCATGAGAGACAATCAATGAATTACCGGAAGATTCATCACTCAAATGACTTCAATACACAGGTAGAGCCAAAGAGATGATCAATGAATTACAGGAAGATTCAACACTCAAATGACTTCAATACACAGGTAGAGCCAAAGAGATGATCAATGAATTACAGGAAGATTCATCACTCAAATGACTTCAATACACAGGTAGAGCCAAAGAGATGATCAATGAATTACAGGAAGATTCATCACTCAAATGACTTCAATACACAGGTAGAGCCAAAGAGATGATCAATGAATTACAGTAAGATTCATCACTCAAATGACTTCAATACACAGGTAGAGCCAAAGAGATGATCAATGAATTACAGGAAGATTCATGACTCAAATAACTTCAATACACAGTTAGAGCCAAAAAGATGATCAATGAATTACAGGAAGATTCATGACTCAAATGACTTCAATACACAGGTAGAGCAAAAGAGATGATCAATGAATTACAGAAAGGCTCATCACTCAAATGACTTCAATACACAGGTAGAGCCAAAGGGATGATCAATGAATTACCGGAAGATTCATCACTCAAATGACTTCAATTCACAGGTAGAGCCAAAGAGATGATCAATGAATTACCGGAAGATTCATCACTCAAATGACTTCAATACACAGGTAGAGCCAAAGAAATGATCAATGAATTACTGGAAGATTCATCACTCAAATGACTTCAATGCACAGGTAGAGCCAAAGAGAGGATCAATTAATTACAGGAAGATTCATCACTCAAATGACTTCAATACACAGGTAGATCCAAAGAGATGATCAATGAATTACAGGAAGATTCATCACTCAAATGACTTCAATACACAGGTAGAGCCATAGAGATGATCAATGAATTACAGGAAGATTAATCACTCAAATGACTTCAATACACAGGTAGAGCCAAAGAGATGATCAATGAATTACAGGAAGATTCATCACTCAAATGACTTCAATACACAGGTAGAGCCAAAGAGATGATCAATGAATTACAGGAAGATTCATCACTCAAATGACTTCAATACACAGGTAGAGCCAAAGAGATGATCAATGAATTACAGGAAGATTCATCACTCAAATGACTTCAATACACAGGTAGAGCCAAAAAGATGATCAATGAATTACAGGAAGATTCATCACTCAAATGACTTCAATACACAGGTAGAGCCAAAGAGATGATCAATGAATTACAGGAAGGCTCATCACTCAAATGACCTCAATACACAGGTAGAGCCAAAGAGATGATCAATGAATTACAGGAAGATTAATCACTCAAATGACTTCAATACACAGGTAGAGACAAAGAGATGATCAATGAATTACAGGAAGATTCATCACTCAAATGACTTCAATACACAGGTAGAGCCAAAGAGATGATCAATGAATTAAAGGAAGATTCATCACTCAAATGACTTCAATACACAGGTAGAGCCAAAGAGATGATCAATGAATTACAGGAAGATTCATCACGCAAATGACTTCAATACACAGGTAGAGCCAAAAAGATGATCAATGAATTACAGGAAGATTCATCACTCAAATGACTTCAATACACAGGTAAAGCCAAAGAGATGATCAATGAATTACAGGAAGGCTCATCACTCAAATGACTTCAATACACAGGTAGAGCCAAAGAGATGATCAATGAATTACAGGAAGGCTCATCACTCAAATGACTTCAATACACAGGTAGAGCCAAAGAGATGATCAATGAATTACAGTAAGATTCATCACTCAAATGACTTCAATACACAGGTAGAGCCAAAGAGATGATCAATGAATTACAGGAAGATTCATGACTCAAATAACTTCAATACACAGTTAGAGCCAAAAAGATGATCAATGAATTACAGGAAGATTCATGACTCAAATGACTTCAATACACAGGTAGAGCAAAAGAGATGATCAATGAATTACAGAAAGGCTCATCACTCAAATGACTTCAATACACAGGTAGAGCCAAAGGGATGATCAATGAATTACCGGAAGATTCATCACTCAAATGACTTCAATTCACAGGTAGAGCCAAAGAGATGATCAATGAATTACCGGAAGATTCATCACTCAAATGACTTCAATACACAGGTAGAGCCAAAGAAATGATCAATGAATTACTGGAAGATTCATCACTCAAATGACTTCAATGCACAGGTAGAGCCAAAGAGAGGATCAATTAATTACAGGAAGATTCATCACTCAAATGACTTCAATACACAGGTAGATCCAAAGAGATGATCAATGAATTACAGGAAGATTCATCACTCAAATGACTTCAATACACAGGTAGAGCCATAGAGATGATCAATGAATTACAGGAAGATTAATCACTCAAATGACTTCAATACACAGGTAGAGCCAAAGAGATGATCAATGAATTACAGGAAGATTCATCACTCAAATGACTTCAATACACAGGTAGAGCCAAAGAGATGATCAATGAATTACAGGAAGATTCATCACTCAAATGACTTCAATACACAGGTAGAGCCAAAGAGATGATCAATGAATTACAGGAAGATTCATCACTCAAATGACTTCAATACACAGGTAGAGCCAAAAAGATGATCAATGAATTACAGGAAGATTCATCACTCAAATGACTTCAATACACAGGTAGAGCCAAAGAGATGATCAATGAATTACAGGAAGGCTCATCACTCAAATGACCTCAATACACAGGTAGAGCCAAAGAGATGATCAATGAATTACAGGAAGATTAATCACTCAAATGACTTCAATACACAGGTAGAGACAAAGAGATGATCAATGAATTAAAGGAAGATTCATCACTCAAATGACTTCAATACACAGGTAGAGCCAAAGAGATGATCAATGAATTAAAGGAAGATTCATCACTCAAATGACTTCAATACACAGGTAGAGCCAAAGAGATGATCAATGAATTACAGGAAGATTCATCACGCAAATGACTTCAATACACAGGTAGAGCCAAAAAGATGATCAATGAATTACAGGAAGATTCATCACTCAAATGACTTCAATACACAGGTAAAGCCAAAGAGATGATCAATGATTTACAGGAAGGCTCATCACTCAAATGACTTCAATACACAGGTAGAGCCAAAGAGATGATCAATGAATTACAGGAAGGCTCATCACTCAAATGACTTCAATACACAGGTAGAGCCAAAGAGATGATCAATGAATTACAGGAAGATTCATCACTCAAATGACTTCAATACACAGGTAGAGCCAAAGAGATGATCAATGAATTACACGAAGATTCATCACTCAAATGACTTCAATACACAGGTAGAGCCAAAGAGATGATCAATGAATTACAGTAAGATTCATCACTCAACTGACTTCAATACACAGGTAGAGCCAAAGAGATGATCAATGAATTACAGGAAGATTCAGCACTCAACTGACTTCAATACACAGGTAGAGCCAAAGAGATGATCAATGAATTACAGGAAGATTCATCACTCAAATGACTTCAATACACAGGTAGAGCCAAAGAGATGATCAATGAATTACAGGAAGATTCATCACTCAAATGACTTCAATACACAGGTAGAGCCAAAGAGATGATCAATGAATTACAGGAAGATTCATCACTCAAATGACTTCAATACACAGGTAGAGCCAAAGAGATATCAATGATCAATGAATTACAGGTAGATTCATCACTCAAATGACTTTAATACACAGGTAGAGCCAAAGATATGATCAATGAATTCCAGGAAGATTCATCACTCAAATGACTTCAATACACAGGTAGAGCCAAAGAGATGATCAATGAATGATAGGAAGATTCATCACTCAAATGACTTCAATACACAGGTAGAGCCAAAGAGATGATCAATGAATTACAGGAAGATTCATCACTCAAATGACTTCAATACACAGGTAGAGCCAAAAAGATGATCAATGAATTACAGGAAGATTCATCACTCAAATGACTTCAATACACAGGTAGAGCCAAAGAGATGATCAATGAATTACAGGAAGGCTCATCACTCAAATGACCTCAATACACAGGTAGAGCCAAAGAGATGATCAATGAATTACAGGAAGATTCATCACTCAAATGACTTCAATACACAGGTAGAGACAAAGAGATGATCAATGAATTACAGGAAGATTCATCACTCAAATGACTTCAATACACAGGTAGAGCCAAAGAGATGATCAATGAATTAAAGGAAGATTCATCACTCAAATGATTCAATACACAGGTAGAGCCAAAGAGATGATCAATGAATTACAGGAAGATTCATCACTCAAATGACTTCAATACACAGGTAGAGCCAAAGAGATGATCAATGAATTACAGGAAGATTCATCACTCAAATGACTTCAATACACATATAGAGCCAAAGAGATGATCAATGAATTACAGGAAGGTTCATCACTCAAATGACTTCAATACACAGGTAGAGCCAAAGAGATGATCAATGAATTACAGGAAGGCTCATCACTCAAATGACTTCAATACACAGGTAGAGCCAAAGAGATGATCAATGAATTACAGGAAGATTCATCACTCAAATGACTTCAATACACAGGTAGAGCCAAAGAGATGATCAATGAATTACAGGAAGATTCAGCACTCAAATGACTTCAATACACAGGTAGAGCCAAAGAGATGATCAATGAATTACAGGAAGATTCATCACTCAAATGAATTCAATACACAGGTAGAGCAGAAGAGATGATCAATGAATTACAGGTAGATTCATCACTCAAATGACTTTAATACACAGGTAGAGCCAAAGATATGATCAATGAATTCCAGGAAGATTCATCACTCAAATGACTTCAATACACAGGTAGAGCCATAGAGATGATCAATGAATGACCGGAAGATTCATCACTCAAATGACTTCAATACACAGGTAGAGCCAAAGAGATGATCAATGAATTACAGGAAGATTCATCACTCAAATGACTTCAATACACAGGAAGAGCCAAAGAAATGATCAATGAATTACAGGAAGATTCAGCACTCAAATGACTTCAATACAGAGGTAGAGCCAAAGAGATGATCAATGAATTACAGGAAGATTCAACACTCAAATGACTTCAATACACAGGTAGAGCCAAAGAGGGGATCAATGAATTACAGGAAGATTCAACACTCAAATAATTTCAATACACAGGTAGAGCCAAAGAGATGATCAATGAATTACAGGAAGATTCATCACTCAAATGACTGCAATACACAGGTCAAGCCAAAGAGATGATCAATGAATTAAATGAAGATTCATCACTCAAATGACTTCAATACACAGGTAGAGCCAAAGAGAGGATCAATGAATTACAGGAAGATTCATCACTCAAATGATTTCAATACACAGGTAGAGCCAAAGAGATATCAATGAATTACAGGAAGTTTCATCAGTCAAATGACTTCAATACACAGGTAGAGCCAAAGAGACGATCTATGAATTACAGGAAGATTCATCACTCAAATGACTTCAATACACAGGTAGAGCCAAAGAGATATCAATGAATTACAGGAAGATTCATCACTCAAATGAATTCAATACACAGGTAGAGCAGAAAAGATGATCAATGAATTCCAGGAAGATTCATCACTCAAATGACTTCAATACACGGGTAGAGCCATAGAGATGATCAATGAATGACCGGAAGATTCATCACACAAATGACTGCAATACACAGGTCAAGCCAAAGAGATGATCAATGAATTAAATGAAGATTCATCACTCAAATGACTTCAATACACAGGTAGAGCCAAAAAGATGATCAATGAATTACAGAAAGGCTCATCACTCAAATGACTTCAATACACAGGTAGAGCCATAGAAATGATCAATGAATTACAGGAAGATTCATCACTCAAATCACTTCAATACACAGGTAGAGCCAAACAGATGATCAATGATTCACAGGAAGATTCATCACTCAAATGACTTCAATACACAGGTAGAGCCAAAGAAATGATCATTGAATTACAGGAAGATTCATCACTCAAATGACTTCAATACACAGGTAGAGCAAAAGAGATGATCAATGAATTACAGGAAGATTCATCACTCAAATGACTTCAATACACAGGTAGAGCCAAAAAGATGATCAATGAATTACAGGAAGATTCATCACTCAAATGACTTCAATACACAGGTAGAGCCAAAGAGATGATCAATGAATTAAAGGAAGATTCATCACTCAAATGACTTCAATACACAGGTAGAGCCAAAGAGATGATCAATGAATTACAGGAAGATTCATCACTCAAATGACTTCAATACACAGGTAGAGCCAAAGAGATGATCAATGAATTACAGGAAGATTCATCACTCAAATGACTTCAATACACATATAGAGCCAAAGAGATGATCAATGAATTACAGGAAGGCTCATCACTCAAATGACTTCAATACACAGGTAGAGCCAAAGAGATGATCAATGAATTACAGGAAGGCTAATCACTCAAATGACTTCAATACACAGGTAGAGCCAAAGAGATGATCAATGAATTACAGGAAGATTAATTACTCAAATGACTTCAATACACAGGTAGAGCCAAAGAGATGATCAATGAATTACAGGAAGATTCATCACTCAACTGACTTCAATACACAGGTAGAGCCAAAGAGATGATCAATGAATTACAGGAAGATTCAGCACTCAACTGACTTCAATACACAGGTAGAGCCAAAGAGATGATCAATGAATTACAGGAAGATTCATCACTCAAATGACTTCAATACACAGGTAGAGCCAAAGAGATGATCAATGAATTACATGAAGATTCATCACTCAAATGACTTCAATAAACAGGTAGAGTCAAAGAAATGATCAAGGAATTGCAGGAAGGCTCATCACTCAAATGACTTCAATACACAGGTAGAGCCAAAAAGATGATCAATGAATTACAGGAAGATTAATCATTCAAATGACTTCAATACACAGGTAGAGCATGAGAGACAATCAATGAATTACCGGAAGATTCATCACTCAAATGACTTCAATACACAGGTAGAGCCAAAGAGATGATCAATGAATTACAGGAAGATTCAACACTCAAATGACTTCAATACACAGGTAGAGCCAAAGAGATGATCAATGAATTACAGGAAGATTCATCACTCAAATGACTTCAATACACAGGTAGAGCCAAAGAGATGATCAATGAATTACAGGAAGATTCATCACTCAAATGACTTCAATACACAGGTAGAGCCAAAGAGATGATCAATGAATTACAGTAAGATTCATCACTCAAATGACTTCAATACACAGGTAGAGCCAAAGAGATGATCAATGAATTACAGGAAGATTCATGACTCAAATAACTTCAATACACAGTTAGAGCCAAAAAGATGATCAATGAATTACAGGAAGATTCATGACTCAAATGACTTCAATACACAGGTAGAGCAAAAGAGATGATCAATGAATTACAGAAAGGCTCATCACTCAAATGACTTCAATACACAGGTAGAGCCAAAGGGATGATCAATGAATTACCGGAAGATTCATCACTCAAATGACTTCAATTCACAGGTAGAGCCAAAGAGATGATCAATGAATTACCGGAAGATTCATCACTCAAATGACTTCAATACACAGGTAGAGCCAAAGAAATGATCAATGAATTACTGGAAGATTCATCACTCAAATGACTTCAATGCACAGGTAGAGCCAAAGAGAGGATCAATTAATTACAGGAAGATTCATCACTCAAATGACTTCAATACACAGGTAGATCCAAAGAGATGATCAATGAATTACAGGAAGATTCATCACTCAAATGACTTCAATACACAGGTAGAGCCATAGAGATGATCAATGAATTACAGGAAGATTAATCACTCAAATGACTTCAATACACAGGTAGAGCCAAAGAGATGATCAATGAATTACAGGAAGATTCATCACTCAAATGACTTCAATACACAGGTAGAGCCAAAGAGATGATCAATGAATGACAGGAAGATTCATCACTCAAATGACTTCAATACACAGGTAGAGCCAAAGAGATGATCAATGAATTACAGGAAGATTCATCACTCAAATGACTTCAATACACAGGTAGAGCCAAAAAGATGATCAATGAATTACAGGAAGATTCATCACTCAAATGACTTCAATACACAGGTAGAGCCAAAGAGATGATCAATGAATTACAGGAAGGCTCATCACTCAAATGACCTCAATACACAGGTAGAGCCAAAGAGATGATCAATGAATTACAGGAAGATTCATCACTCAAATGACTTCAATACACAGGTAGAGACAAAGAGATGATCAATGAATTACAGGAAGATTCATCACTCAAATGACTTCAATACACAGGTAGAGCCAAAGAGATGATCAATGAATTACAGGAAGATTAATCACTCAAATGACTTCAATACACAGGTAGAGCCAAAAAGATGATCAATGAATTACAGGAAGATTCATGACTCAAATGACTTCAATACACAGGTAGAGCAAAAGAGATGATCAATGAATTACAGAAAGGCTCATCACTCAAATGACTTCAATACACAGGTAGAGCCAAAGGGATGATCAATGAATTACCGGAAGATTCATCACTCAAATGACTTCAATTCACAGGTAGAGCCAAAGAGATGATCAATGAATTACCGGAAGATTCATCACTCAAATGACTTCAATACACAGGTAGAGCCAAAGAAATGATCAATGAATTACTGGAAGATTCATCACTCAAATGACTTCAATGCACAGGTAGAGCCAAAGAGAGGATCAATTAATTACAGGAAGATTCATCACTCAAATGACTTCAATACACAGGTAGATCCAAAGAGATGATCAATGAATTACAGGAAGATTCATCACTCAAATGACTTCAATACACAGGTAGAGCCATAGAGATGATCAATGAATTACAGGAAGATTAATCACTCAAATGACTTCAATACACAGGTAGAGCCAAAGAGATGATCAATGAATTACAGGAAGATTCATCACTCAAATGACTTCAATACACAGGTAGAGCCAAAGAGATGATCAATGAATGACAGGAAGATTCATCACTCAAATGACTTCAATACACAGGTAGAGCCAAAGAGATGATCAATGAATTACAGGAAGATTCATCACTCAAATGACTTCAATACACAGGTAGAGCCAAAAAGATGATCAATGAATTACAGGAAGATTCATCACTCAAATGACTTCAATACACAGGTAGAGCCAAAGAGATGATCAATGAATTACAGGAAGGCTCATCACTCAAATGACCTCAATACACAGGTAGAGCCAAAGAGATGATCAATGAATTACAGGAAGATTAATCACTCAAATGACTTCAATACACAGGTAGAGACAAAGAGATGATCAATGAATTACAGGAAGATTCATCACTCAAATGACTTCAATACACAGGTAGAGCCAAAGAGATTACCAATGAATTAAAGGAAGATTCATCACTCAAATGACTTCAATACACAGGTAGAGCCAAAGAGATGATCAATGAATTACAGGAAGATTCATCACGCAAATGACTTCAATACACAGGTAGAGCCAAAAAGATGATCAATGAATTACAGGAAGATTCATCACTCAAATGACTTCAATACACAGGTAAAGCCAAAGAGATGATCAATGAATTACAGGAAGGCTCATCACTCAAATGACTTCAATACACAGGTAGAGCCAAAGAGATGATCAATGAATTACAGGAAGGCTCATCACTCAAATGACTTCAATACACAGGTAGAGCCAAAGAGATGATCAATGAATTACAGGAAGATTCATCACTCAAATGACTTCAATACACAGGTAGAGCCAAAGAGATGATCAATGAATTACACGAAGATTCATCACTCAAATGACTTCAATACACAGGTAGAGCCAAAGAGATGATCAATGAATTACAGTAAGATTCATCACTCAACTGACTTCAATACACAGGTAGAGCCAAAGAGATGATCAATGAATTACAGGAAGATTCAGCACTCAACTGACTTCAATACACAGGTAGAGCCAAAGAGATGATCAATGAATTACAGGAAGATTCATCACTCAAATGACTTCAATACACAGGTAGAGCCAAAGAGATGATCAATGAATTACAGGAAGATTCATCACTCAAATGACTTCAATACACAGGTAGAGCCAAAGAGATGATCAATGAATTACAGGAAGATTCATCACTCAAATGACTTCAATACACAGGTAGAGCCAAAGAGATATCAATGATCAATGAATTACAGGTAGATTCATCACTCAAATGACTTTAATACACAGGTAGAGCCAAAGATATGATCAATGAATTCCAGGAAGATTCATCACTCAAATGACTTCAATACACAGGTAGAGCCAAAGAGATGATCAATGAATGATAGGAAGATTCATCACTCAAATGACTTCAATACACAGGTAGAGCCAAAGAGATATCAATGAATTACAGGAGGATTCATCACTCAAATGAATTCAATACACAGGTATAGCCAAAGAGATGATCAATGAATTACAGGTAGATTCATCACTCAAATGACTTTAATACAAGGGTAGAGCCAAAGAGATGATCAATGAATTACAGGAAGATTCATCACTCAAATGACTTCAATACACAGGTAGAGCCAAAGAAATGATCAATGAATTACAGGAAGATTCAGCACTCAAATCACTTCAATACAGAGGTAGAGCCAAAGAGATGATCAATGAATTACAGGAAGATTCAACCCTCAAATGATTTCAATACACAGGTAGAGCCAAAGAGAGGATTAATGAATTACAGGAAGATTCAACACTCAAATGATTTCAATACACAGGTAGAGCCAAAGAGATGATCAATGAATTACAGGAAGATTCATCACTCAAATGACTGCAATACACAGGTCAAGCCAAAGAGATGATCAATGAATTAAATGAAGATTCATCACTCAAATGACTTCAATACACAGGTAGAGCCAAAGAGAGGATCAATGAATTACAGGAAGATTCATCACTCAAATGATTTCAATACACAGGTAGAGCCAAAGAGATATCAATTAATTACAGGAAGATTCATCAGTCAAATGACTTCAATACACAGGTAGAGCCAAAGAGACGATCAATGAATTACAGGAAGATTCATCACTCAAATGACTTCAATACACAGGTAGAGCCAAAGAGATATCAATGAATTACAGGAAGATTCATCATTCAAATGACTTCAATACACAGGTAGAGCCAAAGAGATATCAATTAATTACAGGAAGATTCATCACTCAAATGACTTCAATACACAGGTAGAGCCAAAGAGATATCAATTAATTACAGGAAGATTCATCACTCAAATGACTTCAATACACAGGTAGAGCCATAGAGATGATAAATGAATTACTGGAAGATTCATCACTCAAATGACTTCAATACACAGGTAGAGCCAAAGAGATGATCAATGAATTACAGGAAGATTCATCACTCAAATGAATTCAATACACAGGTAGAGCCATAGAAATGATCATTGAATTACAGGAAGATTCAGCACTCAAATCACTTCAATACAGAGGTAGAGCAAAAGAGATGATCAATGAATTACAGGAAGATTCAACACTCAAATGACTTCAATACACAGGTAGAGCCAAAGAGAGGATCAATGAATTACAGGAAGATTCAACACTCAAATGAATTCAATACACAGGTAGAGCCAAAGAGATGATCAATGAATGACCGGAAGATTCATCACTCAAATGACTTCAATACACAGGTAGAGCCAAAGAGATGATCAATGAATTATATGAAGATTCCTCAGTCAAATGACTTCAATACACAGGTAGAGCCAAAGAGATGATCAATGAATTACAGGAATATTCATCAGTCAACTGACTTCAATACACAGGTAGAGCCAAAGAGATGATCAATGAATTACAGGAAGATTCATCACTCAAATGACTTCAATACACAGGTAGAGCCAAAGAGATGATCAATGAATTACAGGAAGATTCATCACTCAAATGACTTCAATACACAGGTAGAGCAGAAGAGATGATCAACGAATTACAGGTAGATTCATCACTCAAATGACTTTAATACACAGGTAGAGCCAAAGAGATGATCAATGAATTCCAGAAAGATTAATCACTCAAATGACTTCAATACACTGGTAGAGCCATAGAGATGATCAATGAATGACCGGAAGATTCATCACTCAAATGACTTCAATACACAGGTAGAGCCAAAGAGATATCAATGAATTACAAGAGGATTCATCACTGAAATGACTTCAATACACAGGTAGAGCCAAAGAGATGATCAATGAATTACAGGAAGATTCATCACTCAAATGACTTCAATACACAGGTAGAGCCAAAGAGATATCAATGAATTACAGGAAGATTCATCATTCAAATGACTTCAATACACAGGTAGAGCCAAAGAGATATCAATTAATTACAGGAAGATTCATCACTCAAATGACTTCAATACACAGGTAGAGCCATAAAGATGATAAATGAATTACAGGAAGATTCATCACTTAAATGACTTCAATACACAGGTAGAGCCAAAGAGATATCAATGAATTACCGGAAGATTCATCACTCAAATGACTTCAATACACAGGTAGAGCCAAAGAGATGATCATTGAATTACAGGAAGATTAATCACTGAAATGACTTCAATACACAGGTAGAGCCAAAGAGATGATCAATGAATTACATGAAGATTCATCAGTCAATTGACTTCAATACACAGGTAGAGCCAAAGAGATGATCAATGAATTACAGGAAGATTCATCACTCAAATGATTTCAATACACAGGTAGAGCCAAAGAGATATCGATGAATTACAGGAAGATTCATCAGTCAAATGACTTCAATACACAGGTAGAGCCAAAGAGATGATCAATGAATTACAGGAAGATTCATCACTCAAATGACTTCAATACACAGGTAGAGCCAAAGAGATGTTCAATGAATTACAGGAAGATTCATCACTCAAATGAAATCAATACACAGGTAGAGCAGAAGAGATGATCAATGAATTACAGTTAGATTCATCACTCAAATGACTTTAATACACAGGTAGAGCCAAAGAGATGATCAATGAATTCCAGGAAGATTCATCACTCAAATGACTTCAATACACAAGTAGAGCCATAGAGATGATCAATGAATGACCGGAAGATTCATCACTCAAATGACTTCAATACACAGGTAGAGCCAAAGAGATATCAATGAATTACAGGAGGATTCATCACTCAAATGACTTCAATACACAGGTAGAGCCAAAGAGATGATCAATGAATTACAGCAAGATTCATCACTCAAATGACTTCAATACACAGGTAGAGCCAAAGAGATGATCAATGAATTACAGTAAGGCACATCACTCAAATGACTTCAATACACAGGTAGAGCCAAAGAGATGATCAATGAATTACAGGAAGATTCATCACTCAAATGACTTCAATACACAGGTAGAGCCAAAGAGATGATCAATGAATCACAGGAAGATTCATTACTCAAATGACTTCAATACACAGGTAGAGCCAAGGAGATGATCAATGAATTACAGGAAGATTCATCACTCAAATGAATTCAATACACAGGTAGAGCAGAAGAGATGATCAATGAATTACAGGTAGATTCATCACTCAAATGACTTCAATACACAGGTAGAGCAAAAGAGATATCAATGAATTACAGGAAGATTCATCATTCAAATGACTTCAATACACAGGTAGAGCCAAAGAGATATCAATTAATTACAGGAAGATTCATCACTCAAATGACTTCAATACACAGGTAGAGCCATAAAGATGATAAATGAATTACAGGAAGATTCATCACTCAAATGACTTCAATACACAGGTAGAGCCAAAGAGATATCAATGAATTACCGGAAGATTCATCACTCAAATGACTTCAATACACAGGTAGAGCCAAAGAGATGATCATTGAATTACAGGAAGATTAATCACTGAAATGACTTCAATACACAGGTAGAGCCAAAGAGATGATCAATGAATTACATGAAGATTCCTCAGTCAATTGACTTCAATACACAGGTAGAGCCAAAGAGATGATCTATGAATTACAGGAAGATTCATCACTCAAATGATTTCAATACACAGGTAGAGCCAAAGAGATATCGATGAATTACAGGAAGATTCATCAGTCAAATGACTTCAATACACAGGTAGAGCCAAAGAGATGATCAATGAATTACAGGAAGATTCATCACTCAAATGACTTCAATACACAGGTAGAGCCAAAGAGATGTTCAATGAATTACAGGAAGATTCATCACTCAAATGAAATCAATACACAGGTAGAGCAGAAGAGATGATCAATGAATTACAGGTAGATTCATCACTCAAATGACTTTAATACACAGGTAGAGCCAAAGAGATGATCAATGAATTCCAGGAAGATTCATCACTCAAATGACTTCAATACACAAGTAGAGCCATAGAGATGATCAATGAATGACCGGAAGATTCATCACTCAAATGACTTCAATACACAGGTAGAGCCAAAGAGATATCAATGAATTACAGGAGGATTCATCACTCAAATGACTTCAATACACAGGTAGAGCCAAAGAGATGATCAATGAATTACAGGAAGATTCATCACTCAAATGACTTCAATACACAGGTAGAGCCAAAGAGATGATCAATGAATTACAGTAAGGCACATCACTCAAATGACTTCAATACACAGGTAGAGCCAAAGAGATGATCAATGAATTACAGGAAGATTCATCACTCAAATGACTTCAATACACAGGTAGAGCCAAAGAGATGATCAATGAATCACAGGAAGATTCATTACTCAAATGACTTCAATACACAGGTAGAGCCAAAGAGATGATCAATGAATTACAGGAAGATTCATCACTCAAAGGAATTCAATACACAGGTAGAGCAGAAGAGATGATCAATGAATTACAGGTAGATTCATCACTCAAATGACTTTAATACACAGGTAGAGCCAAAGAGTTGATCAATGAATTACATGAAGATTCATCACTCAAATGATTTTAATACACAGGTAGAGCCAAAGACATGATCAATGAATTACAGGAAGATTCATGACTCAAATGACTTCAATACACAGGTAGAGCCAAGGAGATGATCAATGAATTACAGGAAGATTCATCAGTCAAATGACTTCAATACACAGGTAGAGCCAAAGAGATGATCCATGAATTACAGGAAGATTCATCACTCAAATGAATTCAATACACAGGTAGAGCAGAAGAGATGATCAATGAATTACAGGTAGATTAATCACTCAAATGATTTTAATACACAGGTAGAGCCAAAGAGAGGATCAATGAAATACAGGAAGATTTATCACTCAAATGACTTCAATACACAGGTAGAGCCAAAGAGATGATCAATGAATTACATGAAGATTCTTCACTCAAATGACTTCAATACCCAGGTAGAGCCAAAGAGATGATCAATGAATTACAGGAAGATTCATCACTCAAATGATTTCAATACACAGGTAGAGCCAAAGAGATATCAATGAATTATAGGAAGATTCCTCAGTCAAATGACTTCAATACACAGGTAGAGCCAAAGAGATGATCAATGAATTACAGGAAGATTCATCACTCAAATGACTTCAATACACAGGTAGAGCCAAAGAGATGATCAATGAATTACAGGAAGATTCATCACTCAAATGAATTCAATACACAGGTAGAGCAGAAGAGATGATCAATGAATTACAGGTAGATTCATCACTCAAATGACTTTAATACACAGGTAGAGCCAAAGAGATGATCAATGAATTACAGGAATGCTCATCACTCAAATGACTTCAATACACAGGTAGAGCCATAGAGATGATCAATGAATGACCGGAAGATTCATCACTCAAATGACTTCAATACACAGGTAGAGCCAAAGAGATATCAATGAATTACAGGAGGATTCATCACTCAACTGACTTCAATACACAGGTAGAGCCAAAGAGATGATCAATGAATTACAGGAAGATTCATCACTCAAATGACTTCAATACACAGGTAGAGCCAAAGAGATGATCAATGAATTACAGTAAGGCACATCACTCAAATGACTTCAATACACAGGTAGAGCCAAAGAGATGATCAATGAATTACAGGAAGATTCATCACTCAAATGAATTCAATACACAGGTAGAGCAGAAGAGATGATCAATGAATTACAGGTAGATTCATCACTCAAATGACTTTAATAAACAGGTAGAGCCAAAGAGATGATCAATGAATTACATGAAGATTCATCACTCAAATGATTTCAATACACAGGTAGAGCCAAAGACATGATCAATGAATTACAGGAAGATTCATGACTCAAATGATTTCAATACACAGGTAGAGCCAAAGAGATGATCAATGAATTACAGGAAGATTCATCAGTCAAATGACTTCAATACACAGGTAGAGCCAAAGACATGATCAATGAATTACAGGAAGATTCATGACTCAAATGATTTCAATACACAGGTAGAGCCAAAGAGATGATCAATGAATTACAGGAAGATTCATCACTCAAATGACTTCAATACACAGGTAGAGCCAAAGAGATGATCAATGAATTACAGGAAGATTCATCACTCAAATGAATTCACAACACAGGCAGAGCAGAAGAGATGATCAATGAATTACAGGTAGATTAATCACTCAAATGATTTTAATACACAGGTAGAGCCAAAGAGATGATCAATGAAATACAGGAAGATTCATCACTCAAATGACTTCAATACACAGGTAGAGCCAAAGAGATATCAATGAATTACAGGAAGATTCATCATTCAAATGACTTCAATACACAGGTAGAGCAAAAGAGATATCAATGAATTACAGGATGATTCATCACTCAAATGACTTCAATACACATGTAGAGCCATAGAGAGGATCAATGAATTACAGGAAGATTCATCTCTCAAATGACTTAATACACAGGTAGAGCCAAGGAGATGATCAATGAATTACATGAAGATTCATCACTCAAATGACTTCAATACACAGGTAGAGCCAAAGAGATAATCAATGAATTACATGAAGATTCATCACTCAAATGACTTCAATACACAGGTAGAGCCAAAGAGATGATCAATGAATTACAGGAAGGCACATCACTCAAATGACTTCAATACACAGGTAGAGCCAAAGAGATGATCAATGTAAAATCAGGAAGATTCATCACTCAAATGATTTCAATACACAGGTAGAGCCAAAGAGATGATCAATGAATTACATTAAGATTCATCACTCAAATGACTTCAATACACAGGTAGAGCCAAAGAGATGATCAATGAATTACAGGAAGATTCATCACTCAAATGACTTAAATACACAGGTAGAGCCAAAGAGATGATCAATGAATTAATGGAAGATTCATCACTCAAATGACTTCAATACACAGGTAGAACCAAAGAGATGATCAATGAATTACAGGAAGATTCATCACTCAAATGACTTCAATACACAGGTAGAGCCAAAGAGATGATCAATGAATTACCGGAAGATTCATCACTCAAATGACTTCAATACACAGGTAGAGCCAAAGAGATGATCAATGAATTACATGAAGGTTCATCACTCAAATGACTTCAATACACAGGTAGAGCCAAAGAGATGATCAATGAATTACGTGAAGATTCATCACTCAAATGACTTTAATAAACAGGTAGAGCCAAAGAGATGATCAATGTAAAATCATGAAGATTCATCACTCAAATGACTTCAATACACAGGTAGAGCCAAAGAGATGATCAATGAATTACAGGAAGATTCATCACTCAAATGACTTCAATACACAGGTAGAGCCAAAGAGCTGATCAATGAATTACGTGAAGATTCATCACTCAAATGACTTTAATACACAGGTAGAGCCATAGAGATGATCAATGTAAAATCAGGAAGATTCATCACTCAAATGACTTCAATACACAGGTAGAGCCAAAGAGATGATCAATGAATTACAGGAAGATTCATCACTCAAATGAATTCAATACACAGGTAGAGCCAAAGAGATGATCAATGAATTACATGAAGATTCATCACTCAAATGACTTCAATACACAGGTAGAGCCAAAGAGATGATCAATGAATTACAGGAAGGCACATCACTCAAATGAGTTAAATACACAGGTAGAGCCAAAGAGATGATCAATGAATTACAGGAAGATTCATCACTCAAATGACTTCAATACACAGGTAGAGCCAAAGAGATGATCAATGAATTACATGAAGATTCATCACTCAAATGATTTCAATACACAGGTAGAGCCAAAGAAATGATCAATGAATTACAGGAAGATTCATCACTCAAATGACTTCAATACACAGGTAGAGCAAAAGAGATGATCAATGAATTACATGAAGATTCATCACTCAAATGACTTCAATACACAGGTAGAGCCAAAGAGATGATCAATGAATTACATGAAGATTCATCACTCAAATGACTTAAATACACAGGTAGAGCCAAAGAGATGATCAATGAATTAATGGAAGATTCATCACTCAAATGACTTCAATATACAGGTAGAGCCAAAGAGATGATCAATGAATTACATGAAGATTCATCACTCAAATGACTTAAATACACAGGTAGAGCCAAAGAGATGATCAATGAATTACAGGAAGATTCATCACTCAAATGACTTCAATACACAGGTAGAGCCACAGAGATGATCAACGAATTACAGGAAGATTCATCACTCAAATGACTTCAATACACAGGTAGAGCCAAAGAGATGATCAATGAATTACAGGAAGATTCATCACTCAAATGATTTCAATACACAGGTAGAGCCAAAGAGATGATCAATGAATTAATGGAAGATTCATCACTCAAATGACTTCAATACACAGGTAGAACCAAAGAGATGATCAATGAATTACAGGAAGATTCATCACTCAAATGACTTCAATACACAGGTAGAGCCAAAGAGATGATCAATGAATTACCGGAAGATTCATCACTCAAATGACTTCAATACACAGGTAGAGCCAAAGAGATGATCAATGAATTACATGAAGGTTCATCACTCAAATGACTTCAATACACAGGTAGAGCCAAAGAGATGATCAATGAATTACGTGAAGATTCATCACTCAAATGACTTTAATACACAGGTAGAGCCAAAGAGATGATCAATGTAAAATCATGAAGATTCATCACTCAAATGACTTCAATACACAGGTAGAGCCAAAGAGATGATCAATGAATTACAGGAAGATTCATCACTCAAATGACTTCAATACACAGGTAGAGACAAAGAGATGATCAATGAATTACATGAAGGTTCATCACTCAAATGACTTCAATACACAGGTAGAGCCAAAGAGATGATCAATGAATTAATGGAAGATTCATCACTCAAATGACTTCAATATACAGGTAGAGCCAAAGAGATGATCAATGAATTACATGAAGATTCATCACTCAAATGACTTAAATACACAGGTAGAGCCAAAGAGATGATCAATGAATTACAGGAAGATTCATCACTCAAATGACTTCAATACACAGGTAGAGCCACAGAGATGATCAACGAATTACAGGAAGATTCATCACTCAAATGACTTCAATACACAGGTAGAGCCAAAGAGATGATCAATGAATTACAGGAAGATTCATCACTCAAATGATTTCAATACACAGGTAGAGCCAAAGAGATGATCAATGAATTAATGGAAGATTCATCACTCAAATGACTTCAATACACAGGTAGAACAAAAGAGATGATCAATGAATTACAGGAAGATTCATCACTCAAATGACTTCAATACACAGGTAGAGCCAAAGAGATGATCAATGAATTACCGGAAGATTCATCACTCAAATGACTTCAATACACACGTAGAGCCAAAGAGATGATCAATGAATTACATGAAGGTTCATCACTCAAATGACTTCAATACACAGGTAGAGCCAAAGAGATGATCAATGAATTACAGGAAGATTCATCACTCAAATGACTTTAATACACAGGTAGAGCCAAAGAGATGATCAATGTAAAATCATGAAGATTCATCACTCAAATGACTTCAATACACAGGTAGAGCCAAAGAGATGATCAATGAATTACAGGAAGATTCATCACTCAAATGACTTCAATACACAGGTAGAGACAAAGAGATGATCAATGAATTACATGAAGGTTCATCACTCAAATGACTTCAATACACAGGTAGAGCCAAAGAGATGATCAATGAATTACAGGAAGATTCATCACTCAAATGACTTCAATACACAGGTAGAGCCAAAGAGATGATCAATGAATTACATGAAGATTCATCACTCAAATTACTTCAATACACAGGTAGAGCCAAAGAGGTGATCAATGAATTACAGGAAGGCACATCACTCAAATGACTTAAATACACAGGTAGAGCCAAAGAGAGGATCAATGAATTACAGGAAGATTCATCTCTCAAATGACTTAAATACACAGGTAGAGCCAAAGAGATGATCAATGAATTACATGAAGATTCATCACTCAAATGACTTAAATACACAGGTAGAGCCAAAGAGATGATCAATGAATTACAGGAAGATTCATCACTCAAATGACTTCAATACACAGGTAGAGCCACAGAGATGATCAACGAATTACAGGAAGATTCATCACTCAAATGACTTCAATACACAGGTAGAGCCAAAGAGATGATCAATGAATTACAGGAAGATTCATAACTCAAATGATTTCAATACACAGGTAGAGCCAAAGAGATGATCAATGAATTAATGGAAGATTCATCACTCAAATGACTTCAATACTCAGGTAGAACCAAAGAGATGATCAATGAATTACAGGAAGATTCATCACTCAAATGACTTCAATACACAGGTAGAGCCAAAGAGATGATCAATGAATTACCGGAAGATTCATCACTCAAATGACTTCAATACACAGGTAGAGCCAAAGAGATGATCAATGAATTACATGAAGGTTCATCACTCAAATGACTTCAATACACAGGTAGAGCCAAAGAGATGATCAATGAATCACGTGAAGATTCATCACTCAAATGACTTTAATACACAGGTAGAGCCAAAGAGATGATCAATGTAAAATCATGAAGATTCATCACTCAAATGACTTCAATACACAGGTAGAGCCAAAGAGATGATCAATGAATTACAGGAAGATTCATCACTCAAATGACTTCAATACACAGGTAGAGACAAAGAGATGATCAATGAATTACATGAAGGTTCATCACTCAAATGACTTCAATACACAGGTAGAGCCAAAGAGATGATCAATGAATTACAGGAAGATTCATCACTCAAATGACTTCAATACACAGGTAGAGCCAAAGAGATGATCAATGAATTACGTTAAGATTCATCACTCAAATGACTTTAATACACAGGTAGAGCCAAAGAGATGATCAATGTAAAATCAGGAAGATTCATCACTCAAATGACTTCAATACACAGGTAGAGCCAAAGAGATGATCAATGAATTACAGGAAGATTCATCACTCAAATGACTTCAATACACAGGTAGAGCCAAAGAGATGATCAATGAATTACATGAAGATTCATCACTCAAATTACTTCAATACACAGGTAGAGCCAAAGAGGTGATCAATGAATTACAGGAAGGCACATCACTCAAATGACTTAAATACACAGGTAGAGCCAAAGAGAGGATCAATGAATTACAGGAAGATTCATCTCTCAAATGACTTAAATACACAGGTAGAGCCAAAGAGATGATCAATGAATTACATGAAGATTCATCACTCAAATGACTTCAATACACAGGTAGAGCTAAAGAGATGATCAATGAATTACATGAAGAATTCATCACTCAAATGACTTAAATACACAGGTAGAGCCAAAGAGATGATCAACGAATTACAGGAAGATTCATCACTCAAATGACTTCAATACACAGGTAGAGCCAAAGAGATGATCAATGAATTACAGGAAGATTCATCACTCAAATGATTTCAATACACAGGTAGAGCCAAAGAGATGATCAATGAATTAATGGAAGATTCATCACTCAAATGACTTCAATACACAGGTAGAACCAAAGAGATGATCAATGAATTACAGGAAGATTCATCACTCAAATGACTTCAATACACAGGTAGAGCCAAAGAGATGATCAATGAATTACCGGAAGATTCATCACTCAAATGACTTCAATACACAGGTAGAGCCAAAGAGATGATCAATGAATTACATGAAGGTTCATCACTCAAATGACTTCAATACACAGGTAGAGCCAAAGAGATGATCAATGAATTACTTGAAGATTCATCACTCAAATGACTTTAATACACAGGTAGAGCCAAAGAGATGATCAATGTAAAATCATGAAGATTCATCACTCAAATGACTTCAATACACAGGTAGAGCCAAAGAGATGATCAATGAATTACAGGAAGATTCATCACTCAAATGACTTCAATACACAGGTAGAGACAAAGAGATGATCAATGAATTACATGAAGGTTCATCACTCAAATGACTTCAATACACAGGTAGAGCCAAAGAGATGATCAATGAATTACAGGAAGATTCATCACTCAAATGACTTCAATACACAGGTAGAGCCAAAGAGATGATCAATGAATTACATGAAGATTCATCACTCAAATTACTTCAATACACAGGTAGAGCCAAAGAGGTGATCAATGAATTACAGGAAGGCACATCACTCAAATGACTTAAATACACAGGTAGAGCCAAAGAGAGGATCAATGAATTACAGGAAGATTCATCTCTCAAATGACTTAAATACACAGGTAGAGCCAAAGAGATGATCAATGAATTACATGAAGATTCATCACTCAAATGACTTAAATACACAGGTAGAGCCAAAGAGATGATCAATGAATTACAGGAAGATTCATCACTCAAATGACTTCAATACACAGGTAGAGCCACAGAGATGATCAACGAATTACAGGAAGATTCATCACTCAAATGACTTCAATACACAGGTAGAGCCAAAGAGATGATCAATGAATTACAGGAAGATTCATAACTCAAATGATTTCAATACACAGGTAGAGCCAAAGAGATGATCAATGAATTAATGGAAGATTCATCACTCAAATGACTTCAATACTCAGGTAGAACCAAAGAGATGATCAATGAATTACAGGAAGATTCATCACTCAAATGACTTCAATACACAGGTAGAGCCAAAGAGATGATCAATGAATTACCGGAAGATTCATCACTCAAATGACTTCAATACACAGGTAGAGCCAAAGAGATGATCAATGAATTACATGAAGGTTCATCACTCAAATGACTTCAATACACAGGTAGAGCCAAAGAGATGATCAATGAATCACGTGAAGATTCATCACTCAAATGACTTTAATACACAGGTAGAGCCAAAGAGATGATCAATGTAAAATCATGAAGATTCATCACTCAAATGACTTCAATACACAGGTAGAGCCAAAGAGATGATCAATGAATTACAGGAAGATTCATCACTCAAATGACTTCAATACACAGGTAGAGACAAAGAGATGATCAATGAATTACATGAAGGTTCATCACTCAAATGACTTCAATACACAGGTAGAGCCAAAGAGATGATCAATGAATTACAGGAAGATTCATCACTCAAATGACTTCAATACACAGGTAGAGCCAAAGAGATGATCAATGAATTACGTTAAGATTCATCACTCAAATGACTTTAATACACAGGTAGAGCCAAAGAGATGATCAATGTAAAATCAGGAAGATTCATCACTCAAATGACTTCAATACACAGGTAGAGCCAAAGAGATGATCAATGAATTACAGGAAGATTCATCACTCAAATGACTTCAATACACAGGTAGAGCCAAAGAGATGATCAATGAATTACATGAAGATTCATCACTCAAATTACTTCAATACACAGGTAGATCCAAAGAGGTGATCAATGAATTACAGGAAGGCACATCACTCAAATGACTTAAATACACAGGTAGAGACAAAGAGAGGATCAGTGAATTACAGGAAGATTCATCTCTCAAATGACTTAAATACACAGGTAGAGCCAAAGAGATGATCAATGAATTACATGAAGATTCATCACTCAAATGACTTCAATACACAGGTAGAGCCAAAGAGATGATCAATGAATTACATGAAGAATTCATCACTCAAATGACTTAAATACACAGGTAGAGCCAAAGAGATGATCAATGAATTACAGGAAGATTCATCACTCAAAATACTTCAATACACAGGTAGTGCCAAAGAGATGATCAATGAATTACATGAAGATTCATCACTCAAATTACTTCAATACACAGGTAGAGCCAAAGAGATGATCAATGAATTACAGGAAGATTCATCACTCAAATGATTTCAATACACAGGTAGAGCCAAAGAGATGATCAATGAATTAATGGAAGATTCATTACTCAAATGACTTCAATATACAGGTAGAGCCAAGGAGATGATCAATGAATTACATGAAGATTTATCACTCAAATAACTTAAATACACAGGTAGAGCCAAAGAGATGATCAATGAATTACATGAAGATTCATCACTCAAATGACTTCAATACACAGGTAGAGCCAAAGAGATGATCAATGAATTACATGAAGATTCATCACTCAAATGACTTCAATACACAGGTAGAGCCAAAGAAATGATCAATGAATTACAGGAAGATTCATCACTCAAATGACTTCAATACACAGGTAGAGCCAAAGAGATGATCATTGAATTACATGAAGATTCATCACTCAAATGACTTCAATACACAGGTAGAGCCAAAGAAATAATCAATGAATTACATGAAGATTCATCACTCAAATTACTTCAATACACAGGTAGAGCCAAAGAGATGATCAATGAATTACAGGAATATTCATCACTCAAATGATTTCAATACACAGGTAGAGCCAAAGAGATGATCAATGAATTAATGGAAGATTCATTACTCAAATGACTTCAATATACAGGTAGAGCCAAAGAGATGATCAATGAATTACAGGAAGATTCATCACTCAAATGACTTTAATACCCAGGTAGAGCCAAAGAGATGATCAATGAATCACGTGAAGATTCATCACTCAAATGATTTCAATACACAGGTAGAGCCAAAGAGATGATCAATGAATTACATGAAGATTCATCACTCAAATGATTTCAATACACTGGTAGAGCCAAAGAAATGATCAATGAATTACAGTAAGATTCATCACTCAAATGACTTCAATACACAGGTAGAGCCAAAGAGATGATCAATGAATTACAGGAAGATTCATCACTCAAATGACTTCAATACACAGGTAGGGCCAAAGAGATGATCAATGAATTACATGAAGATTCATCACTCAAATTACTTCAATACACAGGTAGAGCCAAAGAGATGATCAATGAATTACAGGAAGATTCATCACTCAAATGATTTCAATACACAGGTAGAGCCAAAGAGATGATCAATGAATTAATGGAAGATTCATCACTCAAATGACTTCAATATACAGGTAGAGCCAAAGAGATGATCAATGAATTACATGAAGATTCATCACTCAAATGACTTCAATACACAGGTAGAGCCAAAGAGATGATCAATGAATTACAGGAAGATTCATCACTCAAATGATTTCAATACACAGGTAGAGCCAAAGAGATGATCAATGAATTAATGGAAGATTCATCACTCAAATGACTTCAATACACAGGTAGAGCCAAAGAGATGATCAATGAATTACAGGAAGATACATCACTCAAATGACTTCAATACACAGGTAGAGCCAAAGAGATGATCAATGAATTACAGGAAGGCACATCACTCAAATGACTTAAATACACAGGTAGAGCCAAAGAGAGGATCAATGAATTACAGGAGGGCACATTACTCAAATGACTTCAATACACAGGTAGAGCCAAAGAGATGATCAATGAATTACATGAAGATTCATCACTCAAATGACTTAAATACACAGGTAGAGCCAAAGAGATGATGAATGAATTAGAGGAAGATTCATAACTCAAATGACTTAAATACACAGGTAGAGCCAAAGAGATGATCAATGAATTACATGAAGATTCATCACTCAAATGACTTTAATACACAGGTAGAGCCAAAGAGATGATCAATGAATTACAGGATGATTCATCACTCAAATGACTTAAATACACAGGTAGAGCCAAAGAGATGATCAATGAATTACATGAAGATTCATCACTCAAATGACTTCAATACACAGGTAGAGCCACAGAGATGATCAATGAATTACAGGAAGGCACATCACTCAAATGACTTCAATGCACAGTTAGAGCCAAAGAGATGATCAATGTAAAATCAGGAAGATTCATCACTCAAATGATTTCAATACACAGGTAGAGCCAAAGAGATGATCAATGAATTACATGAAGATTCATCACTCAAATGACTTCAATACACAGGTAGAGCCAAAGAGATGATCAATGAATTACAGGAAGATTCATCACTCAAATGACTTCAATACACAGGAAGAGCCAAAGAGATGATCAATGAATTACAGGAAGATTCATCACTCAAATGACTTCAATACACAGGTAGAGCCAAAGAGATGATCAATGAATTAAAGGAAGATTCATCACTCAAATGACTTTAATACACAGGTAGAGCCAAAGAAATGATCAATGAATTACAGGAAGATTCATCACTCAAATGACTTCAATACACAGGTAGAGCCAAAGAGATGATCAATGAATTACAGGAAGATTCATCACTCAAATGACTTCAATACACAGGTAGAGCCAAAGAGATGATCAATGAATTACTTGAAGATTCATCACTCAAATGACTTCAATACACAGGAAGAGCCAAAGAGATGATCAATGAATTAAATGAAGATTCATCACTCAAATGACTTAAATACACGGGTAGAGCCAAAGAGATGATCAATGAATTACATGAAGATTCATCACTCAAATGACTTAAATACACAGGTAGAGCCAAAGAGATGATCAATGAATTACATGAAGATTCATCACACAAATGTCTTCAATACACAGGTAGAGCCAAAGAGATTTTCAATGAATTACAGGAAGGCACATCACTCAAATGACTTAAATACACAGGTAGAGCCAAAGAGATGATCAATGTAAAATCAGGAAGATTCATCTCTCAAATGATTTCAATACACAGGTAGAGCCAAAGAGATGATCAATGAATTACATGAAGATTCATCACTCAAAAGATTTCAATACACAGGTAGGGCCAAAGAAATGATCAATGAATTACAGGAAGATTCATCACTCAAATGACTTCAATACACAGGTAGAGCCAAAGAGATGATCAATGAATTACAGGAAAATTCATCACTCAAATGACTTCAATACACAGGTAGAGCCAAAGAGATGATCAATGAATTACATGAAGATTCATCACTCAAATGACTTCAATACACAGGTAGAGCCAAAGAGATGATCAATGAATTACAGGAAGATTCATCACTCAAATGACTTAAATACACAGGTAGAGCCAAAGAGATGATCAATGAATTACAAGAAGATTCATCACACAAATGACTTCAATACACAGGTAGAGCCAAAGAGATGATCAATGAATTACAGGAAGGCACATCACTCAAATGACTTAAATACACAGGTAGAGCCAAAGAGATGATCAATGTAAAATCAGGAAGATTCATCACTCAAATGATTTCAATACACAGGTAGAGCCAAAGAGATGATCAATGAATTACAGGAAGATTCATCACTCAAAAGATTTCAATACACAGGTAGGGCCAAAGAAATGATCAATGAATTACAGGAAGATTCATCACTCAAATGACTTCAATACACAGGTAGAGCCAAAGAGATGATCAATGAATTACAGGAAAATTCATCACTCAAATGACTTCAATACACAGGTAGAGCCAAAGAGATGATCAATGAATTACATGAAGATTCATCACTCAAATGACTTCAATACACAGGTAGAGCCAAAGAGATGATCAATGAATTACAGGAAGGCACATCACTCAAATGACTTCAATACACAGGTAGAGCCAAAGAGATGATCAAAGTAAAATCAGGAAGATTCATCACTCAAATGATTTCAATACACAGGTAGAGCCAAAGAGATGATCAATGAATTACATGAAGATTCATCACTCAAATGACTTCAATACACAGGTAGAGCCAAAGAGATGATCAATGAATTACATGAAGATTCATCACTCAAATGACTTCAATACACAGGTAGAGCCAAAGAGATGATCAATGAATTACAGGAAGATTCATCACTCAAATGACTTCAATACACAGGTAGAGCCAACGAGATGATCAATGAATTACAGGAAGATTCATCACTCAAATGACTTCAATACACAGGTAGAGCCAAAGAGATGATCAATGAATTACAGGAAGATTCATCACTCAAATGACTTCAATACACAGGTAGAGCCAAAGAAATGATCAATGAATTACAGGAAGATTCATCACTCAAATGACTTCAATACACAGGTAGAGCCAAAGAGATGATCAATGAATTACAGGAAGATTCATCACTCAAATGACTTCAATACACAGGTAGAGCCAAAGAGATGATCAATGAATTACTTGAAGATTCATCACTCAAATGACTTCAATACACAGGAAGAGCCAAAGAGATGATCAATGAATTAAATGAAGATTCATCACTCAAATGACTTAAATACACGGGTAGAGCCAAAGAGATGATCAATGAATTACATGAAGATTCATCACTCAAATGACTTAAATACACAGGTAGAGCCAAAGAGATGATCAATGAATTACATGAAGATTCATCACACAAATGTCTTCAATACACAGGTAGAGCCAAAGAGATTTTCAATGAATTACAGGAAGGCACATCACTCAAATGACTTAAATACACAGGTAGAGCCAAAGAGATGATCAATGTAAAATCAGGAAGATTCATCTCTCAAATGATTTCAATACACAGGTAGAGCCAAAGAGATGATCAATGAATTACATGAAGATTCATCACTCAAAAGATTTCAATACACAGGTAGGGCCAAAGAAATGATCAATGAATTACAGGAAAATTCATCACTCAAATGACTTCAATACACAGGTAGAGCCAAAGAGATGTTCAATGAATTACATGAAGATTCATCACTCAAATGATTTCAATACACAGGTAGAGCCAAAGAGATGATCAATGAATTACAGGAAGATTCATCACTCAAAAGATTTCAATACACAGGTAGGGCCAAAGAAATGATCAATGAATTACAGGAAGATTCATCACTCAAATGACTTCAATACACAGGTAGAGCCAAAGAGATGATCAATGAATTACAGGAAAATTCATCACTCAAATGACTTCAATACACAGGTAGAGCCAAAGAGATGATCAATGAATTACATGAAGATTCATCACTCAAATGACTTCAATACACAGGTAGAGCCAAAGAGATGATCAATGAATTACAGGAAGGCACATCACTCAAATGACTTCAATACACAGGTAGAGCCAAAGAGATGATCAAAGTAAAATCAGGAAGATTCATCACTCAAATGATTTCAATACACAGGTAGAGCCAAAGAGATGATCAATGAATTACATGAAGATTCATCACTCAAATGACTTCAATACACAGGTAGAGCCAAAGAGATGATCAATGAATTACATGAAGATTCATCACTCAAATGACTTCAATACACAGGTAGAGCCAAAGAGATGATCAATGAATTACAGGAAGATTCATCACTCAAATGACTTCAATACACAGGTAGAGCCAACGAGATGATCAATGAATTACAGGAAGATTCATCACTCAAATGACTTCAATACACAGGTAGAGCCAAAGAGATGATCAATGAATTACAGGAAGATTCATCACTCAAATGACTTCAATACACAGGTAGAGCCAAAGAGATGATCAATGAATTACATGAAGATTCATCACTCAAATAACTTCAATACACAGGTAGAGCCAAAGAGATGATCAATGAATTACATGTAGATTCATCACTCAAATGACTTCAATACACAGGTAGAGCCAACGAGATGATCAATGAATTACATGAAGATTCATCACTCAAATGACTTCAATACACAGGTAGAGCCAAAGAGGTGATCAATGAATTACAGGAAGGCACATCACTCAAATGACTTAAATACACAGGTAGAGCCAAAGAGAGGATCAATGAATTACAGGAAGATTCATCACTCAAATGACTTCAATACACAGGTAGAGCCAAAGAGATGATCAATGAATTACATGAAGATTCATCACTCAAATGACTTAAATACACAGGTAGAGCCAAAGAGATGATCAATGTAAAATCAGGAAGATTCATCACTCAAATGATTTCAATACACAGGTAGAGCCAAAGAGATGATCAATGAATTACAGGAAGATTCATCAGTCAAATGACTTCAATATACAGGTAGAGCCAAAGAGAGGATCAATGAATTACAGGAAGATTCATCACTCAAATGACTTCAATACACAGGTAGAGCCAAAGAGATGATCAATGAATTACATGAAGATTCATCACTCAAATGACTTAAATACACAGGTAGAGCCAAAGAGATGATCAATGTAAAATCAGGAAGATTCATCACTCAAATGATTTCAATACACAGGTAGAGCCAAAGAGATGATCAATGAATTAATGGAAGATTCATCACTCCAATGACTTCAATACACAGGTAGAGCCAAAGAGATGATCAATGTAAAATCAGGAAGATTCATCACTCAAATGACTTCAATACACAGGTAGAGCCAAAGAGATGATCAATGAATTACCGGAAGATTCATCACTCAAATGACTTCAATACACAGGTAGAGCCAAAGAGATGATCAATGAATTTCATGAAGGTTCATCACTCAAATGACTTCAATACACAGGTAGAGCCAAAGAGATGATCAATGAATTACAGGAAGATTCATCACTCAAATGACTTCAATACACAGGTAGACCCAAAGAGATGATCAATGAATTACGTGAATATTCATCACTCAAATGACTTTAATACACAGGTAGAGCCAAGGAGATGATCAATGTAAAATCAGGAAGATTCATCACTCAAATGACTTCAATACACAGGTAGAGCCAAAGAGATGATCAATGAATTACAGGAAGATTCATCACTCAAATGACTTCAATACACAGGTAGAGCCAAAGAGATGATCAATGAATTACATGAAGATTCATCACTCAAATTACTTCAATACACAGGTAGAGCCAAAGAGATGATCAATGAATTACAGGAAGATTCATCACTCAAATGACTTCAATACACAGGTAGAGCCAACGAGATGATCAATGAATTACATGAAGATTCATCACTCAAATGACTTCAATACACAGGTAGAGCCAAAGAGGTGCTCAATGAATTACAGGAAGGCGCTTCACTCAAATGACTTAAATACACAGTTAGAGCCAAAGAGAGGATCAATGAATTACAGGAAGATTCATCACTCAAATGACTTCAATACACAGGTAGAGCCAAAGAGATGATCAATGAATTACATGAAGATTCATCACTCAAATGACTTAAATACACAGGTAGAGCCAAAGAGATGATCAATGTAAAATCAGGAAGATTCATCACTCAAATGATTTCAATACACAGGTAGAGCCAAAGAGATGATCAATGAATTACGTGAATATTCATCACTCCAATGACTTTAATACACAGGTAGAGCCAAAGAGATGATCAATGTAAAATCAGGAAGATTCATCACTCAAATGACTTCGATACACAGGTAGAGCCAAAGAGATGATCAATGAATTACAGGAAGATTCATCACTCAAATGACTTCAATACACAGGTAGAGCCAAAGAGATGATCAATGAATTACATGAAGATTCATCACTCAAATGATTTCAATACACAGGTAGAGCCAAAGAAATGATTAATGAATTACAGGAAGATTCATCACTCAAATGACTTCAATACACAGGTAGAGCCAAAGAGATGATCAATGAATTACATGTAGATTCATCACTCAAATGACTTCAATACACAGGTAGAGCCAAAGAGATGATCAATGAATTACAGGAAGATTCATCACTCAAATGACTTCAATACACAGGTAGAGCCAAAGAGATGATCAATGAATTACATGAAGATTCATCACTCAAATGACTTCAATACACAGGTAGAGCCAAAGAGATGATCAATGTAAAATCAGGAAGATTCATCACTCAAATGATTTCAATACACAGGTAGAGCCAAAGAGATGATCAATGAATTACATGAAGATTCATCACTCAAATGATTTCAATACACAGGTAGAGCCAAAGAAATGATCAATGAATTACAGGAAGATTCATCACTCAAATGACTTCAATACACAGGTAGAGCCAAAGAGATGATCAATGAATTACATGTAGATTCATCACTCAAATTACTTCAATACACAGGTAGAGCCAAAGAGATGGTCAATGAATTACAGGAAGATTCATCACTCAAATGATTTCAATACACAGGTAGAGCCAAAGAGATGATCAATGAATTAATGGAAGATTCATCACTCAAATGACTTCAATATACAGGTAGAGCCAAAGAGATGATCAATGAATTACATGAAGATTCATCACTCAAATGACTTCAATACACAGGTAGAGCCAAAGAGATGATCAATGAATTACATGAAGGTTCATCACTCAAATAACTTCAATATACAGGTAGAGCCAGAGAGATGATCAATGAATTACATGAAGATTCATCACTCAAATGACTTTAATACACAGGTAGAGCCAAAGAGATGATCAATGAATTACGTGAAGATTCATCACTCAAATGACTTTAATACACAGGTAGAGCCAAAGAGATGATCAATGTAAAATCAGGAAGATTCATCACTCAAATGACTTCAATACACAGGTAGAGCCAAAGAGATGATCAATGAATTACAGGAAGATTCATCACTCAAATGACTTCAATACACAGGTAGAGCCAAAGAGATGATCAATGAATTACATGAAGATTCATCACTCAAATTACTTCAATACACAGGTAGAGCCAAAGAGATGATCAATGAATTACAGGAAGATTCATCACTCAAATGACTTCAATACACAGGTAGAGCCAACGAGATGATCAATGAATTACATGAAGATTCATCACTCAAATGACTTCAATACACAGGTAGAGCCAAAGAGGTGATCAATGAATTACAGGAAGGCACATCACTCAAATGACTTAAATACACAGTTAGAGCCAAAGAGAGGATCAATGAATTACATGAAGATTCATCACTCAAATGACTTCAATACACAGGGTAGCCAAAGAGATGATCAATGAATTACATGAAGATTCATCACTCAAATGACTTAAATACACAGGTAGAGCCAAAGAGATGATCAATGTAAAATCAGGAATATTCATCACTCAAATGATTTCAATACACAGGTAGAGCCAAAGAGATGATCAATGAATTACATGAAGATTCATCACTCAAATGATTTCAATACACAGGTAGAGCCAAAGAAATGATCAATGAATTACAGGAAGATTCATCACTCAAATGACTTCAATACACAGGTAGAGCCAAAGAGATGATCAATGAATTACATGAAGATTCATCACTCAAATGACTTCAATACACAGGTAGAGCCAAAGAGATGATCAATGAATTACATGAAGGTTCATCACTCAAATGACTTCAATATACAGGTAGAGCCAAAGAGATGATCAATGAATTACATGAAGATTCATCACTCAAATGACTTCAATACACAGGTAGAGCCAAAGAGATGATCAATGAATTACGTGAAGATTCATCACTCAAATGACTTTAATACACAGGTAGAGCCAAAGAGATGATCAATGTAAAATCAGGAAGATTCATCACTCAAATGACTTCAATACACAGGTTGAGCCAAAGAGATGATCAATGAATTACAGGAAGATTCATCACTCAAATGACTTCGATACACAGGTAGAGCCAACGAGATGATCAATGAATTACATGAAGATTCATCACTCAAATTACTTCAATACACAGGTAGAGCCAAAGAGATGATCAATGAATTACAGGAAGATTCATCACTCAAATGACTTCAATACACAGGTAGAGCCAACGAGATGATCAATGAATTACATGTAGATTCATCACTCAAATGACTTCAATACACAGGTAGAGCCAAAGAGGTGATCAATGAATTACAGGAAGGCACATCACTCAAATGACTTAAATACACAGGTAGAGCCAAAGAGAGAATCAATGAATTACAGGAAGATTCCTCACTCAAATGACTTCAATACACAGGTAGAGCCAAAGAGATGATCAATGAATTACATGAAGATTCATCACTCAAATGACTTCAATACACAGGTAGAGCCAAGGAGATGATCAATGAATTACAGGAAGGCACATCACTCAAATGACTTCAATACACAGGTAGAGCTAAAGAAATGATCAATGAATTACAGGAAGATTCATCACTCAAATGACTTCAATACACCGTTAGAGCCAAAGAGATGATCAATGAATTACATGAAGATTCATCACTCAAATGACTTCAATACACAGGTAGACCTAAAGAGATGATCAATGAATTACAGGAAGATTCATCACTCAAATGACTGCAATACACAGGTAGAGCCAAAGAGATGATCAATGAATTACATGAAGATTCATCACTGAAATGACTTCAATACACAGGTAGAGCCAAAGAAATGATCAATGAATTACAGGAAGATTCATCACTCAAATGACTTCAATACACAGGTAGAGCCAAAGATATGATCAATGAATTACATGAAGATTCATCACTCAAATGACTTCAATACACAGGTAGACCTAAAGATATGATCAATGAATTACAGGAAGATTCATCAGTCAAATGACTTAAATACGCAGGTAGATCCAAAGAGATGATCAATGAATTACATGAAGATTCATCACTCAAATGACTTCAATACACAGGTAGAGCCAAAGAGATGATCAATGAATTACAGGAAGGCACATCACTCAAATGACTTCAATACACAGGTAGATCCAAAGAGATGATCAATGAATTACAGGAAGGCACATCACTCAAATGACTTCAATACACAGGTAGAGCTAAAGAAATGATCAATGAATTACAGGAAGATTCATCACTCAAATGACTTCAATACACAGTTAGAGCCAAAGAGATGATCAATGAATTACATGAAGATTCATCACTCAAATGACTTCAATACACAGGTAGACCTAAAGAGATGATCAATGAATTACAGGAAGATTCATCACTCAAATGACTGCAATACACAGGTAGAGCCAAAGAGATGATCAATGAATTACATGAAGATTCATCACTGAAATGACTTCAATACACAGGTAGAGCCAAAGAAATGATCAATGAATTACAGGAAGATTCATCACTCAAATGACTTCAATACACAGGTAGAGCCAAAGATATGATCAATGAATTACATGAAGATTCATCACTCAAATGACTTCAATACACAGGTAGAGCCAAAGAGATGATCAATGAATTACTTGAAGATTCATCACTCAAATGACTTCAATATACAGGTAGAGCCAAAGAGATGATCAATGAATTACATGAAGATTCATCACTCAAATGACTTCAATACACAGGTAGAGCCAAAGAGATGATCAATGAATTACATGAAGGTTCATCACTCAAATAACTTCAATATACAGGTAGAGCCAGAGAGATGATCAATGAATTACATGAAGATTCATCACTCAAATGACTTTAATACACAGGTAGAGCCAAAGAGATGATCAATGAATTACGTGAAGATTCATCACTCAAATGACTTTAATACACAGGTAGAGCCAAAGAGATGATCAATGTAAAATCAGGAAGATTCATCACTCAAATGACTTCAATACACAGGTAGAGCCAAAGAGATGATCAATGAATTACAGGAAGATTCATCACTCAAATGACTTCAATACACAGGTAGAGCCAAAGAGATGATCAATGAATTACATGAAGATTCATCACTCAAATTACTTCAATACACAGGTAGAGCCAAAGAGATGATCAATGAATTACAGGAAGATTCATCACTCAAATGACTTCAATACACAGGTAGAGCCAACGAGATGATCAATGAATTACATGAAGATTCATCACTCAAATGACTTCAATACACAGGTAGAGCCAAAGAGGTGATCAATGAATTACAGGAAGGCACATCACTCAAATGACTTAAATACACAGTTAGAGCCAAAGAGAGGATCAATGAATTACATGAAGATTCATCACTCAAATGACTTCAATACACAGGGTAGCCAAAGAGATGATCAATGAATTACATGAAGATTCATCACTCAAATGACTTAAATACACAGGTAGAGCCAAAGAGATGATCAATGTAAAATCAGGAATATTCATCACTCAAATGATTTCAATACACAGGTAGAGCCAAAGAGATGATCAATGAATTACATGAAGATTCATCACTCAAATGATTTCAATACACAGGTAGAGCCAAAGAAATGATCAATGAATTACAGGAAGATTCATCACTCAAATGACTTCAATACACAGGTAGAGCCAAAGAGATGATCAATGAATTACATGAAGATTCATCACTCAAATGACTTCAATACACAGGTAGAGCCAAAGAGATGATCAATGAATTACATGAAGGTTCATCACTCAAATGACTTCAATATACAGGTAGAGCCAAAGAGATGATCAATGAATTACATGAAGATTCATCACTCAAATGACTTCAATACACAGGTAGAGCCAAAGAGATGATCAATGAATTACGTGAAGATTCATCACTCAAATGACTTTAATACACAGGTAGAGCCAAAGAGATGATCAATGTAAAATCAGGAAGATTCATCACTCAAATGACTTCAATACACAGGTTGAGCCAAAGAGATGATCAATGAATTACAGGAAGATTCATCACTCAAATGACTTCGATACACAGGTAGAGCCAACGAGATGATCAATGAATTACATGAAGATTCATCACTCAAATTACTTCAATACACAGGTAGAGCCAAAGAGATGATCAATGAATTACAGGAAGATTCATCACTCAAATGACTTCAATACACAGGCAGAGCCAACGAGATGATCAATGAATTACATGTAGATTCATCACTCAAATGACTTCAATACACAGGTAGAGCCAAAGAGGTGATCAATGAATTACAGGAAGGCACATCACTCAAATGACTTAAATACACAGGTAGAGCCAAAGAGAGAATCAATGAATTACAGGAAGATTCCTCACTCAAATGACTTCAATACACAGGTAGAGCCAAAGAGATGATCAATGAATTACATGAAGATTCATCACTCAAATGACTTCAATACACAGGTAGAGCCAAGGAGATGATCAATGAATTACAGGAAGGCACATCACTCAAATGACTTCAATACACAGGTAGAGCTAAAGAAATGATCAATGAATTACAGGAAGATTCATCACTCAAATGACTTCAATACACCGTTAGAGCCAAAGAGATGATCAATGAATTACATGAAGATTCATCACTCAAATGACTTCAATACACAGGTAGACCTAAAGAGATGATCAATGAATTACAGGAAGATTCATCACTCAAATGACTGCAATACACAGGTAGAGCCAAAGAGATGATCAATGAATTACATGAAGATTCATCACACAAATGACTTCAATACACAGGTAGAGCCAAAGATATGATCAATGAATTACATGAAGATTCATCACTCAAATGACTGCAATACACAGGTAGACCTAAAGAGATGATCAATGAATTACATGAAGATTCATCACTCAAATGACTTCAATACACAGGTAGAGCCAAAGAAATGATCAATGAATTACAGGAAGATTCATCACTCAAATGACTTCAATACACAGGTAGAGCCAAAGATATGATCAATGAATTACATGAAGATTCATCACTCAAATGACTTCAATACACAGGTAGACCTAAAGATATGATCAATGAATTACAGGAAGATTCATCAGTCAAATGACTTAAATACGCAGGTAGATCCAAAGAGATGATCAATGAATTACATGAAGATTCATCACTCAAATGACTTCAATACACAGGTAGAGCCAAAGAGATGATCAATGAATTACAGGAAGGCACATCACTCAAATGACTTCAATACACAGGTAGATCCAAAGAGATGATCAATGAATTACAGGAAGGCACATCACTCAAATGACTTCAATACACAGGTAGAGCTAAAGAAATGATCAATGAATTACAGGAAGATTCATCACTCAAATGACTTCAATACACAGTTAGAGCCAAAGAGATGATCAATGAATTACATGAAGATTCATCACTCAAATGACTTCAATACACAGGTAGACCTAAAGAGATGATCAATGAATTACAGGAAGATTCATCACTCAAATGACTGCAATACACAGGTAGAGCCAAAGAGATGATCAATGAATTACATGAAGATTCATCACTGAAATGACTTCAATACACAGGTAGAGCCAAAGAAATGATCAATGAATTACAGGAAGATTCATCACTCAAATGACTTCAATACACAGGTAGAGCCAAAGATATGATCAATGAATTACATGAAGATTCATCACTCAAATGACTTCAATACACAGGTAGAGCCAAAGAGATGATCAATGAATTACTTGAAGATTCATCACTTAAATGTCTTCAATACACAGGTAGAGCCAAAGAGATGATCAATGAATTACAGGAAGATTCATCAGTCAAATGACTTAAATACGCAGGTAGATCCAAAGAGATGATCAATGAATTACATGAAGATTCATCACTCAAATGACTTCAATACACAGGTAGAGCCAAAGAGATGATCAATGAATTACAGGAAGGCACATCACTCAAATGACTTCAATACACAGGTAGATCCAAAGAGATGATCAATGCATTACCGGAAGATTCATCACTTAAATGACTTCAATACACAGGTAGAGCTAAAGAGATGATCAATGAATTACATGAAGATTCATCACTCAAATGACTTCAATACACAGGTAGACCTAAAGAGATGATCAATGAATTACAGGAAGATTCATCACTCAAATTACTTCAACACACAGGTAGAGCCAAAGAGAGGATCAATGAATTACAGGAAGATTCATCACTCAAATGACTTCAATACACAGGTAGAGCCAAAGAGATGATCAATGAATTACAGGAAGGCACATCACTCAAATGACTTAAATACACAGGTAGAGCCAAAGAGATGATCAATGAATTACAGGAAGGCACATCACTCAAATGACTTAAATACACAGTTAGAGCCAAAGAGAGGATCAATGAATTACATGAAGATTCATCACTCAAATGACTTCAATACACAGGGTAGCCAAAGAGATGATCAATGAATTACATGAAGATTCATCACTCAAATTACTTCAATACACAGGTAGAGCCAAAGAGATGATCAATGAATTACATGAAGATTCATCACTCAAATGACTTAAATACACAGGTAGAGCCAAAGAGATGATCAATGAATTACATGAAGATTCATCACTCAAATGATTTCAATACACAGGTAGAGCCAAAGAAATGATCAATGAATTACAGGAAGATTCATCACTCAAATGACTTCAATACACAGGTAGAGCCAAAGAGATGATCAATGAATTACATGAAGATTCATCACTCAAATTACTTCAATACACAGGTAGAGCCAAAGAAATGATCAATGAATTACAGGAAGATTCATCACTCAAATGATTTCAATACACAGGTAGAGCCAAAGAGATGATCAATGAATTACATGAAGATTCATCACTCAAATGACTTCAATATACAGGTAGAGCCAAAGAGATGATCAATGAATTACATGAAGATTCATCACTCAAATGACTTCAATACACAGGTAGAGCCAAAGAGATGATCAATGAATTACATGAAGGTTCATCACTCAAATGACTTCAATATACAGGTAGAGCCAAAGAGATGATCAATGAATTACATGAAGATTCATCACTCAAATGACTTCAATACACAGGTAGAGCCAAAGAGATGATCAATGAATTACGTGAAGATTCATCACTCAAATGACTTTAATACACAGGTAGAGCCAAAGAGATGATCAATGTAAAATCAGGAAGATTCATCACTCAAATGACTTCAATACACAGGTTGAGCCAAAGAGATGATCAATGAATTACAGGAAGATTCATCACTCAAATGACTTCGATACACAGGTAGAGCCAACGAGATGATCAATGAATTACATGAAGATTCATCACTCAAATTACTTCAATACACAGGTAGAGCCAAAGAGATGATCAATGAATTACAGGAAGATTCATCACTCAAATGACTTCAATACACAGGTAGAGCCAACGAGATGATCAATGAATTACATGTAGATTCATCACTCAAATGACTTCAATACACAGGTAGAGCCAAAGAGGTGATCAATGAATTACAGGAAGGCACATCACTCAAATGACTTAAATACACAGGTAGAGCCAAAGAGAGAATCAATGAATTACAGGAAGATTCATCACTCAAATGACTTCAATACACAGGTAGAGCCAAAGAGATGATCAATGAATTACATGAAGATTCATCACTCAAATGACTTCAATACACAGGTAGAGCCAAGGAGATGATCAATGAATTACAGGAAGGCACATCACTCAAATGACTTCAATACACAGGTAGAGCTAAAGAAATGATCAATGAATTACAGGAAGATTCATCACTCAAATGACTTCAATACACAGTTAGAGCCAAAGAGATGATCAATGAATTACATGAAGATTCATCACTCAAATGACTTCAATACACAGGTAGACCTAAAGAGATGATCATTGAATTACAGGAAGATTCATCACTCAAATGACTTCAATACACAGGTAGAGCCAAAGATATGATCAATGAATTACATGAAGATTCATCACTCAAATGACTTCAATACACAGGTAGAGCCAAAGAGATGATCAATGAATTACTTGAAGATTCATCACTTAAATGTCTTCAATACACAGGTAGAGCCAGAGAGATGATCAATGAATTACAGGAAGATTCATCAGTCAAATGACTTAAATACGCAGGTAGATCCAAAGAGATGATCAATGAATTACATGAAGATTCATCACTCAAATGACTTCAATACACAGGTAGAGCCAAAGAGATGATCAATGAATTACAGGAAGGCACATCACTCAAATGACTTCAATACACAGGTAGATCCAAAGAGATGATCAATGCATTACCGGAAGATTCATCACTTAAATGACTTCAATACACAGGTAGAGCTAAAGAGATGATCAATGAATTACATGAAGATTCATCACTCAAATGACTTCAATACACAGGTAGACCTAAAGAGATGATCAATGAATTACAGGAAGATTCATCACTCAAATTACTTCAACACACAGGTAGAGCCAAAGAGAGGATCAATGAATTACAGGAAGATTCATCACTCAAATGACTTCAATACACAGGTAGAGCCAAAGAGATGATCAATGACTCACAGGAAAACTTCTGACTCTAATACTAAAGAACACATACAAAAATATTGTTGACTTTAAATCCCATGGTACATCGTATAATATACCCAGAAATCATGATTTCTGTGTACAGATTTTTTAGAATAATAACAAACTTACAACTCTACCCTTGGCGTAGAAGTTTAGAAGTTATTCTTAGAAATTGATTCTACTGAAGTGAGTTCGATCCACATAAAGTCAAAGACATTTTTTGTGTTAATCTAACTTAAGAAATACTTTATGATGGAGTTGCTCGTGGTAACCACCAAGTTTTGCCAAAGGTAGTAAATTATATCTGCTCCTAGTATCCCTTTCTATTACGAGTGGTGCTATGGATCTAACTCCCCATATTTATTTCAATGTAAACTATCACAAATCCAGATAGCAAATAAGAAGGCTGGTTAGAGCAAGTTTTCAGCTACAAAACACAGTAGCCCAGTCGACTGGGCCTGTAGAATACACCGACTGCATGTGTGCTGCGGGGTAAGACCCTGCAACGAATGTTCTGGATATGACATTAAGCAATTAAATGGTAAGGCTCCAGTAATACTGGAGCTTTGGGGAATGCAGAGTACCTGTTCATTGCCGTTGCTTCCAGGGTCACACTGATCCGGTATGGTAGCACCTGATTAGGTCCTATTTATGGGTCAAATAGAACAAACTGTGTATGCAAACAAATGACTTATATAGCAATACTTCAATCCATTTATCTATGTGTAGACAAGAGCTCAGGTTGGTTTAAGAATGTTATGAACAAAATGTGTTTACAAATTATATATATATATATATATATATATATATAACTTATACAGCACTTTGGAATACAGACGTGATCTCGTGAAGAGACAAATTACACTCTGTAAGAATAGCATCCATGCACTAAATCTTGAATCACAAAAAATACAAGACCTACTCGAAAGCTTCATTACACCTGCATAACTCCACGAACTAGAGTCATTAACGTAGTCATTAACAAAAGTAATTACGAACACAAACTTACTCTTCAAAAAAAGCTCAACAACCTCTACAAAGGCCATTTACTCATTCTAAATAATATTGACAAATATATATGTGTGTGTGTGTGTGTGTCTGTGTGTGTGTATGTGTGTGTAAATAGGATTTAGCATTGAATAAGCTACAATGATCGATATGCCATAAAACCCAATCAAACCAAATCATATATATTTAATATATATGTGTAAACAGGATATTTTGGTGAAATCGTCAATATCCCATATTTTTTCTTGTTACTAATAACAGTTGGATCGGACTACGAGGAGACAACGAAACAGAAGCGTGTCATTGAATTCTAAACTTAAAACTCATGTTGAACACTTTCTTCGATGACAGGAGCATCGTCGTCAGCAGTTTCTAAGTGGTTACCCATCTACGTACTGAATAGCTTTATCGACGCTTAACTTCGAGGATCTGGTGGGAAACGGTACATTAAATAAAAGTAATTTACCAGAAGTGTCAAACTAAGCAATGCTTTCTAAATTACAACAATACCATTCTCTTTGGACACTTTCGGGTTGTGAATTGGTTAGTAAGTTTTGTGAATCAATTCTTCAACTTATCTTCTTCCCAACCCCTATCACATTCTACTTCTCCATTTTTTCATATCGGTTTCGTTTTCTTTGCTTTATTGGCATATTAACCTACATGGGTTATTTAGGGCATCCTTGTAGAAGAATTATAGAGGTACTATTTGATCTCATAGGAGGGAGGATAAGGGGATTCATACCTTTCCCAAGTGAAAGTACCAACGCGACTGGAGTTCGAACTTGCTTATTACAATTTCACAGTGCAACATGTTACCCACCACGCCACTAGGACTTTCCTTTTTCTTTTCATCTTAACTTTCTTTTTTCTCTTCTTCTTCTTCTTCTTCTTCTTCTTCTTCTTCTTCTTCTTCTTCTTCTTCTTCTTCTTCTTCTTCTTCTTCTTCTTCTTCTTCTCCCAACTTCTTTACTTTTTCATCTTCCTTTTCCAGGCTGTTTTCCGACTATTAACGATAATTTTCTTTCCTTTCTTCTCTTTCTTTTTCGTTTGTGTTAAAGCCATAATATTTAAGCATATTAGTTCTTCAAGTTAAATTTCTTCTTCTTCTTCTTCTTCTTCTTCTTCTTCTTCTTCTTCTTCTTCTTCTTCTTCTTCTTTCAGTTATGGGGACATATTCTACCATACCCCAAAGATGAACTCGTCTAATCTAAACATATTCTCCTAGCTTAGCTCGCTCGGAGGGAACAACTTCTCGTTCCTTACGAGACATTTGACAGACGGACTGCAAGCCGAGCACGGCTAGTACTTCTTTTGTATGACTTCCTTTTTTTCTGCTAATACAATAACGTTTACCTGTCACCCGTTGTTCGAGTTGTTCTTCCACCAGTCTTATCTGAAGACCACAACACTTTCCTTCTTTTATCTACCTCAGTTCAGATATTTTCCTCTTCCTTCACGACTTCGTCTTCATTACTGTTAATGACCTTAGATAATATCTAATCCAGTTAGTATCGAGGACAATGAGCTTTATTTGTTAATATTCAATTCAATAACGATTTCCCCAAAGCTAACTGAATCAAAGTGAAAACAGAATAAATATATGATGCCCCGTTCATCTTAGCATATTTTTTGTAGAATTCTTTATTCAGCACACGGATAGTCTAAAGATGGCATATATAAGATGAGCTTAGAGGCGCTCCTGATATAACGGTTATCGTTGTAGGAAACAACACGAGTTCAAATACGGTTTGAATTTTACATTGTGCTAATGCCCTTGGGAAAGTTATGAATCTAGCTTTTATGGGTAAATAGTTGGGACAATTTGGGCAATTTAAACTTAGTAGAGCAACCGGGCCAGGAAAAAGAAAACGCTTATTTCAAACCGGTTACACAGAGCTTAAAAACTGACCTTATGTCACACCCTGCTCGTGTGGGGTAGGTTTGCTAAATGAAGATATATGTATAAGATGGGATTGGTATTTTAGGACATATATTTAGCACGACATAAATAGGTAACCTAACACAATGTTACGTAGCATCTACCAGCATTCTCTTTCTTTTTCTGACGTAACGAGAGTAGCAATATAGTGGCTTCTGAACAGTCGTTGAAAAGGAAAAGGAACACTGCGCTTGTGGAATTCAGTTCTGACCACTGAGACTCAGAGATTGTCAGCTTCTTAAAAAGGACCCGGTCCGTCGTTTCCAAAGACAGGTCTGAGGCGGAACCACTCACGGTGATGTACAACAAATTTGTCTCCTCCTGAGGGCCGAGAATAACGAGGGCCATATTATGCTGGCTTTCTTCTTCCTGCTGGGTATCAGGGTCAATGCCACCTTCTAAATTGAGGAGTTGGGTATGGTGTTCAAGCAAAGGACCGAAGGATGGCCCAGGGAAAGCTACACGTGTTCCAGGGGGACTATATTCCTTTCCCGTGGTGTAGTCGTTATCGTCGTAGGAAATGGACACGGCGACACGAGTTCAAATCCTGGACGTGACTGACTGCATTTCACATAGCACTAATACCCTTGGGAAAGGTATGAATCCAATTATTCTCCCTCCAGCTATGGGTAAATAATAGGACAGACTGGGTTCTTCAGCCTTGGTTAGGCAACTAGTCTAGGAGAAGGAAAACTCTGAATTCAAACCTGTTAAACTCCGCTTAAAAAATTGACCTTGTGTCATATCCTGCTCGAGCGGAGGGGTTGGGTAAATAGTATATTCCTTTCCACATGACCCATGTGACTCTGGTGTAGCTGGCCGATGAATGGTCGGTTGTTTGACTGATTGGTTGACGTTGGTTAGTTTTACGGCATATCAACTCTTGTTGGGTTATTTTATCTCGAAGTCAGTTTAGTAATCATGGTATCTAATTATATATAACACAATAATCTATCTCTGCAACAATCTAAAACAGGTGAATACTTCACATTTAGTTACAATATTAATGTTTTAAGAGCGAGTGTATGAATAAAATTCACGATCATTTTAAGCATTATCTCAGACATTTATTTGACCCAGAGATTAGGATCCTTACCTGGGAGTAATGGCAACAACATTACCCTGAGCTCCGAAAGGAGAGTCTCACTATTTTCGAATATTTGCTTCATTTATTTAGGCTGATTCGTTCTTCGGGCTGGTACAAGTGTATGTATTCACCTTACTTTCTGTTTATTGGCGTTTTTTCGACACAATGTCATTTTTAAAGCGGATACTCTCCAGCGTTCAGATAGTTGCGTCGCAATTCTCCTTTGAGGCGTAGAGGAGACCTCGTCGCGCAGTGACCAACGTGCTTGACCACGATACGGTATTAAGCGAATTCGAACTCAAGTAGCGCTATTGTGGTCACTTTTGGACAAATATTCTTTGGAAAGGTGTGAATCCCCTGATTACACACCTATGAGTTAAATATTACCACTCTACAATTCTTCTTCAAGAATGGTTTTTGCATTAAATAATCTGCGAAGAATGATATGCCATTAAACAAAGAAACCAAATCAAACCAAACCAAACTAGGTGGGCTGTTAAAATAGTTGCATAAAAATCGGACTATATTCTTTTCTTTGTTTACGATAACTAGATCTGATCTCTTATCCTAGATTAGGTACATCGTTCAAATTATCGAGTCCCAAATAATTTTACGTTTTCCTTCTTTAGAACAATTGCCCAATCGGATGGGGTTGCAAAATACACTGATTGCATCTCTGCAGAGGCTTAAGACGCCCAATAAGTTTCCTGGATATGACACTAAACAATTTCATGGTGAAGCTTTAGTAATGCTGGAGTTTTGGGGAATGCGGAGTACCCCTTCATTACTATGGCTCACAGGTCCACTCTGGCACGGAGTAGAATGTACCTGAGAGGGTCCTATCTACGAGTCAAATAGAATTAATCTGTGTGCTTGTGCTAAACTGTTTGAAATAGAACTGATTTTACATTTAACTTTGTATATTGCCCAGTGGGCAATGGCTGTATAATACATCAACTTCTTCCATGCAGAGGAGTGAGACTCCCCCAACTAGTTTCCTGGATATGACACTAAACAATCTGATGGCGAGGCTTCAGTAATGCTGAATTGTTTGAAGTAGAACTGTTTTGATGTACATTTTGTTTTTTTTAGTAGAGGAATTCTATTCAACATTACTCATTTGTTTGCACACAGTTTAATGGTTCCAAGTATTGCTATGTATCTCTGACTATTCAATTTAACATCAGTCATTGGTTTGCACACAGTTAAATGATAAGACAGTTCTATTTGATCTACAGATAGGACCCTAACAGGTACTACCACTCCGGCAAAAAGAGGACCTAGGAGTAATGGCAATAAAGGGTCACTCCACATTTCCCAAAGCTAACCATCAGATAATTTAGTGTCATATCCAGGACACACATTAGGGTAGGTCTTACGCCTCTGCAGAGATGCAGTCGGTGTTTTCTACAGCCCCAGCCGACTGAGCTGAATATGCAATGAGCGCAGTTCTTTAACCTCTCAGCATAAAGTAACCCAAGTCGATTTGACATGCCGTTAAAATCAGTTAGTCAATCAATCGACTAAATGTCTGCATATATCGATTTAACGACGAGTTTATTGTTGTGTGTTGTGTCCATCTTAACCCTTTCACAGCGATGTGTATCAGTAATCAAACTTTTTTGCATCTATTGTCGAATTTCATGCCGTGTGCGACTTTAGTCGAATTTACTTTCTGTTTGTTGGTCGGTATTTTCCACGCGTCGGAGAATTTTGGAGAGAAGGTTCTCGTTATGCTGAAACCAGTATCGACTATTTTTGCAATATTTCTCATTCAGATTGTTGCCATGGAAACGAGCAGAGGTTAACGATATCAGTCACATTCAGAGTCTGGAAGAAAATCATGCATGATTCAGACTTAGAACAGCATGAAATTAGCGACTACAGAGTCGATTTTGATTATGATGACTCAAATATAGAAGATGCACATGCTGCTGTACATAACTCGGTGTCTTAGAGTAAATCAAGAAACTGACTAATTTTATTGCGAAAGGTTTCTTCAATTTATTTCAACACCATAACATTTACATCATTATAAACATTTTATGGTTCCGGGAAGGTTTTTGCGTAATGTTTTTAACATCCTTTTTTTTTTCTTTGAAAATGTTCCAGAAGGAAATTTTCGCCACTAGATGCCGTTTAATGTTTAAAGACGTGTATATTTCATTTAGAATGTTAAAAGTATCAGATGACGTATTCTGTTTATTCCATGAAATACTGGAAATTCCACTTCATTTTTTAAGAACTCTCCAGCCGATTTGTTCTCCGGGCTTCTTCAAATATATGTATCTATTTTGCCTCCTAGTTATAGACATGTTTCGACACAAGGTAATTTCTATGAAGCAGAGACTAAAAATAGCTATAAAATGAGAACACGGCTTAGGAAAAAAATGTACTACACTCTCATCCTAATCGTTATTCTCGGCTTAATGCTGAAGATTGGTTGGTCGGTTTTGTTGCATGTCAACTCGGATTATGCAAGTCAGTCTTTTTTGCTATCAATTACATGAACTAAAGTAATTAATAATAATCATTTGGAAAAAATTATAACTTCAAGTAACTATTCTTAATCCAAATAATTGGTACACAATCATATGGTTTCAAGTATTCCGATTTAATACCAATAATTTTCAAACAGATCAATTTGATCCATAGATGGAGCTATAACAGGCACTACCACTCAGTGTAAGAGTGGACCTGGGAGTAATGGCAATGGAGTAGCGACTCCACACTCTCCAGAGATCCAGAACTGGAACCTCCCTACTAGATACAGTTTAGTGTCATACCCAGGACACACCTTTTTATTGCTTTTTAAAATCTTTCTGCAAGGGTTAAAGTATTTTGGTTGCAATGTCAAAACTGTTGAATGCAGTAATCAATAATGGGATTTAACCGACTTCCCACCAAGTCAGGATGTGACACAATGTCATTTTATTGAGGTTGGGGCTACACATAAATCGAATGAGCGGCCATCACAAAAATGTTTCGTCTCTTCGGCATTCCTCATATTGGGGTGCCTCAAGCGCTTACTTAGCCCTGGAAAGCAGTTATTGCCGTAAGGGGAAAGACCTTAAAATTCAAATTAATAACACCCACCTGACGCGAACGACAGACAGTCCCATGTTATCATTACAGTAAAAAATAATACCTAAAAATGATCTTCATTACAATTATTCCTTGATCTGAGTGTTAATATCTTTTGTGGTTTTATCGATGGATTATTTTTGGTCCTTTTAAAAATTATTTGTATTTGATAAGAAAGCTTGAAGCGTATAGCTGTGTATAGATTATTTGTATTAAGTTAAAAAACATGAATGATATAGCTGTGTACAAATGATTTCTGTTGGATAAAAAAGCTTGAAAGATATATAGCTGAGTACAAATTATTTGTATAAGATAAGACAGCTTGAAACGTAACGCCATGTACAAATTAATTGTATAAAAGACTGTTAATTGATTCTATCATCGTTTCCTAAGTAATAGTTACTTGAATCTATATAATTACTGTATTTAGAGAGGAAGGACTGAATTGTAATAATTATGTTTGCGTTAAACTGGCAAGTTGGTGTCCCTTAGCACTGATATCGATGTATTAGGCTGGTGTACTGGTCTGAAAAAGAAAAAAATCCCGTAAATTTAACTGAATTTTAGAAATATTCTTCAGATAAAAGTGTATCATATCTTCCTTCAAATAAGCTAAGTCAGTGTCTCCATACACCATTCAGCGAAACAGATATCGTCATATGAAATCGCTGACCAGAGTTCAAATCCTGGACAAGGCTGCTTGTTTTTCTCTTTCAACTCATCCCTTTCAGAAAGTCATGAATTTATTTAGTCTTTCCCAAATTATGAGTAAATAGTCGGACAGACTAGGTTCTTAACCCGTGGTTCGGCAACCAGTCTTGGAGAAAAAAACTCAGTTCAAACCAGCCTCATTCCGCTTAGAAATTGACCTTGTGTCACATCATGCCCGTGGCGGATGGGTTGGGTAAATACACCATTTTCCGTGAATAAATTCACTACCACCAGTTTCTTTTATTAAAAAAATCAACTTTCTTCTAAACCAAAGACGCCAGAATTAGGTGTACTTATTTTTAGACTGCTACATGTTCATATGTTTGCTTACAGAGTTTCAATGCAGAAGAATTTGGTGATATATAATAGCTAATTATATCCGTTTTGATTGTATATTGTTCCTCTAAAAATCATAATGGCCTGATTCGTTAATTTAAATTAACTTCTTCATATAATGCATACATTGCTCATAATTTTATTAGAGAAATGCATTGAAAATCGTAACAGGGAAGAGTCCTTGTGACGCAGTGGTTAAGGTGTAGCACTGCAATATCGTAGTATGCAAGATCGAACTCCAGTTGCGCTATTACATTCACTTTTGTACTAATACGCTTAGAAAAGATAGGAGTCTCTCTTATCCCGACTCTAAGCAATTGGTTAAATAGTACCACTACTGTTCTACAAGAATGCCTTTTGTATTTAATAACCCATGAAGGCTGATATGCCATTAAATAAAGGAACTAAACCAAAATCATAGAGAAATACTTAATTACAACAATCTGTGTTCAAATTATTACTATTAAAAATAATTAGTTGAAGCTATAGGGTGTCCTCGTAGTGTAATGGTTAAAACGCTGGCCTTGAAATCCTATAAGCAAGTACGAACTCCAGTCACGGTATTATGTTCACTTTCGGATAAATACCCTTGGGAAAGGCAAGAACCCGCTAATCCCCAAGCTACGGGTTAAATAGTACAACTAGTGTTCTTGTACGAGGATGTATTTGGCGTTAAATAACCTAAGAAGGTTTATATGCCATTAAACAACTAACTAACTTGAAGCTATAATTTTTGCAAAGTATTATCATAGCTTTTGAAACGATCTAATACCTGAAGCCATACAATTGTGAACAAATTATTAGAATTAGTTTGGAATACTTGAAACCGTAACCGTAAGTACAGTTTCAATGTCAAAAACAGTTCAATTTCAAACAATTCAATTTAGCATAAGTACACAGTTTAAATGTAAGTACAGTTTCATTGAGAAAACATCTTTATTTTAAACTATTCAGTTTAGTATAAGTACAGATTTTGTTTACACACAGTTACATGTCAAAACAGTTCTATGTTAAATAATTCAGCTTAGAGTAAATACAGTTTCAATGTCAAAAAACAGTTCTATTTGAAATAATTCAGTTTAGCATAAACACGCAGTTTAACTGTAAGTACGGTTTCATTTTCAAAAACATTTCATTTTCAAGCTATTCAGTTTTATTTCAAACAGTTCAGTTTAGCATAAGTATGCCGTTAGTTCTATTTAACCCATAGATCAGGCCCTATCAGGTGCTACCACGCCGGACCAGAGTGGACCGGGGAGCAATGGCAATGAAGGGGTGCTCCGTATTCCCCAAGGCGCCAGCATTACAGGGACCTCACCATCAGACTGTTTAGTGTCATATCAGGACACTCGTTGGTGGGGGGTCTTACCCCTCTGCAGAGGTGCAGTCAGTATATTCTACAGCCCGCCGACTGGGAAATACACAGAGTTGAATATCAAACAGTTTTATTTCAGATAATTCAGTTCAGTATAAGTACACAGTTTAAACGTCAAAATAGTTCTATTTCGAGCAATTCAGTTTAGCACTAGTACGCAGTTCCAATGTCAAAACATTTCTATTTGAAACAATTTAGTTTAGCATAAATACGCAGTTTAAATGCAAAAATCAGTATAGTGAAAGAAGCACGGTTTAGTTCTATTTAACCCATAGATAGGACCCATATTAGGTGCTACCACTCTGGGCCACAGTGGACTTGGGAGCTATGGCAATAAATAGGTACTCCGAATTCCCCAAAGCTCCAGCATCACTGGAACCTCACCATCAGATTGTTTAGTGTCATATCTAGGACACTCGTTGGGGGATTTACCCCTCTACAGAGGTGCAGTCGGTGTATTCTACAACCCCAGCCGACTGGGTAATAAAGTTATTATTGTTTCCAAATAATTATCATTATTTACTTGAAACTATTCAATTCTGTATAAATTATTTGTAGTAAAAATAGTTATTCAAAGTTGTAATTATTTTTTTACAAATGATTTAAATCATTATTTATTTCAAATGAGTGAAAATTATTATAGTACTGTGAAAGTTACAGGATGTGGAAACAAAATATGGAATAATTCTTAAAACATTTTTTTTTATCTTAGTCCAATTTTTGAATAAAAAACACAATAAATCTAAATTTTCATGATTAGCTCTATTATTCAAGCAGTTTTTTAAATTAAAATTCAGCCCATTATGAGTGAGCAAGAAAAGAAACGACAAAGAATCAATGATTTGCTAAACACCGAAACCAAGTTAAAGTTTCTTTGTCTACTGTATACAAAGCAAGAAAAATTCTTTTACAGCAAAGAGATTTCTAAGGAAAAGTAGGGAGTGAAGGATTTAATAAAAAAAAAAAAACCAAAAGAAGGCTTTTTGACTACTCTCGCTGTGGTGATTAAAGACCCCACAAAGTCAATAAAAATCACGCTAATGAATTGAAAGTCAACGAGAAATCTGTAAGGACAGTAATAAGACAAGATTTAAGCCCAGACCTTAACACCCTTGATTACGTTATATGGGACGTTTTAGAAAACAAAACATATGCTTGCCCAGTCGGCTGGGGCAGTAAAATATACCAACTGCACCTCTGCGGAGGGGTAAGATCCCACCCCCACGAGTGTCCTGGATATGACACTAAACAATCTGATGGTGTGGTTCCAGTGATGCTGGGGCTTTGGGGAATTAGGAGCCCCCCTTCATTGCCATTACTCCCAGGTCCATTCCTGGCCCGGAATGGTAACACCTGTTTGGGCCCTATCTATGGGTTAAATAGAACTTACTGCATACTAATGTTAAACTGAATTGTTTAAAATAGAACTGTTTGACTAAAGTAAATAGCTTGAAATAGAAATGTTTTTGACAATACAACTGTACTTACATTTAAACTGCGTGCTAATGCTAAACTGAATTGTTTGAAATAGAACTGACAATTTGTGTAAAAATAGATTTGGCATGAAATAACCTACAAAGGTTAATATGCCATAAAACCCAAACAACCAACCAACAACCAAAACATATGCAACTTTCTATCCAAATATTGGTTTGCTTAAGACTTCTATTGAGGAATGGAATAAAATGTCTGAAGAATTTATTTTGAAGGCATGCAAATCGTTTTAAAGGCGTGTTGATACAATAATTGAAAAAAATTGCGGCCACATTGAGTAAATTTACTATTTTGTGTCTATCTTCTTATTTTGTTGTTTATTTTTTAAAAATTAAATTAATCTTGTTTTATAATAGAGTTGTTTCTTGTTTTACTAGAATATTCCTAATTTTGCTTCTGCACTCTATAATACTCATGAATTGTATTAATTACTGACCACTGACAATCCCTTTCTATCTAATTTTCAATGCATTTCTATTGTCAAATTTACTGTTCGTGTCTATTTTTTTATTTTGTTGTTTATCTTTTTAAATCAAAATTATTCTTGTTTTATAATAGAATCGTTTCTTATTATACTAAAATATTCCTAATTTTGCTTCTGCATCCTCTACTGTTTCGTGTCTACTTATTTTGTTGTTTATTCATTTTAATTAAAAATTAATCTTGTTTTATAATAGAGTCGTTTATTATTATACTAAAATATTCCTAATTTTGCTTCCGCACCCTCTACTGTTTCGTGTCTACTTATTTTGTTGTTTATTCATTTTAATTAAAAATTAATCTTGTTTTATAATTGAGTCGTTTGTTATTATACTCGAATATTCCTAATTTTGCTTCCGCACCCTCTACTGTTTCGTGTCTACTTATTTTGTTGTTTATTCATTTTAATTAAAAATTAATCTTGTGTTATAATAGAGTCGTTTATTATTATACTAAAATATTCCTAATTTTGCTTCCGCACCCTCTACTGTTTCGTGTCTACTTATTTTGTTGTTTATTCATTTTAATTAAAAATTAATCTTGTTTTATAATAGAGTCGTTTATTATTATACTAAAATATTCCTAATTTTGCTTCCGCACCCTCTACTGTTTCGTGTCTACTTATTTTGTTGTTTATTCATTTTAATTAAAAATTAATCTTGTTTTATAATAGAGTCGTTTATTATTATACTAAAATATTCCTAATTTTGCTTCCGCACCCTCTACTGTTTCGTGTCTACTTATTTTGTTGTTTATTCATTTTAATTAAAAATTAATCTTGTTTTATAATAGAGTCGTTTATTATTATACTAAAATATTCCTAATTTTGCTTCCGCACCCTCTACTGTTTCGTGTCTACTTATTTTGTTGTTTATTCATTTTAATTAAAAATTAATCTTGTTTTATAATTGAGTCGTTTGTTATTATACTCGAATATTCCTAATTTTGCTTCCGCACCCTCTACTGTTTCGTGTCTACTTATTTTGTTGTTTATTCATTTTAATTAAAAATTAATCTTGTTTTATAATAGAGTCGTTTATTATTATACTAAAATATTCCTAATTTTGCTTCCGCACCCTCTACTGTTTCGTGTCTACTTATTTTGTTGTTTATTCATTTTAATTAAAAATTAATCTTGTTTTATAATAGAGTCGTTTATTATTATACTAAAATATTCCTAATTTTGCTTCCGCACCCTCTACTGTTTCGTGTCTACTTATTTTGTTGTTTATTCATTTTAATTAAAAATTAATCTTGTTTTATAATAGAGTCGTTTATTATTATACTAAAATATTCCTAATTTTGCTTCCGCACCCTCTACTGTTTCGTGTCTACTTATTTTGTTGTTTATTCATTTTAATTAAAAATTAATCTTGTTTTATAATAGAGTCGTTTATTATTATACTAAAATATTCCTAATTTTGCTTCCGCACCCTCTATTGTTTCGTGTCTACTTATTTTGTTGTTTATTCATTTTAATTAAAAATTAATCTTGTTTTATAATTGAGTCGTTTGTTATTATACTCGAATATTCCTAATTTTGCTTCCGCACCCTCTACTGTTTCGTGTCTACTTATTTTGTTGTTTATTCATTTTAATTAAAAATTAATCTTGTTTTATAATTGAGTCGTTTGTTATTATACTCGAATATTCCTAATTTTGCTTCCGCACCCTCTACTGTTTCGTGTCTACTTATTTTGTTGTTTATTCATTTTAATTAAAAATTAATCTTGTTTTATAATTGAGTCGTTTGTTATTATACTCGAATATTCCTAATTTTGCTTCCGCACCCTCTACTGTTTCGTGTCTACTTATTTTGTTGTTTATTCATTTTAATTAAAAATTAATCTTGTTTTATAATAGAGTCGTTTATTATTATACTAAAATATTCCTAATTTTGCTTCCGCACCCTCTACTGTTTCGTGTCTACTTATTTTGTTGTTTATTCATTTTAATTAAAAATTAATCTTGTTTTATAATTGAGTCGTTTGTTATTATACTCGAATATTCCTAATTTTGCTTCCGCACCCTATATATTATAGAAATATTTTAAATCATATAAGAGTGTGCAAATTATTTGTATCAAGAATACTTGAAACAATGTAATTGCTTACAAAAATAACTGACTTCGTTATTTTAGAACATAAGGGTTGTTATGCCTTTTAACCCAACCAATTTTTTGCAATAGAAATCTTCTGAATATCTCAAAGAAATGAATTTAATGGTTAGAAATTAATGAAAATATTTACCATAGAATAGTGTCCCATTAGAAATTATAAAATCCTAGTATCTGTGGTTTACAAGAATTTTTTTTAAGTAAAAGTTGTGTAACCCAGTCGTTTGGGGCTGTAGAATACACCGACTGCTTCTCTTCAGAGGAGTAAGATTCCCCTAACGAGTGACACAAAACAATCTGATGGTGAGGTTTCAGTAACGCTGGAGCTTTAGCGAATGCGGAGTACTCCTTCATTGCCATCGCTCCCAGGTCCACTCGTGCCCGGAGTGGTAGCACCTGATAGGGCCCTATCTATACGTCAAATAGAACTAAACTATGTACTAATGCTAAACTGAATTGCTTGAAATGGAACTGTTTTGACATTTAACTGTGTGTAAACAAAAACTATACTAATACTCGACTGAGTTTTTTTAATTAGAACTGTTTGACTAAACTGATTAGCTTGGAATAGAAATGTTTTTACAATTGAATTGTGTACTTATGCAGAACTGAATTGTCTGAAATACAACTGTTTTTGTATAAAATGGGTTTGGCATTAAATAACCTACAAAGGTTGATATGCCATAAAACCAAGACAAAGAAACAAAAAAAGCAAACAAGATAATATATAATTATCATTGGTTGATTTATTTTAATGGCATACCAACCAATCACTGGTGATTTTATGCCAAGAGGTCAAGGAATCGCGTTCATTTTACGTTCATATCAACAGTTATTGTATGCTTGTTTAAGACTTTTTTTTTGTTTTTTGTTTTTTCACACGTTCTTATCGAATACAATTTATTTTTAAATAGATATACTTGACCCATAAATGGGACCCTAAAATGTACTACCCCTTCAGGTCAAAGTGGACGTGAGAGTAATGGCAAGTAGGGGGGTAGTCCTTCCTCTCCTAAACTTCCAGAATTAGAGAATCATCATCAGATGCAGATTAGTGCCATGCAAAGAACACCACTTTTGGGAGCGTTGGGTGGTCTTATCCTTCTGCAAGATACAATTAGCAAATTCAAAGCTTCATCGAGAGGACTGTCTGGTTCTGTTGGCTTTCATAGCATATCAATCATCGTTGGTTATTTAATGCCGAATCCTTTTTATACATATATATCAAATACGAGGTACATACGATAAGTCTCCAGACTTTTTTTGTACAGCATTTAAAATTGTCGTAGACTCTTGACAATTCACTATGTTATTGCTATATATCTTATGAGATGATTGACCAATTTTTGTGATTTCAGGTTCAAATGAACAGCTACAGTAGGAATTGAAATACACCCTACTAAATCCTGATTTTCACAGCTGGTAAATTTTAAAAATGCAATCTGACACTTTAGAAAAACGATATGCAATAAAATCCTGTTTTAAACTTGGGAAAAATGCCACAGAAACGTATGGAATACTTCAGACTGCTTTTCGACCATCTTGCATGAATCGAGCATCAGTTTTTGGGTGGCATAAGAGATTCAAGGAGACCAGGGAGTCTGTGAGGGATGATGAGAGGTGTGGGAGGAGTAAGGAAGCCAATACACCAGAGTTGATTGGTCAAAGGGTTTGGGTTAGGGTTACTATGTTGAGGTTTTAAGGGAGTTCAGCAAGAGATTCCGTCAGAAGAGGCTAGCACTCTTCAAATCGGGTCAGTGGCATTTCCAGCAGGACAACGCACCAGTCCACAACTCCATCCTTGTCACAGACTATTTGACCAAGATGGATATCAAGACAGTTTCTCAGCCTCCCTATAGTCGAGACCTTGCTCCCTGTGACTTTTGGTTATTCCCTAAGCTCAGAGGCTGTCGTTATGAGACAATTGAGGAGATTAAAGAGGCTGTGACAAAGGTCATTGACACTCTCACACAAGAGGGCTTCCATGGGGCGTTCCAGAAGTTGTTGGAACGGTACAAGTGCATTGCAGCCGGAGGAAATTACTTCGAAGGGGACAAGAGTTTCATGTGTGTACTATCAATAAAAGTGCCCATACGAAAAAAGTCTGGAAACTTATCGTATGCACCTCGTATATATGATTTGGTTTAGTTTGGTTTAATGGTATATCAATCATTGTAGGTTATTTAATGCCAAAATATATCTATACATATGCATTAGATATATAAGATTTGGTTTGGTTTTGCATATCAATCATTGCAGGTTATTTAGAGCCAAATCCATTTTCATACATATAAATATTTCAATTTCAAACTGCTTAGTTTAGCATAAGTACGCAGTTTAAACATCAAAACCAGTTTTATTTCAAACAATTCAGTTTAGCATAAGTACACAGTTAAGTTCTATTTGATCTTTAGATAGGACCCTATCAGGTGCTACCATTCTGGGTAAGAGTGGACCTGGGAGCGATGGCAGTGAAGGGGTACTCCTCATTCCCCAAAACTCCAGCATTAGAGTTCCTGGTATCAGTGGTTTAGAAGATTTTTTAATATAAAAATAGAGAACTTGTTTAAAGGCAAAAGTGGAATAATTGTTTTCAAATTATTATTTATAGGTGATTCTGTTTCACTCTTCAAGTGTTCTCTGAAGAACTGTGCCTATGTCTTATTTTTTTAATGCTGCTTTTATTTATTTATTTATTTTTTCATTCTGCAATTTCTTTTGCTTATCTCCAGAAATATTCGTGGTCTTGTTTTTTGTATGCATTTCTTTCTTCAGTTTTCCACTTTATCGCTTTCTTATTCGGCTTTCTGACTGTCATCACCCTTCTTAATGTCGACCAACCGTGTAAAGTCTGCTTGTCCTTCGAACAGCAGAAATTACACGATCTCCGCGCCCTTAGCCCTACCTCGACCCTTTCGCTTCCCCACTTCTTTTTTTTTTTTTTTTTTTTTCGCATAAATTTTCTCGAAGCCCCGTCTTTTTGTCTCATACTTTATATGAGCGGTCATTAATTTCCGAGCGCTCTGATACAACATTTTTTTCTTGTCCAGTCAATAGATATTATTATTATATTTTATTATCATTATCATTATTAATATTATTATTTGCCTTGTAGAGGCTTTCTTTTTTGTTACGGGTATGACTCGAAATGGCGCAGGATTTTTTTAAAATTTATTTATTTATTGATACATTTATTTATTTTTTCTTTCATGTCTTCTTCGCCTCCTCGATCAATTACGCACGAATTATCAAGCCGCCAGAGTTATCTCCCCCTGCTTCCCTTTCGACTTCTCTCTCTCTCTCTCTCTCTCTCCCTTGTATCATCACCACCAACCCCAACCCTCAATCCGACCTCCTCTCCAACCCTAATCCATCCAATTGTCATTTCCTTCGTTTTAAAGTCGCAATTAAAAAAAAATCTAGAAAAATTGAATAAAAAGATGTCGCTTTTGTTATTGTTTTAAAGAAGAAGAGAAAAAAAAACTGTGCCAAGTGAAGGTTAGGATGACGAATTAAGGAACGATCTGACCTGGGAGATTTTTTTCATTTCTGTTTTGTTTTTCTTTAATAACAAGATGTTAATTAGGTTAGATATTATCAAAAGTTATTATCATTAATGAAAAGGATGACATGAAGTAAAAAGGTGAAGAAAAAAAAAGAAAGAAGAAGAAGAAGAAGAAGAAAATATGAACTCAGAGATCGATTTGATCAAGAGAATAAGGTTTTATTTCATTTGTATAAAGTTAGAGATATTAATGAAAAAAAGAAAGAAAGAAAGAATAAGTAGAAACAGAAAAAGAACAAAGAGAATGGAATGCAAAAGAAGTTGAAAATATGGAAGAAGAAGAAGAAGAAGAAGAAGAAGAAGAAGAAGAAGAAGAAGCTGACGTAAAATCAAAGATCGATTTGATCTGGAAAACTATTTTTAATTTGGTTAAATCTCATCAAATTATTAGACAGCTGCTAAAAGAAAGAGAGAAGGGAAGAAAAGAAACGCAAAAAATAAAGCATAATCGTAACGAAAAAAAGAAACATGGACAGAAAAAGGAAGAAGGAAAATCCCCAGCAGAAGTCAAACTGAAATTGAAAGTTTTCTTTGAAATAGTCTTCTTGGTAATCAAGACGTATATTCCAGCGAGTTATTTGTTTATCGAAGCACCTCTGGAACAACTATTTTTATATGGCGTGAACTTGCATTGTTATAATTCTTAATTAACGTTATGTGTGTCCTCAACTCTCACCCTTGAGATTAATTTTCAGTTTAAAAAACAAAATGTCAAACAGACAAAAATCTGGTGAATATGGATGCTGCTGCACTTGCACCATCTTGTGTTTCACCAAAAACTGCTTATATACCGGATTGGCACTGGCTCGTCTCGATCTAATTTCTACGTCTAGATATAAATTTTTAAGATGCTCAGCTAGGCATTCATTTCTGTTTCAATTGTAAATTTCGAATTTCACAAAAAACCAGACCACGAATATTTCTGGAGATAAGCAAAAGAAATTGCTGAATAAAAAAAAAATAAATAAAAGCTGCATTAAAAAATAAGACATAGGCACAGTTCTTCTGAGAACATTTGAAGAGTGAAACAGAATCACCTATAAATAATAACTTGAAAACAATTATTCCACTTTTGCCTATAAACAAGTTCTCTATTTTTATATTAAAAAATCTTCTAAACCACTGATACCAGGAACTCTAATGCTGGCGTTTTGGGGAATGCGGAGTACCCCTTCACTGCCATCGCTCCCAGGTTCACTCTTACCCAGAATGGTAGCACCTGATAGGGTCCTATCTATGGGTGAAATAGAACTAAACTGTGTACTTATGCTAAACTGAATTGTTTGAAATAAAACTGTCATTTCCTTCGTTTTAAACAAGAAGCTTTATAGCATCGTGCCTTTGTGCTTATTCTAGTCTTCTTCATGATCGACTCCAATTTGCACGATTCCCCATCAATTACCATTACTGCCCGATCACGTCTACACTCTTTTTTCGTTTTTTTTTCTAACATTCTTACATTTTTTGTCTCCATACAAACAATGTTTTCTATTTTACGTCTTGTATTTCATTTGCAATCAAGTGACAGCAAGCCTTCACTATCCTCCATCACTCGTCACTGTAATCATAGATAATTCTTTTATTAACCATAGATTATTTGCCTTGTTTCTAATTATGTACCTATCATTATTGTGTGTCACACGTTTGTTAGAAATATACATACAATGTCATTTGACAAAGGATATATATATATATATATATCTTTAGTTGGCTGACATGGAGAAAAGGGAGGTGGGTAGGAAAAGAAGAATGCAAGAAATGGTTAGCAGGGGAGAAAGGTAGAGAAAAAAGGGTCGAACGAAAAGATATGGAAAAAAGGGATTTAAATCATCAATATGTATAAAAATTTGGAAGCAACATCTCACGAAGCAACAACAATACGGTCACATCTCAAAAACCATCCAAGTAAAACGAACAAGATATGCGAGACACTGCTGGAAAAGTAAGGTCGAGCTCATTAATGACGTTCTTCAATGGAATCCTATTCATGGACGTGCCAGTGTTTGTCGACCAGCAAGAGCTGATTTACATCAGCTCCGTCCGGACACAGAATGTCGATAAGAAGACCTGCCAGGAGCGATAAATGATAGGGATGGAGAGGGGGGGATAGTCAGGAAAATGTTATATTTTGACCTTTTGACCCGGCCAAAAATGCCATTCCAAGGTGATGCATCGGAAGGAGGTGACACATTCTAATGGCAGTTATGCGAGGAAATCGCGTGGACGGAAATTGGCTGATGAAATGGGACGAGCTAAAAAATTCCCACGTTACACTCATAGACTGATGCACCGGAAGAGAGTGACCTGCGAACTGCATGACAGTTATTTCCGCTTGATGACGATCAAACATGCGATTTCAAAGATCGAGTGGGCGATCGAGTGGGCGTTGAATCATTATATAACTCAGTTGAGTTGGAGTCCGAGTGGAGTTGCCAGTTGAGTTGCAGGCAGTTGAGTTGAAGATCGGACGGAGTTATAGACGAGATGTGGTAGGGAAAGCCACATCAGGCCGAAGGGGCCTTTGCGCCCTGATGAGTTGAGGTCCGGAGAAGATGCTGATAAGATGCCGTAAAGAAAGCCATCACCCAGCAGAGTGGCCTCTGGGCCTCCGGTTCAGCATCAAAAGAACGAGAAAGACACAACGTTGACGGTCATAACTTTGGGGTCAAAATATTTCAGTTATGTTCGGTCTCCAGCTCCCTCTCACAGTAAAACCCAACACAACCCTTTCGAACCCTTGCAATAAACCGAGAGGTAATATTTTGTTAAAGAAGTCTTCCTGCGTGCGTCTTTATCCTTGCGTCTGTTTATTTATTGTGTCGTTGTGATGCTGTAGATGAGTATATAACAAAAATCATTATCCTTTATCCTTGCGTCTGTTTATTTATTGTGTCGTTGTGATGCTGTAGATGAGTATATAACAAAAATCATTATCCTTTATCCTTGCGTCTGTTTATTTATTGTGTCGTTGTGATGCTGTAGATGAGTATATAACAAAAATCCGTGCTAAAAGATTCTTACTACTCTGTCGATGGGGCTTAGAATATACTTAATGTTTTTTCGTCCCCTGCAGAAGAGAATGACCCCCTCTCAAAAAATAAAGAAGAGTCTTGGGTATGACACAAAGATGCATCAGATGATCCTATTTACCCAACCCCTCCGCTCGGGCAGGATATGACACAAGGCCAATTTTTTAAGCGGAGCTTACCAGGTTTGAATTCAGAGTTTTCCTTCTCCTAGACTAGTTGCCTCATCAAGGCTGAAGAACCTAGTCTGTCCTACTATTTACCCATAGCTGGAGGGAGAATAATTGGATTCATACCTTTCCCAAGGGTATTAGTGCTATGTGAAATGTAATCAGTCTTGTCCAGGAATTGAACTCGGATCGCCGTGTCCATATCCTGTGACGATAACCATTACACCACGGGCACCTCCATCAGCTCTATTTCTGGAGCCATAGACAGTATGGTGTACCCCTTCATTGCCCTGTTCATTCCGACCCGAAATAATAATACATATTGGGGCCAGATCTATGAGTTGTAATTTACTACGCTTTCTGCTTTGATGTGGAACAAGACCGTAAGAATAGAGCTGTCAATCAAACTTGAACTCACTTGTGAAGGTTTGCTAGTCTAGCTCGCTAAGCATTTCACCATCCAATGCGCTCTGGTCACATCTATGAGTCAAATACATCTGTTTATAAATTATTCATATTTGATACGACCATATGCAAAAAAAAAAAAAATTCAGAAATCACTCTAAAGATGTAAATATGAAAATTCAATGAATGCAATTCCCTAACTCTTGTGATGAAATACGCTTAAACGGGTTGGCATGCCGTTAACATTAATCAATCAATAAACAAATTAAAGATTTTTTATACGGTTATATTACATCATTTTATTAGTTACTCACATACTTATGAATGTAATCAATGAAATCTCCATGGGCCTAACTCGACAATATTAATTCAGGAAATAGAAAAATAAAAGAATACACATTGTAAATAGAACAGGATTAAATCCACTTGATGTCATCAACTCAGTCCAACAATGGTACCTCTTCTTTTCGTCCTTGATAACAACGAGAAATACAGTTACCTTTTTTATTTATTAACACAATAGGATAGTGATGGATGCTCAAAGGAGATATAAAAGCTGGAAGACTAGTACACTATACAAAGAAATGCACACAGACAATTCTTTTGCATATGAAGAAAAAATGTCAATCATTTAATCATCTAAAGATTTTTTTTTTTTTGACGAAACTATTTATTTTTAACACTTATTGACATCCGCACTAAATATATAGTGCTCACAAATTAATTAAGTAATTAATTAATTAAAAACATAAAATAAATAAAAATGAAATAAAATAAAATGAATAATATAAAACAATACGATAAGATAAAGTAATATAATATAAAATGAAAATAAAATAGATAAATATGTAAATAAAAATGAAGCAAAATAAATATATATAAAATAAAAATAGAATAAATAAAAATAGAATAGAATTAATCAAAATGAAATCAAAAGAAATAAAATGAAATAAGATAAAATAAAGTGAGATTAGATAAATTTAAAAAAAATAGAATAAAATAAATAAAAATAGTGTAAATAAAAATGAAATAAAATAAAATAAAGATAAAATATAATGAATAAGAATAAAAAAGAAACTGAGTAAAATAAAATAAAATAATAAAATAAACAGGGATAAAACAATAAAATGAAATAAATAAATAAATAAATAAAAATATAAAAATAAAAGGGTAATGAAATAAAATAAAGTAAAATGAAATAAATTTCAAAAAGAAATAAAATACAAACAGAAAAAAAAGTAAAATATATTAAATAAAATAAAATAAATTAGAACAGAAAAAAGATGAAATAAAATGAATAAAAATAAAATAAATAAAAAAAAAACATTAAAAAAATAAAATAAAATAATGTAAAATAAAATAAAACTAACAAAATTAAGAATGAAATAAAATTAAATTTTAAAAAATATTAGCAAAGTAGACTTTTTCTTACGGGAAAGTAAATAAAGGATTGTAATCCGACAATATGTAGAAAAATTGATAACAAAGTAATCTAAGTGGAAGGAGAGATTTATTAAGAAGTCGACCCTAGAGCGTTTGGATTACCTTGTTATCAATTTTTCTACACACACACAACTATATTTAAAACAAATTAAAAAAAAAACGTCCTTGAATTTCCTCCTTTTTTTTTCTTTCGAAAGGAACGGTCCCAAATTTCTGTCCAAAAATAAGAAAAATAAAACTATTTTAATTTATGATAATGTAAATTCTTGCAATGAATCGACCAGTTTCAATTTTTTTTTATTTCAACACTCTGTTGGCTATGACTCACTTGTACAAATATCAAAAGAGTAATAATTATTTGTACATTTTTTTAGTTAATACTTGAATCTTATGCCTTTTAAATCATCATCATCATCATCATGTCGCGCCGCCAGCACGGATATCCCTGACCCTCTCTCGCCACTTCTCCCTATCATTCATCGCCTCCGGCAGGTCTTCAGGGTTACATCCTGTGTCCTCACATAGTTGCTGTATGTAAGTTCGTGCTGGTCGTCCTGCTTTTGCACATCCATATGTGGGGGTCCACAGGAGTACATCGCTTATGAGCTCGTCCTTGCTTCTCCAAAGGGAAATATTTCAAGCAAAAAAAAACAAAACAAGGAAAGAAACAAAGAAAGAAGCACCAAAAAAAAAGTAGACCTGTGCAAAGAAATCTACACAAACAAATGTTTTGCAGCTGAAGAAAAAAAGTCAAGCATATCAGAACGATTTTAGATTTAAACTCTCCAGGGTCAGGGAATCACCCTGAAGTAACAACAGCCAGCTCTGTCGATGTAAATGTCATTCGTAAAATTAGAACACTCGAAGTAGTACCATGGTTGGTTGGATGTTACAGCATATCGACCCTTCAGTTATTTTTGTCGAAGACGTTTTGATTTTCATTCCTTTTGTTCTTTTTGTAGGGTATGGTAATTATTTGTATAGGTATTGGTATATTATTCAAGGTTTTGCTTCCGTTGGTAATTAGGTATCGTTGTAATGCTCAGTTGTTATCTGCTAAGGTTAGCATTTTTTGCTGAGGGTTTGCCTATCTGAGAGTGTATGTAGTAATTATTTGTGGGCGAGGTATAGGTCTATGAACCTATATCCTGGACTGAAGGCAGCTTTTTTTTTAGGAAGTTGATTGTGTTTTTAGGATTTGTTATTTCAAGTAGTTCCTTCATGGTTTTTATATTGTAGAAACTTAGAGTTTGAGCAAGAGTTCTATATTCCCTCAAAATGTGTTTCACTGTGTGAGGTGTTCTACCTGAGCATTTTGATGGGGGTTTCTGTTTTAGCATTAAGGAGTGAGTTTATTTAGTGTGGCTGATGAGTTGTCGAATCAGGATGGTCGTTTCTCTTCAAGTCCAACTGGGATATGGGTTTCTTACATTCATTATTTGGTAAGGCTTGTTGCAGATATTCTTATTCCGTAGTTGTTGCCATTTTTTGTTATTTGGCTTACTTTGGGTTTTAAGTCACTGTAGTTCGCCAATGGCCCGGGAGACCAGGGTTCAGTCCCAGGATGCGTCATACCGAAGACTTTAAAAATGACACTTAAATCTCCTTGCTTAATACTCAGCGTTATAAGTACGTATCAAGGGTAAAGTAGAGCAATCCGGGGGAAGGAGTAGCGCCCTCCCCTACATCTTGGTGTAGTAGCTATTGAAAAGGGAGCCTTCGGATCGCCCTCGATTACAGTCACCAACTTTACTTTTTACTTTACGGTATTTTGGAGTTTTCACCCGGTATCATATCTAGTGCAAATTTGGTTAAAAAATTAATTCTACAGTTTCCCCGAATCTATATACAGCTCGTAATCCATCAGAATATCAACTTTTTGGTATAGTTTATGAGGTTAAGTTTGTCATAGAGGTTCATTATCAGAGAATTATCCGGTGGGTTGGTTTCTTGGGTCTTAAGGCATATCAACAGTTGTGGGTTATTTAATGCCAAGTCTTGATCATGCATATATCTAAATATATATGATTTGTAAACACATTTTGTAGATAAAGTTTTTAAAACGAACCTGAACATTTTTTTTGGCACACAGTTAAATGGTTTCAAATATGGCTATACAACAGTATCAATACAAATCAAGGACAGATTCGAGGCCGAAATGTTCCCGGCTTCGGCTGGGCTATCTTCGGGTGCGCGATGATAACCAGCATAGTTAAGCATGGTTTGAGTCTCGGCCCGAGCCCGACCTCCCTCTCCCTCAACTCCCACAGTAACTGACCTTCAGGTCATTGACCTTGTGTTAAGTCCTTTCTGGTGGAGGCAGTGACAAACAACAGTATCAATTTGATTTAACATCAGGAATTTGTTTGTACACATTTAAATATGATCTGAAAAATATTAATTTTTAATGAGTTAGAACTAACTTTTTTTCTATAAGTACCATATTTACCAACCCCTCCGCTCGGGCAGGATATGACACACGGTCAATTTTTAAGCGGAGTTTAACAGGTTTTCATTCAGAGTTTTCCTTCTCCTAGACTAGTTGCCTCACCAAGGCTAAAGAACCTAGTCTGCCCTACTATTTATCCATAGCTGCAGAGAGGATAATTGGATTCATACCTTTTCCCAAGGGTATAAGTGCTATGTGAAATGCAATCAGTATCGTCCAGGATTTGAACTCGTGTCGCCGTGTCCATTTCTTGCGACGATAACCATTACACATGTATCAGTACTGCTATTATTTCTACACAGTTAAGGGATTTCAATTGTTACTTAAATTAATTATTCTATTGAACACTATTCATTCACTTGCACACAGTTAAATGATTCCAAGTATTGTTATGTAATACTAATATAACTCATTCGTTTGCACACTATTAATTAGTTCTAAGTACTCTTATGTATCGCTTATAATTCAATTACCTCAGACATTTGTTTACACACAGTTAGATGGTCCAATCAATTAATCATAAGTCATTTATTTTCACTCATTTGTTTAAATGTCAGACTTATTTGACCCATAGATAGGACCCTATCAGATGCTACCACTCCGTGTCAGAATGAACCTGGAAGTAATGGCAATGAAATACTCCGCATTCCTCAAAGCTCCTACATTATTGGAGCTTTACCATCAGATGTGCCCGTGGTGTAGTCGTTATCGTCGTAGGAATTGGACACGGCGACACGAGTTCAAATCCTGGACGAGACTGATTGCATTTCATATAGCACTAATACCCTTGGGGAAGGTATGAATCCAATTATTCTCCCTCCACCTATGGGTAAATAGTAGGACAGACTAGGTTCTTCAGCTTTGGTTTGGCAACTAGTCTAGAAGAAGGAAAACTCTGAATTCAAACCTGTTAAACTCCGCTTAAAAAAATTGACCTTGTGTCATATCCTGCTCGAGCGGAGGGGTTGGTAAATAGTACCATCAGATTGTTTTTTGTCATATCCAGGACATTGGTTGGGTGGGGTCTTACTCCTCTGCAGAGATACAGTCGGTGTATTTTACAGCCTCAGAGTTATCCAGTTTTCTATTTTTGATTGATGGTAGGATTGAGTAGTCCTCCTTGTTCAACACGAAAAAATTATTATGATTCTTTCAAAAACTAACTGTATGGTGTTATTTAAAACGGTATCGAAACTGAATTAAAAATTTAAGATTTGAAATGTTGTAAGTACGTGTGAACAGGTGAGTAACATATAAGAAAGTAATGCCATCTCGACCGTCTTGTTGGTCTAGACGAAGTCTGTGCTAATTTGGGAAAAGAAGCTTATGAAGCTAGTCTTGAAAGATTTAGAAGACAATGTTTCGGAAAACACAGGATTACGCAAGTGCAACGGCCTTCATATTCATCGGATATAATTTTATGCAATTTTTTTCTTGTTTCTAGTCCAGTCAGCTGGGCCTGTAGAATACACCGACTGCGACTCAGCAGGGGGGGAAGACACCACCACCTCAACGACACTAAATTACATCTGATGGTGAGGCTCCTGTTCCGTGCGCAGTACCTCTTCCTTGTCATTACTCCCAGGCCGACTTTGTTTCCGAGTTGTAGTACTTGTTAAGCCCTCATCTATGGTTTAAATAGATCTGTTTGAAAAATTTAGGAAATCATTGTTTTTTAAGAGTTTTTTTCTTTTTTCGTTTCTTTCTTCTTTTTTTTTTTTTTTTTTTTTTGAACACTGTCTAATCGAAGAACAATTTTGAAGAAAAATACCTTTAGAAACAACTATACAAATAATGTAAATATGAATCTACAATGAACGCGATTCCCTCACCTCATAAAATAACTCTACATGAATTGAAATGCCGTTAAAATCAATAACTCAATTGTTGCTTCTAATGCAAGTAATAACCTTTTTTTACATTTGATATCAAATGTCAGAAAAATTTTAGTATATATTTTGATATATATATTCTTATAGTAACAAGTGAATTCGAGTAAAACCAACTTGAATGCCAACGAAATAATCTGCCAAATAACGCTAGCCCAGTTGGTTGGGGCTGTAGAATACACCAGCTGCATCTCTGCAGAAGGGTAAGACTCCTCTAACAAGTGTCCTGGATTTGACTTTAAACATTCTGATGATGAGGAATCCAGTGTACCCACTTCATTACCATTGCTCCAAGTTTACTGTGGCTCGGAGTAGTAGCACCTGATAGGGTCCTATCTATGGCACAAATAGAACTGTTTGACATTTAAACTTAGTGGAAAAATGACTTACGTTAAATTGAATTGCTTCAAACAGAACTGTTTATCATTTAACTGTGAGTAAACAAATGCCTGATGTTTAATTGAATTGTGAGTTATAAATAACGAAACTTAGATCAATTTGACTTTGTTGACTTATGCAAAACTGAATTGTTTAAAATAGAATTTATCGATCACTATCTGTGTGTAAACAAATGGCTAATGTTTAATTGAATTGTGTGTGATATATAGTAATACTTAGAACTATTTAACTTTGTTGACTTATGTTTACGAATCCCATATATCCAATATATATATATATATATATATATATATATATATATATATATATATAAATCGGATTTGGCATTAAATAACCTACAATGGTTGATATGGCATAAAATCAAACCAAACCAAACCTTATAACTTTTGAACAAAATAATGAGGCATTTTGCACGCAAGTTAATGGTAATTCTACATTTTATCAAATGATGTAATTTTCTGTTATCTTATTACATTTAGTTATTTGTAAAAAGGACAGGATTTCTAGACAATGGGTCAATTGAATTTCTCCCGCGTCCATTTATAAGAACAGATATGACTTCTTGGTGGACACTGAACTTTCCTTGGACAGCGTCCAATATTCAAGTGCTCTCCATCCACAGAAAGCGGTAAAGCCTTAATTAATTTGGTTTTCTGGAAGAATAGACGATGGAAGACTTTATCATTTTTATTAATTGTAGTTGCCGAGACTTTTGCCGGAAACACTTTTCTTATCAGTTGTTGGGATATATATATATATATATATATATATATATATATATAAGTGGTTTGAATAATTATTATTCGTGTATTTACCTGTTCACACCTCGTGGTTTTGAAGTTTTGAAATTTTCAACACCTTCCTAAGTATCTTTATCGACCTCAGCACAGACTTAATATGGAGAGTTTCAATCTTTCATCAAATCTTAAATTCCTTCAATATCTGCTCTCGTATCTTATGAGTCAATGCAGACTTACAATTATCTATATCAATAACTTTGAAGTATTTGTTTGTCCGTCCACAAGAGATAGCCAAACAGTTTGATATAGAGATGTTTGGGACTATATGCTTATTTGTAAATGTATTGTCTATTCATTTCAAATAAAACTGGACCGAAAAGTGACGGTTTTAATTCCAGTGAATGACAAATTCACTGCAAATTAAGTTTGTTGTCGAGCTACCAAATTTACAAAGTATTTTAACAAAATCACTTCCAATAGATTTTTCATTAAAAATCTTTTCCAATGTATTTGTATAGTAAAATCATTTTTAATGCATTTTTATACTAGAATTATTTCCTGTGTAGTATATAGTAAAAGTATTTCTAACATATTTTATGCTAAAGTTATTTCCAATGCATTTTTATTTTATAAAATACTTTCCAATGTATTTTTATCGTAAAATTATTTCCAATGCATTGTTGAAGTAAATAATTCTCAGGGCATTTTTGTAGTAAAATTTCAAATGCATTTTTAGTAAAATGCTATCCCGTGCATTCTTATAGTAAAATTATTTCCAATGCATTTTTTTGTAAAACTATTTCCAATCCATTGTATTATAAAATCATTTCCAGTGTATTTTTATATTGACATTCTTTTAAGTCTATCTTTATAGCGAAATATTTTCCAGGGTATTTTAAAACTAAAATCATTTCTAATGTTTTTTTATGGTGAAAACATTTCCAATACATTTTTATTGTAAAACCATTTCCAAAGTATTTTATAGTAAAATAATTTCTAAGTGATTTTACAGTAAAATTATTTCCTGTGCAGTATTAGAGCAAAATAATTTCCAATGTAAAGTAAGGTTGGTGACCTTAGTCGAGGGTGACCAGAAGGCTCCCTTTTCAATTGCTAATACACCGATGTGTAGGAGAGGGTGCTGCTCCATTCACTGGATTACTCCACTTTACTATTCATCCTTACCTTATAATGCTGAGTGCTAAGCAAGGCGGCATCAAGTACCATTTTTTGAGTCTTTGGCATGACTCGACCTGGGATTAAACCATAGTCTTCCGAACCATTGGCGAACACACTACTCATTAGGCCATAGCAAAATTATTTCTAATGCATTATTATATCAAAATAATTTTTAATTCACTTTATCGTAAAATCGTTTCCAATGCATTTTATGTTAAAATCATTTCCAGTGTACTTTTCTCGTAAAATCATTTCTGATTCATCTCATCGTAAAATCACTTCCAATACATTTTTATATGGAAATCGTTTCCAAGAAATAAAATAATTTGCTATGCAGTTTATAGTAAAAACTTTTGTAATATATTTTATGGCAGAATTCTTGGATATACATTTTCATTGAAGTTAAAAATGTCTAATTTGTTTGGCACAAAGATATCAGATCTCTCATGAAAACTGCTGGCCCTACATGATCACCCATCCAAGTGGTGAGTAGGGTATTCGTTACTTCACTTCTGGTGATCTTGCTAATATCGGTACTTCAAGAGTCACATTAACGCGATTCAATTTATGCGCATTTCAAAGTAAAATCATTTGATATACATATTATCCACAATATATTTTATAGAAATATAATTATTTTGACGGGCGTTTCATAATGCAGTGTCAGACAGAATGATCTATCGGCTTCTGAATGTAAATACAGAAAAAGGCAACACGGATCCTATTCAAAGATTAATTTTACTATGAGGAAAAACAAAATTTGCCATTTTGTTTTCCTACCGTCATCACTTTGTTTTAAAAATCACATTGTCCTAGTGTTTGTCCTTATCACTGAAACATCTCTGAAGCCTCGTTCTCAAGTTCTGCTTGTCTTGCCTAGTCATTGCCTCTGATATTGTTGCGATTTCACGAAGAGTAAAATCTTTTAGTTCATCAGACGTCAGTGCAGACGTTTGAAACTTGTGCTTTCAGATATCCTCAGAGGAAATAATTATAAAATGAGATCTGTGACCGATGTTTAAAGAATCGTACTTTCAGATATCCTCAGAGGAAATAATTATAAAATGAGATCTGTGACCGATGTTTAAAGAATCGTACTTTCAGATATCCTCTGAGGAAATAATCACAAAATGAGAGATATGTGACCTACGTTTAAAGACTTGTACTTTCAGATATCTTCAGAGGAAATAATCACAAAATGAGAGATCTGTGACCTACGTTTAAAGACTTGTACTTTCAGATATCCTCAGAGGAAATAATTACAAAACGAGAGATCTGTGACCTATGTTTAAAGACTCGTACTTTCAGATATCTTCAGAGGAAATATTCACAAAGTGAGAGATCTGTGACCTATGTTTAAAGACTTGTGCTTCTTAGATACCTCCAAAGGAAATAATCACAGGGTCGAAAGGTCTGTAGCCTACGTTTAAAGACTTGTCCTCTCAGGTATACCCATAGGAAGTAATCCCAAGGTGGATAGGTGTGTGGCCTACGTTTAAAGACTTTTGCTTTCAAGTATCCCCAGGGGTAGTAATCAGAACAGGATTGATCCGAGACCCACGTTTAAAGACTTGTGCTTTCAGATATCCACAGAGGAAGTAATCACAACGGAATAGATTGTGGTTAACGTTTAAAGACCTGACACTCCAGATATACCCCAAGGAAGTAATTCCAAGATAGATAGATCTGTGGACTACGTTTGAAGAACGGACACTTTAGATACCCCCACAGGAATTAACCCAACGGTTGATAGATTGAGGCCTATGTCGAAAGACTTGACACACCAGGTATCCCTGCAGGAAGTAATCAAGGAGATAGATCTGGTAATCCAGTCACCACGTAGAGAGATGAAACGTCCTGGAAAAATACAATGTGAGTATGATTTTTTTAAAAGTTTCAATTCCAAACGCATGATGTTCATCATTCCAAGCAATAGCTCCCATTGACTTTCTATGTGTAGTAAAATAAGAAATGCAAAAAAAATTATTTTCTCATTAAAAGAATAATATTTGTCCTTTTGTTTTGTTTTTAACATCTCTTAGTTTCAAAGCTTATATTGTCCAAAAGCTTTCTCTCGAGAACAGTAGACCAATAAAGCCTGACCTTGAATTTCTGAAGCACTCGCCTAGTCATTGACCCGGGTAGATAGATAGATAGATAGATAGATAGATAGATAGATAGATAGATAGATAGATATCCAAAGAATATTTGAGAATATATATAAGAGGACACTTATAAATCTCCAGGAAAGTTCAATGTGTGATAATTGATATATACATTTCTTACGGAGCAAATTTCTATATGATTGAATAAAAACTTAACGGTCATTAGACTATCAGAAATTTATTTCAGCTTCCAACTCTATAAGAGAAACACCTTTTTCAGATAGCCATCTCACAATGGAGAGAAAAATGATTTTAGAATTTTTCAAATGACTCTGACTCGTTTAAAAAAAGAGTGGGGAGACAAAAAGACATGTGCTGGAAGTTTGCATCAAAAATGTATGTAATGTCATTGTCGGGTGTCATATATATATATATATACTTGCATACATATATACATACATACGCCTCTCTCTCTCTCTCTCTCTCAATCTATATATATATATATATATATATGTATGTATGTATTTTCATCTTAATATGTGCAATTTTTATTAGCATTTGCATATATCATTTTCAAGCCGAGAAACATAACAAAAAACAGATAAAAAATGTTCATAAAATAAAATAAAAAACTTTATCTAAAACTAGCACATTTCCTCACCTTTGTTTTTTATTATTTTTTTTTTCTTTTTATCTGGCTTCGTTCCCAAGCTTGCCATTAATTACTGTCTCTCATCTTAGAAGCTGGCGGAAATGCCCCACGTCACTTCCTGTTGATAGATTTTTTTCGTCTTGACAGCGCCGTCTTCGCGCCAAAAACCTTCACTGCAAAAGTTTCTGGTTTCTTCCTCTTCATTTTTTTTTAAATTGATTTTTGTCCGGTTGTTTTTAGTAGATAAGTTTTGTTCTCCTCCCGCTTTTCCCACTATGGATTATTTTACAATTTCTTTCATTTTTTTTATATATCCGTGTTACTCTTTTCTGTGTTGTTTTAACATGTTTGTGTTGGTTCATAATATCGACATTTATCATTTAGGAAATCTATCTATCTATCTATCTATCTATCCTCTTCCATACTATCTATCTATCTATCTATCCTCTTCCATACTATCTATCTATCTATCTATCGTATTCTCTTCATAACTACCTGTCTCATTCTCTTAATATCTATCTATCTTATTTGCTTCATATCTATCGATCCATCTATCTGGGGCTCCAATGACTTATAAGTGGAAGAGAAGGGATGTCCATTTTCCTCAATCGATTTACCAAAGCCACATCATGTTTTTCTTTTCAGACTGGTCAGAAGAGGAACGTAAAACCTAAAATAAATATGAATGTTCTTTGATGAACATCTTTGTCGTTCCTTCTTGTTATCGGGATAAAGTGACAATTTTTTTCGAATAACCCGATTATATTAAACATATGACTATGATCAGAGGGTAGTACCTGTGCACTACCAATATACAACGAACGAGTTTGGCCATGTTTTTCGAGTTGAATAGAAAGCATTTTTCTAAATCAAGTTTGTTGAGAAAGCTGTTAAATGAAAATTCTTCGAAAGTTGAAATAGAGGCTATCTACCCCCACATGGTTTTGATATGTGACTTAAGATCGGGTTGATGTGAGGGACTTAGAGGGCGGTGCAAAAGGTTGGGTAGAGCCGTCGACTTTCCACTTCAGAGGTATTTCATTATCAGTAGTATTTTGGATTTTTCACACAAGTTTTAACTGTGGGATTTTCCCTGAAGTTTGAGTGACGAAAAGTCTCCTCTGTTCTCCCGGAATTTTCTTAGTTTTCTATCTGATCCTATCAATGCCATCGGGATTGTCTCGATTCCTCTGATTTTCAATTCTGCCACTCTTTTCCTGGGTTCCGAAGACTGTTCCAAGTGTACCTACCCCAGCTGGTATCACTGTCACCCTCAAGTTACACACGTGTTTTTTTAGTCCTCTGGCGAGGTTCAAGTTAGTGTTTTTCTCACCAGCGTTAGCTGATGGTTTTTCACGGGAATCCAAGTGACAGCAAGTCTCCTCAAGCCTCCAGTTACCTTCTCCATATTCTGAACGATCTCAACAATGCTGTACTTTGGATGGTCTCCACACGTGCTCTTATTTCCAAGTCCTTTATTCTCTGTGCCAGGTCCTTCGGTGACTATACCAAGTGCACCAATTACAATTGGTATCACCGTCATTTTCATATTCTCCTGTTCTTTAGCAAGGTCTAGGTACTTATCTCACTTTCTGCCTTGTTTGTCTTTCGCTTGGATTCTTCTGAGTATTCTAGCTGATCTTAGCAGTGCTGTGGTCTGGTTAGTCTTGATTTTTCCTCTAATTTCAAGTCCCTCCAGTTTTTTTCATGCCTTTTCGAACCATTCCAAGTGCGACAGTCACAATTGGTATCACCGTCGCTCCCATGTTCCATAGTTTCTAAGTTCTCCGGCCATGTCCAGTTATTTGTTGATCTTCTTGTTTTCTTTTATTTTTACTCTGTGGTCAACTGGAACGACAAAATTCACTTGATAAGGTTTTTTTCCTTATTAATTTTTATTACTACTACTACTACTACTAATAATAATAATAATAATAATAATAATAGAACAGAATGATAATAAGATTGATAGAATTGAAATAGACATTATTATTAATTGTTATTATTATTACCAATAATTATATAGTTTCAGATTTTCTCAGCCGGCTGGGGCCTAAATATGACATTAAACAATCTGATGGTGAGGCTCCAGTAACACTGGACATTTGGGGAATGCAGAGTACCATTCTGAATGCCCTTGTTCCCATATCCACTCAGGCCCGGAATGGTAGTACATGATACGGTTCTATCTGTGGGTCAAGTAGGACTGTTTGACATTTAAACAGTATGCAAGCAAATGATATATTCTAAAGTGAATTGTTTGAAATAGAACTGTTTGTTCATTTAACTTTGTGTAAACAAACGACTGATGTTCAATTGAACTGTTATTAATGTATAGCAATGCTTAGAACCATATAACTTTGTTGATATGCTAAACTGAATTGTTTGAAATAGAACTGTTTGATAATTTAACTGTGTATATCGACAAAACGTGTTTATAAATCATATATCTAATATATATGTAAAAACAAGATTTGACATAAAATAACCAATAATGGTTGATACACCATAAAACCAAACCAAACCAAACCAAACCAAACTAAACCATAATTTTAAGTAATTATCTAAATTTAATAATTATTAATTGTTTGCACACAGTCATACAATTATATATACAAGTAAGTATTCTAAATACGAATAATTCTACATCTTTATGGTTTCAATTATTTTTACGAAATACGAATTATTTTCTAACAGATCTATCTAACTTATAGATGGGAACTTAACAGGTACTACCACTTCATGTCAGAGTGGAACTAGGAGTAATTTCAATAAAGAGGTACTCATCACACCTCAGATCTTCTGATCTGGAGACTTACCATAAGAAGGATTTTAGTGTCCTACTCAGGGCAGCTTTTAAGAGGGTCGTACCAAATTTTTTCCTTCATTATCCAAAAATATTTCGATAGTGTGTAAAGTTACTCTTGTATCTTGTTAGAGAGGTTCATATTGTGGCTGCATTGTCGGCGAGTCTTAGAATATGCTAACTATATACCCCTTTTCCATGAAAAGGGGCAACATCAACATAAAGAAAATGAGCTGTTCACACTATTAGTCCTTTTCTTTAAAAAATGAATATAGAAAAAAAATGACAAATAGTGCAAACAGGCTAATCTTATCTATTTAATTTCAAGGTGTAGGCATCGGCCAAACTTTTTCCTGTAACATTTAGCCTCAGATTTCATTTTTACTATAGAGTCTCTCCAACATCTTTTTTATAAAGCTTATTATGTATATTAAGCTATATTCTTTTTTTTATTCCGACTACTCCCTTTATTTCCTGGGGAGATGCGATGAGGGTAACGTTAATCATTATCAGAAATGAAATCAGTGATAGAAGTTCAATTCCGAGACAAGTCTATTTGCATTTCACTTTGCACTAATGGTCTCAATAAAGACATGAATCTAACTATTTCTCTCCAGCTATGGGTAAATTGGCTGACCATAGTTGAGGGCGACCCGAAGGCTCCTTTTTCAATAGCTACTACATCGAGGTGTAGGGAGGGCGCCACTCCTTTCCCTGGATTGCTCCACTTACCATGGATCCGTACCTTATAATGCTGAATGTTAAGCAAGGAGGCATCAAGTACCATTTTTTGAGTCTTTGGTATGACTCGACCTGGAATTGAACCCAGATCTCCTGGACCAATGGCGAACACTCTAACCATTAAGCCAATGGGCCGGTTGTTCGCCATAATGACTATAGTGCTAGTCTACGGCTTCCAAGTGAGTTCGAACTCCAGACGCGCTATAACGTTCACTTTTAGACTAATGCTCTTGGAAAATATATGGCTTAAATAGAACCACTACTATTTTTCTACATTAAGTAACCCGTGAAGGTTGAAATGCTATTAAACAAAGAAACCAAACTTTAATTTCTTTTTTATATAGTTTGTATCAATCATTTTCCTTTAATATCCTCCGCCTACTTAAATATAAGCCTGGAGATAAACTTTCACTTCAAGAAACAAGAAAAAATTGCATGAAGTTATATCTAATGAGTAAGAATAGTGCTGCACTTGCATAATCCAGTGTTTCGTCAAAAACATTATCTTCTAAATCTATCGAGATTAGCTTTATAAACTTCTTTTCCCAAATTGGCACTCCATCAAGACCATTTAAACCGTCTGGACGTCATCATTTTATTATTCAAGTTATTCACCTGTGAACACGTACTTGCCACATGTCAAATTGAAGATTAAAGACTTTGAAAAATTGACGACGTGTTAACAATTGAAAATAAATTAATCCGTGTAGTTTTAATAATTTTGGCAATCCCCGTGACGTAATGGCTAAAGTACAGGACTGCAGCCTCAAAGTAAACGAGTTCGAACTCCAGTCATGCTATTATAATTACTTTCGGACGAAAACTCTTGGGAAACGAATAAACCACTTATTCCATTTGCAATGGGTTACATGGTATCAGTGTTGTTGTTCGAGAAGGATGTTCTCGGCATTAAAACAATGAAAGTTGATAAATCATTAATCAAAAAAGCCAAATTATTTCAAAAATATTTTCTTTTTTCTTCTTTTTTTTTTTTTTTTGCTTACTGAAAAACATTTCTAGAGCAATGTATGGAAGCCACATCGCGTAATAATTCATCACATACAAACTCTAGCAATATCCGTTGATTTTCATGTCATTATCTTATTTTAACGTGATTATCTTCTTTTCGTTATTTTTTTCCTTGAATCCTAATATCAGATTCGTTAAATTCCTTAAAAGACGAACTTGAATGTATCAACGATTTATAACTGTTTATGACGTTCATTTCACTCGTGATTAACCTACCCAGATGTCACTAACTTTTATCAATTCGAGTTTAGCCAAGTATGAGATCATAAAAGCAAGTAAAGTTGGCAATCATAGTCGAGGGTGACCCGAAGGCTTCCTTTTCGATAGCTACTACACCGAGGTGTAGAAGAAAGGCGCTACTCCTTTCCCTGGATTGCTCCACTTTACCCTTGATCCTTACCTTATAATGTAGAGTGTTAAGCAAGATGGCATCAAGAACCATTTTTGAGTCTTTGGTATGACTCGACCAGGGATTGAACCCCGGTCTCCCGTGCATTTGGCGAACCGCTTATAACGGATGCATACTTTTAGTAAAGCAAATATAGTCATTCTGACATTTTTATGCCGATATTTTGAAAAAAAATTCGAATTTTTAATGTTTAAAAAATATTTCGTTGTGTTCCGTTTCGGATTTTTCTTCCATACCGACAATCAAGCAACAACAGAAGCAGCAGAAGTTCCGCCCTGTCCCTTAGAAGATATCAAATCCTGATAATCTCTCCCCAAGCGATGTGTACAATTGACTGACACTCCTCGAAAGTGTCTCCTCTCAGCTTTTTCTCGTCACACTGTCTCTTGATCTCTTCCATCAAATGCCGCCAAACTTAGTTTGTATAAAACCTCAATGAAGAAAATAAAAATGATAGTCCACCCCACCCTGATCTATCTATTCTATAGCAGTTGAATTTTCATTAGAGAATTCCACAAAACTTAAGAGTTTTTTTTTATGTCTTCGACGTTGGGTGTGCCTAAGGCGCTTGGGTGTGTCTAAAACCGAGAACGAGCGCGGCTGAAACGAAGATTTCAGTCATCAGTTTAAATAATAATACAACCAACATGAAAGAAAAAAAAAGAACAAAAAATACGAAACTGACAGACAAAACAAAAATAAGCACTAATTACATTGCTGAATATATATTCTGCACCTTCTGCACACCTACATACAACTTCTTTTATCCTTTTTGTTTATTTATCTTTTTTTTTTAAATTATTTCAGTTTAAGTTTCTTGTTTCTTACTTTATTTACTCATTCATTTATTTATTTGATTTTGAGGGTTTTTAAAGTGTGAAATAAGTTTTCCTTCTTTTTTTATGTAGGACGTCTCTGGCTGTTGAATATTTTATTTGGAATTTCGATTTGTTCCGATCCACGTTTTGTTGTCAACCGTCAAACGAACTTATCGGTATCTATCTTATTTTTGTAATATGCGTGCGTGCGTGCACATAGAGATTCGTAGAGTTCATAGCGTTCCTAAGAAGTCATCAAAAGTACTGACCAAGAACATCATTGCTTACTTTTGGTGATTCGTCAGGAACCGATTTAACCGTAATCTTTCTCACTCTCTATCTCTATCTGTCGGTCTTTCTCGGTCTCTCTCACTCTCTCTCTCTCTCTCTCTCTCTCTCTCTTTCTCTCTCTCTCTCCAAGACAAATAGCAATATTTCTTTTTTGTTAATTCTTTTATTGTTTTCATTGAGTTTCCACTCGGTCATCGTCAGTAGAAATGATTTAGTAAATAGTTTTCAAAAGCTTTAATGTTATAAAAGAAGCGACGAAAAATTAACTGGTGTGGTAGCATATCCAATCATGGAATGAAAATTATTTTCTGCTATCCAAGTGTCTTCAATAGACCTTTATATACCTGCTGTCATGACACTTAGCTTTGAACTCTCCATTTGGAAGTATGTCTAGCATGGGTGAAGAGGGTTTCAAAACTTGGTTTGTTTATATATCTAAGATGTTCGTGTGCCATCCCGAATCTGCCCATTCAATTTTAAAGCAGCCTCATTTAGTTAAATACGGGGTAAGTGTTTAGGGGCATTTTATCTATTTATCTTTCTGTGTTTCCACTAGTGTCGCGGTATTTTTCAAACTATGTTTTTGATTATTTCTTTGATAGAGAACCTTACATCTCTGTTAAAATAGTGACTGTTTGAGTGAAAAGAATCTTCAACAAGTATTAGTCGGCTGTAATCCATAGATTTGATTCTTTGTCTTTAGTCATTTAGTCTAAAGTAAAATTACTATATATATATATATATATATATATATATATAGTGGCGGCCATAATGTTCAGAACGGCATAGTTTCGTCAGAAAAAGTAGGTATAACTTTTTATCTAAGTTGTTTTAGATTATATAATTTTCACTGACAATAAATACGATATTAATTGTTATTCTGTGAAATTTTGGTATTATTTGAGATGATAATAAAAAAAGTATTGTATGATTAAGTGATTTACTGCAAAACTCAAGGCGGCCTAACACTTCGGTTGGATACGACACAAAGTCAGTTTTAAGCGGAGACTAACAGGTTTAAATTCAGTGTTTTCGTTCTCCTCGACCGATTACCATACCAAGGTTGAAGAGCCCCGGCTACCCAACTATTTAGCAAAAGTTGGAAAAAAGATAGTTGAATTCATACCTTTCGCAAGGATATTAGCGCAATGCTAAATGCAAATATCCTCGTCCAGGATTTGAACTCGGATCTGCGTGATCATTTCCTATGACGGTAATACCAGTAACACCGCTTACACACACACACACACACACACACACATTGTGTTTTAGAGAGAGAGAGAGAGAGAGACAAAGAGAGAGAGAGAGAGAGAGAGAGTCTGCTTATATCTCAATACGCATACATTATCAGACATTTTAAATTTAGGACACAATTCCAAACTCTAAGCACTGATATTTTTTGTACTTTTAAAGAAATAAGTAAAGTAAACTTGGCGACCGTAGTCGAGGGCGACCAGAAGGCTCCCTTTTCAATAGCTACTACACCAAGGTTTCAGGGGAGGGCACTACTCCTTTCCCTAGATTGCTCCACTTTACCCTTGATACGTACCTTATATTGCTGAGTGTTAAGCAAGGAGCTATCAAGTACCATTTTTAAAGTCTTTGGTATGAATCGACCCGGGACTGAACCCACGTCTTCCGAATCATTGGCGAATAGGGAAAAATATTACACACTTGTATCATTGTTTTCAACTTTAAAAATTTAGACAAGATGTTAAAAGAATACACACAAAAAAAATACGACGTTGATCTAGAAAGCAGTGAAGCTGATTTATTTTTGTTTTAATTTTTCAGGTTGGCAAACCTGATCGAACATAAGCTGACTAAAATTGTTTATTCAGTTTCAGTTAGTCCTGTCCACAAGCTCAGGCTTGTTTACTGTGCCTGCTGCAAGTGGTCACCCATGAAAGTTTTGAACTACTTAACTTCAGAGATCGATCAGGAACCGTTGCTTTCATTGTAACTGTTTTTAACTAAACTTTGTTAATTTGTTTATACTGCCGACCCTTTCTTAGTGGGTACCTATCTTCGTGCTAAGCAGGCACAAAGTTGGTTGACTTCGATTATGTTGACAACGTGCGTGTGTGAAAGCATTCAGTATATATGATTTTAAAATATCTTAATATATTTGGATATATTTCGAAATAATTCAAAATATTTTAATATATTTTAGAATATTCAATATATTTTGATAGTATTTTAATACTTTAACATATCTAAATATATTCTAAAATATTCTAATATACTCTAAAATATTTTAATATATCTAAAAATATCTTAAGACATTTTAATATATTCTAAGATATTCTAAAATAAATATTCAACTGAACAAAGTATTGCTATTGAAAAGTTGTTGACATCTGATCTCATCGATGAAATAAAATAGCAATTCTTCCATGCTGTTGTTGTGTCAGAACTATTGTAGGGTTGCACCTGCTGAACTCTAACGAAACAAATGGAGAAAAACCTGCATGTTGTTTTGAACAAACCCTGAAAGGAGCACACCACAAAACATCAATTGTACATCAATCTCACAAAAAATCCAAGTATGATGATTAAGACATGCTGAACACTGCTGGAGAAACAGGGACAAACCCATAACCGATGTTCTTCTGTAGACTTCTACACATGAACATATTGTTTGCCGACCAGAGGGTTAAACATCAGTCACGATCAGGTTTGGTTTGGTTTCTTTGTTTAATGGCATATCAACTCTTTTTAGGTTATTTAATGCCAAAGCCATTCTCCTACGATTCTTCAGTCCATCGCTTTAACCATTACACCACGTGGGTACCCCCTTCTGTCACAATTAGTATAACATCATCAATTTCTCTCTTTCCATCAAGCCAAACATTTGTCATGATCAGAATAACAACTTCCCTTTCTCTCTTTCCTTTGGGCTAAACATTTCAAAATCAGTGTGACATCTTCACTTTCTCGCTTTCTCTCAAGCTAAACATCTGTCACGATCAGTATAACATCTTCACTTTCTTTTCCTTAAGCTAAACATCTCAAAATCAGTATAACATCCTTACTTTCTCTTTCTTTCAAGCTAAACATCGAGACTCATACGTGTCCATCACAAAAAATGAATGATCCTCTCGGCATTCTCCTTTTGGGATCCGTCAGGCTACAAATTATAAACTTAGCCTGCAATGGCCCATCATTACCGAACGACAGCCATTTGCTACTAATGTATGTAGCGTTATCACCTGCAAAGATGTTTGTTACGAGGTCAGCGATGGCTTGGACGTCCGGTGAGGCTATTTTTCGGCTTGGGAAAGAAACAAGCAGACTTTTGATGTAAAGAATTTTCATTGTTTTATTCCAACTCCATCCAGTCTCTGAACACGTGTTCGAAATGAACAATCAGGTTTGCCAACCTGAAAAATAAAAACAAAAACAAATCAGCTTCGTTGCTTTCTAGACAGACGTCTTATTTTTTGTACTGCACACCACATGGGGACTTCTTCGTTTTTCTCATTCGCACCCAAGTTGCCAAAAGAGAAACAAGGACTGAATCCCGAAATCCATGAGATATATATATATATATATATATATATATATATATATATATATATATATATATATACTGGGGTTTACAGACAACCCCAACACCACTTCCACCTCAGGTCAGTGACTCTTTTAAATCTTGAACTCTGCAAGACCGGTTACGGAGTACTAATTCAAGCGTATCATGTTATCATTAGCACAGTGGAAGAGAGTTTTAACTTTATCATTTCGCACCCCTGTCGTCATTCGTATATAATGCTCTATCTAACTATTACTAGTGTGTTTGTTTAAGTATGTCACGAAAATGGTGCACAAGAATATCATGCGATCAAATAATTTGATATTGCTTATGGGATAGCTTAATTGCGTTTATTGATTCAGTTGCATATAACCCTCTACAGTGCATTTGAATCATTGTATTCAGTTGTAAACAAGTGCACCTGCTTTGACGGCCGGTGAAAAAAGTGTTAAGATTATAGTTGACATAGATGTCATATCATGTTTTCCACAAACGCGCATAAGCCGGCAACTGTCAGTTGATGGTTCAAATAAATAAAAAAGAAAGAAAGAAAGAAAGAAAGAAAGAAAAATAAATCAATGAAAGAAAGAAAGAAAGAAAGAAAGAAAGAAAGAAAGAAAGAAAGAAAGAAAGAAAGTGACAAAAACATGTTGAAATAGGTTTATGGGAATCAAGTTCCATCCTGATCACAGGTTATTTTTTTGAAATGGTTGAGATGCAGTAGAAGATGAACACCGAAACAGTCGGTTGATCAATTCACGAAATGAAGAAATAGTGAGTCAACCCATTCCCCAGAGCTCCAGAACTGGAGCTTAAAAACATGATTCAATTTTGAGCCATACTCAGGACTCCGCATTATGTAGCACTCAGTATTAAGTAACTGTCTGATTTTTTTACCATTCCGTTTATTTTATCAGAAGATAAATTTTATTCTACTGATAGGAGGTGCCCGTGGTGTAATTGTTATCGTCGTAGGAAATGAACACGGCGACACGAGTTCAAATCCTGGACGAGACATTGCATTTCCCATAGCACTAATACCCTTGGGAAAGGTATGAATCCAATTATTCTCCCTCCAGCTATGGGTAAATAGTAGGACAGACTAGGTTCTTCAGCCTTGGTTAGGCAACTAGTCTAGGAGAAGGAAAAATCTGAATTAAAACCTGTTAAACTCCGTTAAAAAATTGACCTTGTGTCATATCCTGCCCGAGCGGAGGGGTTGGGTAAATAGGATAAATTTTATTCTACTTTGATTAATTGGATTTACTCATTTCCATATTTAGTATGTTCGTACCTTAAACAGAAAACAAAAAGGAAGACAAAAGCCATGCTTTTTGAGCAATCTTATTTTCACATCAAATTGAGATTCTTCAATTTTCTTCCGAACATAATCTACTTAAAAAAAAAAAAATTAAGCGTCAAAAGGTATAATATGTGAAGCATTCAATAAATCAGGTGTGGGGGGGGGGTTAAAGCAAAATATGTTTTTTCAGAATGTTTTCCATAAATTGTTTGAAATTGGTTTATCGCAAAAATTATTCTAATCCCGCAAAAATATTTGTTTTCAGGCTATTTAGAATAGCGGAGTGTTCCAAGGCTCGAACAGAGGTCTGTCATCAGATTTTGGTGGCTCAGAAGTGCAAACTATGAGAAATTTACTCAGGAATGTGTGGTGCGTAGGGAGAAGCATGTTTTAGTCAAAAAATGTTTACAAATGGACTAACCACTACGGGACTGAACCGAAAAGAGAGTCCATGAAGTGAAAACACAATGAGTCTCCTGTAAAGAAATAATTTCAGGCGCAGTGGTCAGTGAGGAACGTGACGCTGATAGTCCTCTGGAACATAGAAGGACCCATCACTATTGATTACTTTGAAAAAAGGTTCAACCGTAAACAGTGCTTCCTACTGCCTACTCTTGAAGTAAATTTTACTTATAGAATGACCCTCGTAAAACCAACAATTTCTTTTTAAATATAGACAGCAAGCAAAAGTTTTTAGGGTAAAAAGTTAGAAATGAACGATACTGAATGCAGATATAAGTAAAATTGAAAACGTGACATAAAATTGCGACATTTTTTAAGTTGAAATAGTCAGAATCTACATGATGAAAAACAAGAAAAAACTTTAACATCTTTAAAAATAAACTTGACAATTTTTTAGATATAATAACTGCGTACGTCGAATTTTTGTCCTGCTGCATATAAGTGAAACTTACAAATGAAAGTGAAAGCCCTCATCATATCTAATCGACAGGATGAGAATGAATAGCACAGAATTAAATTTGAATCACTTTGTCTGTTCCTACCAGAAGTATCTCCTATGATAAGAAAATATAATATTGTGGGCAAAGTGAAAGTAAAACTAAAATATTTCATGTGAATGATATACAGACTTTATTTCCAAGAAGAATTAATCAAAGAACTTTTACTGGATCTTAAGATCCTGTTCATTTAATATGTTTCTTCCCCTTTAATTTAGTACGAAAGAATTATTGGAATCAAAATAAAATGCAGTTAGAAGAGGTTCGGGCCAAGTTTAGCATTTGAAATAAATCATCAATTACTATTTATTTTTCTTTTTTTTTTTTAAAGTTTAAGGGATTAATATTAGTTTATTCCATAATATTTTCCTCTAGATGGCTTAGAAAAAATTATGCTAACAATTTAGATGAATTAATCTAGTTTGCTTAAGGAACATTTTAAGAAACCAAAATGTTCAGCTATCAAAGAAAAAAAGGTTTTACGTCCTATCTGCAATTAGCTTATTTACTGCCAAATAAAAAACTAAGTTAACATCCGCGAAGTGTATTAATTCTATAATTATTCCCATGGGTAATAATTAACCAAAGATGCATATATATATATATATATATATATATATATGTGTGTGTGTGTGTGTGTGTGTGTGTGTGTGTGTGCATGACGAATGCAAAATGAATGTAATATATATATATATATATATATATATATATATATATATATATATATATATATATTGGTCTATTTGTTCTCGCAAAAAGTCAAATATATATATATATATATATATATATATATATATATATATATATATATTAGATTTTGAAAATTCCAAAACTTTTAGAGATTTTAGAAGTAGGTTCTATTTACAATGTAAGGGTTATTAGTCAATTGGACATTATTTTATGTCCATCAGGTTAGCTGAAACAATGTTGTTGCTTTTTTGGATTGTTTTTTTTTAATCTTTTAATTGTATAAAGTAGACATATAATTCAAAATTTCCTTGCCAGAAACTAAAGTTATTGCTTTTCCATGAATATGTTCGCATGCCTCATTTTTTTGTCACTGGAAAATCAGTTTTATGTCATTTGGCAATCATCTTTACTGGTTTCATTTGAATGGCAAGAGACAAAAGTTCTTGCAACATCGCTTTGACAAGTTCAGATTCTTGATTTATCACAGAATATCACAGAATATGAACAATTGGATAAAAAAATTGTTCATACACCATGATTGTTTTTCTTTAACCTCATTTTGTGTTTGTATCTGTGTGTATGTATGTGTGTGTGTGCGTGTGTTCGTGCTGGTTTTTGTTGGACTTTTCCTAATGTAAACTCCATATAATTCATTTTATGTCCTTCTAGTTAGCAGAACTAATTTTTTTCTTTTTGTTTCACTGTATAAAATAGACATATAGCTTTAAAAATTTTAGCCAGAATCTAAAGTTTTAGCTTTTCCATGAAAATATTTTTATGTCTTTTCTTTTTTCTAGTTACAGGAAAATCGAAACTTAGAAAATCTGACAGTAAAACGAACCTAACTGGTTATGAATGGGTAAGTATTGTTTCTGTCGGTTAGATTATAATATTGTTTGTTACTGAACTTGACTTAGAAGTGGCACAAAGCTGGAAGTATAGGGCCCCTTGTGAGGCTCAAACTCACTGAGAATATTTTGCTAAATATTATAAAACGTGACGTGTCCAAGGATATTTCATAGTTATTCACTACGCTCAGCTTTGTTGTGGCACAGGGCCAAGAGCTTGGAGCACCTTGTGAAAATTGAACTCACGAAAATGGTCGGCTAATATAGCTTGCTAACGATTACATAACGTGGGGTGCCCACGAATCATCATCATCATAATGTCTTGTCGTAGGCACGGATATCCCTGATCCTCTCTCGCCACTTCTCCCTATCATTCATCGCCTCCGGCAGGTCTTCAGGGCCACACCCTGTATCCTCACATAGCTGCTGGATGTATGTTCGTGCTGGTCGTCCTGCTTTTGTCCGGCCATATGTGGGGGGTCCATAGGAGTACATCACTTATGAGCTCGTCCCTGCTTCTCCAGCAGTGACCTGCATGTCTGGTTCGTTTAACTTGGATAGTTTTCGTGATGGGAGGCAGGTGGCCATATAGTTGGTGCCTTGTTGGGTGTTTCCGCCAGGACTTGTTCAATATTGCTCGCAACATTCTTGTGTAATTGCCGTCTAGCTTCTCCTCCAGCCGTTTAGTTAGCGTCCAAGTAGTGCATCCATACAGCAGTGTCAATACGACCGTGCCCACGAATAGTCGACCTTATTAAGCATTAAACGACCTAAGGATATATATATATATATATATATATATATATAGCTCGGAAAAGACGTAGAACTTTCTTGAACAATCATTAGATACCATTACAGAATCTTTTGATCAAAAATAATGATAAAGAATAATCTCTTGATGAGATTAGACTTTACATCCATTTTTTATATTGGTGAACCCTCATTAAAAACAACAACTGATCTTTAAGTTTGGATGTAATGTTTTGAAGGCTCTAATAATTATGACGGTAGTGTGGTGGTTAACAAGATAACATAGGATTTTCGCATATTGAAGAGGTTAACTGGTATATATAACGGTTGGTGCTAGAGAGAATATTAAGTCGTGTCTTCACTCACAAGGTCCATTGACGAGGCGACCAAGGCTGTAGAATACACTGGCTGCATCTATGCAGAGGAGTAACACTCCTCTCAATGAGTGTCCTGGATATGACACGAGGCCATCTGATGACGAGGCTTCAGTCTTGGAGCTTTGAAGAATGTAGAGCACCTCTTCATTGCCATCCCTCCCAGGTCCACTCAGGCTTGTAGTGATAGCACCTGATAAGAACCAATCAATGGGTAAAATAGAACTGTTTGACATTTAAAACTGAGTACAAACAAATAACTTATGCTAAATTGAATTGCTTGAAATAGAACTGTTCCATTATTTAACTATGTAAAGAAAGGAGTGATGTATATTTGAATTATTAGTGATAGCAATACTTGCAACTATTTAACTTTGTTGACTTATACTAAATTGAATTGTAAGAAATAGAACTGTTTGATCCTTTAATTGAGAGTAACTAAAAATTTGCTAATAAATCATATATTTAATTCATATGAAAAAAAAGGATTTAACAATGTTTGATATGATAGAAAACCAAACCAAACCAAACCAAATCACAAGGTCTAATATTAGCATTAGAAAATCCAATGATACACTGACACTGAGTAAACGAAAGGAAAGACATTATATAGTCATATACACCAATAGGATATTGGATACATATAAACACATGAGAAGTCCAATAAGAATACTAAAACGTTTCCTCACAAAGGAAATATGGACATTTTACCATGTCAAGCAGTGTAACAAAATGGATATAAAAATGGCGAAAAGTTTTACCTTATAAGTGATTCAATTCGCTGCGTGGTGGGACCAAGTCTTTTCAACGAACAGAGATAAAAAGAGAGGTCTTATATGTTCGAAGGACGAAGACAAAAAAAAAAGGGGAGAAAAGATTCTGAATTCTGATGTGACTAATGGCCACGTGATGTCCGAAGATATACCCTTAAATTCAAGGGAAGACAATTATTTATTGTCTTCCAAAACCCACCTCCACTGGTTGTCATGACAAGGAATACGAAATGTCGTAAACGCTAATCTCTCGAAGACGTTTATGAAAATGTAAGTCCTCACAACATATTTCAGAGCTACGCCTAGGTTTACTGATGCAATAAAAAAAAAGTGGAATGGATAAATCTAAGGTCAGTTTATGCTAATTAAGATCCGTCCGTAGGGTATGTTTTTAGCTAGTATAAATCAAGAAACCAAACAAAAATATTCAAAGAGAGGACACGTAAGTAAGATGGAGCAGGCGGGATAAAAGATGTTCAAAGAAAAGTGTTCAGACAAGCGAATCAGGAGAAAGAAATATCCCGGATGTAGATCCGTCATTGATCGTGTGTCCAGCGAATCGATTGAAACAGACAGGCAATAAGAAAAATGAGACAAGAAAAAATCTTTTCAATCCTTTTAGGCTTTTCTATTTGTATTCTTCTCTTTTTTTTATTTTCATTTAATTCTTTTTCTTTTTTTTTTAGTCATTTTAGTGAGTTTTTTTTTCTGCTCAACTGGACAGATTGGTACCAGCTTCGCCTAAGCAGACGTATATATATATATACAGCGGCGCAACTGATGTAATGATTATTGTCGTTGGAAATGGACACGCTGTTAGGTGTTCAAATACCGAACAAAGTTGTTTTCATTTCACATAAGCGCTAATACGCTTCAGAAAATTATGAATCCAATTATTCTCCATCCAACTATGAGTAAATAGTAGGGTAGACTGTGTTCTTTAACAGTTGTATGAAAACCAATCTAAGAGAATGAAAACACTGAATTCAAACCTGTCAAACTCTTCTTTGAAATTAATTGTATGTTGCTTCCTACTCGTGTGAAGTGGCTGGATATATATTTATATATATATAGCTCTTACATATAAATACACACACACACATACACACACACACATATATATATATATATATATATATATATATAAGTAAAGTTGTCAACCGTAGTCAATTGTGACCGGAGGTTTTTTTCATTAACTACAACACCGAGGTGTCGGGAGGCGCCACTCCCTCCCTTGGATTGCTCCACTTTACTCTCGATACGTACGTTATAATGCTGAGTGTAAAGCAAGGAGGTAACAAGTACAAATTTTGAGTCTTTGATGTGACTCGATCTGGGACTGAACTCCGGCTTCCCGGGCCATTGGCTAATACTCTACCCATAGACCAATGGCCGATATATATGTATATATATTTGTATATATGTATGTATGCACCAATCCTTCCACCTGAGAAAGATGAGATGCAAAGTATATTTTTAAGCAGAGTTTAACAGGTTTGAATAAGAGTTTTCCTTCTCCCAGACTAGTCGCCATATCAAGGTTAAAGAGCCCACTCTGCTCTATTTACCACTAGCTAGAGAGAGAATAATTGGATTCACGTCTTTCACCAGGGTATTAGTGCTATGTGAAATGCAAACACTTATATCCGGGATTCGAACTAGTGTTTATTTCCAACAACGGTAACCATTACACCAATAGCGCCTCCATATATATATATATATATATATATATTAGTTTATATATATATATATATAATAGGATGGATGTTCCTCTGCGACTAATGGTTTCATGCCGTCTTATTACGAGTCATCAGGCATTATAAAAACTAATGTATTTTTATTTATTATAATTATTATATCATTGCTCTATCACAGATAATGAGCACTCTCCAAATTATACCACATTTGGTCTACCACAAACCCAACAAGTGAGATAGTGACAACTATACTCTGTTATATATATGTATATATATTTTGAGTTGCCTGATTTCTATATAAATATACACGTACACTCACCTCCTACAAGTACTCATATACGCATACACAAACACTACATATATATATATATATATATATATATAGAGAGAGAGAGAGAGACAAAGCGTGAAAGAAAAAAAGAGACAGAGTGATAACAGCATCAATGAATATCAATTCTCCTTAAATCTCTATGAGGTGATGAATGATTGATAGATACACTCACGCATACAGACGATGGTGTCTATACAATATATACAGATGCATATACAGATGCATATACATATGTACACATATGTACGTATATGTATGCACTTACCTGTACATATGCATACATATATACACAAACAGAAAGTAAGAAAGAAAGAGAAAGATAGAGACAGACAGACAAACAGATAGACAGACAGAGAGAGAGAGAGAGAGAGTTGTATCAACAACTATTACATAATTCTCTTTATTCCACCCGATGCAATTCAATTGCAATTAGGGTTTTGATCTACCCAGACGGTGCATCAGTGATATCTCAATTGGTAACACGTTGCTAGGTTTCCTTTATCACTGTCATCTCAATCAATACGAGAAAACAAAACAAACAAACAAAAAGAATGAAAAAAAAAATGTGATATTAAAATAATGAATGTTGCCTTACTTTCAACAGGAAATACAAAATATATCTCTCACTCTTCGAAGTATGTTGATTTTTGTTATTGTAATACAGCATCCGCCCAATCAGCGAGACGGTATACACTGACTGTATTCACTGTTGTCCTGGGTATGACACAAAACTGCATATGATAATGAGGCTCCAGTTCTGGATTGTGGAATACTCTTTCATTGCCATTATTAGCATATTATATAAAACTCCTAGCGTGTCAACCCTGGCGGATGGGACTGTGGAATACATCGACTGCATCTCTGCGAAAGGGTAAAACTCCTACAACGAGTTTCCTGAGTTTGACATTAATCAATCTGATGGTGAGGCTCTAGTAATGCTGGAGCTTTGGGGAATTCAGAATACCACTTCATTACCATTGTACCCAGGTTTACTCGATATTGTAGAACCTGAAAGAGTACCATCACGGATCAAATGGAATTACCTGATTTTTAAACTGTGAGCAAACAAATGACTTATACTAAATTGAATTGCTAGAAATAGAACTGCATTTCACACCAGTATTAACGGGAGTTTTTTTTTTCATTAGAGTCTAAGTGACAACTAGTCTTAGGTCTTCAGGATTCTTCTGAGTATTCTCGCCGATCTCAACAATACTATCTGGATGATATCGCCCCTTCTTCTTCTTCTTCTTCTTCTTCTTATTATTATTATTATTATTATTATTATTATTATTGTTTACTCCTTGAAAGTTTTTGACATCAGCATCAGCTGATGGTCTTTCATTGGAGTTTGAGTGACTGCGAGTCTTCTCAAGTCTCCAGGACTCTTCTCAGTATTCTAGCTGTTCTCAATAAGTAGTTTGGATGGTCTTCATTTGTCCTCTTATTTCCAAGTCCTTTAGTCCCTTTAATAATCCTTTAATTAATTAGACTAATCAAGATTGAAATAATTGTCAGATTCAAGTTCCACAGTTTTTTCAATTCCCTAGCAAGGTCGGGGTACTTATCCTTTTCCCTTTCTTTCAATTTTATTCTGTGATCAGCAGGGATAGCAAAGTCCACAATTTTGCAAGTTTCTTTTTTTAAATTATTATAAGATCAGGTCGTCTGGCCAAGATTAGGTGATCCGTTTGTATGTCAAAAAACCAGGGGAGTTTGAGTGTGTCATTCGCCAGGACAGATGTTGAATTGTGCATATACCGTTTGTTCGTATGGTCAAATATATATTTCTTGCACAATTCTCAATAATTACTTCGTCCACCCAATCGTGTCTAGACTTATACGCTAATTTGCTGCATTCGCTTATTATGTGATTGATCGTTTCGTCTCTAGCACCACATAACCTACATTTGCTATTTTGTTGCGTCTTATCTATTCTCGCTTTGATATGATTAGTTCTTATGGAGTTTTTTGTGCTGCTATTTGGAGACATTCAGTTTCTCTTTTGCAAGTCTTTCACAGCTGTGTTAGCTGATAGTCTTTTACGTAAATCTGAGTGACAGCATGTCTTTTCAAATCTCCAAGACTCTCCACATTATCTTAAAAATGCTGTAGTTTGGATGGTCTCTATTCGTTCACCGATTTCTAAGTCTTCCAGCCCCCTTTTCAACCTTTTGGGACCGTTCCTAGTTACAGTTATCATCACTCTCATCTTCATGTTCAACAGCTTTTTTAGGTCTCAGGACAATACCAAGTCTCTCTTTTTGTTTTCTTTGATTTTTACTCTCTGGTCCACCAGGACGGCAAAGTCCACAATTCGGCTGGTTCTTTTTTTTTTTTTTTTTTGTTAATTATCCTGAGATCTGGTCTCCTGACTGGGGCCAGTTCATCCGTTTGTATCTCGAAATCCTAGAGAATTTTATGTGTGTCATTCTCCAGGACGGATTCCGGTTTGTGCACATACCTTTGGCAGTATGGTCAAATTTCAAAGTTTTTGCACAATTCACAGTGGATCCCTTTCCCTACCCAGTCATGTCTACTCTTATACTCTTTTCGCACTAGTTTGATATATTCGACTAAAAGGTGATATGTCTTTTTTATCACCAATATAATATACTTTTTAATATATCGTTCCTGATGGAGTTGTTTTGCGTTGCTATCAGGAGGGATTCACTCTCTCTCTCTCTCTTATGGTTTCCCTTTCGTTGTTATGTCCAGCTTTTCTCGAGATTTTGCCAATTTGTCTCTTGAAATATCCATGCAGTTGTTTTTCTTCCTATTTCAGTTTTCTAGTTTTTGTTGTTGTTTTGTTTGTCCTTGTGTTGTCAGTGCTGTCACTGGCTGCTGCAATTAATCCTTCTTAGTTCTTTTTAATGTTGTCCAGTAGTCCTCGTATTTCTTCAATACTAGCGAGTCTTCTTCCTCTTTCTTTTTTTAATACAAATAGCCTGTCTGTCATCTTTCGGGTGTAAGGTCATATGGATCGTCATCAGTTTTCTTGTCCTTTGGTCCATTTGCCTGATTTCCTCCTTTGTCCATTTAAGAATGGTACAGGTTTACAAGCGAGACTGCCCAAGTGTTTATCCCTTTGATGGGATTTCTACTGTAGTGCTTGGCTTCGAGCTGTTTTCTCGTTCGTCTGTGATACTCTTTTCTTATTTTTTTCTTTCATCTCCGCTTGTTTGATGGTTTCCTCTTTCAATATTCCCAAGCACTCATAATTCTCCAATCGTTTTGATTCTTTATTGATTTGGTAGTTCTATTACTTCCGTTATTTGATTTTCCCACTTTTCATTATAAGCATGGTACATATTTCTATGACAAATTCCATTCCTATATCCTGGCAGTATATTCTTATTGTTTTTTATTAGAGTCTCCAATTCTTTTTCATTTTTTTGCAAACGGCTCATAGGCTTTTTTATTGTCAATCCACGTAATGTCTACTTTTTTTTCCACCTTGCTTTGTTCTCTGTGTGATGTACGGATCAATGTAAATCCCCTGTTCATCTTGTTCTCCTGTGGCATCATTTCTATTCTTTGGGAAACAGTCAGCGGCTTACTAGCGAATAATAAATCTCCTCCCTAATCTGTGATGTTTGGATTTTCCACCTTAGACACGTTTTCAGTTTTGAGTTGTTGGAAATGGTTCCTTTTTCGAGAGTCTTTCTTGATCCGGGTAGCTTTCCCCTTCGTCATCTATTCGGGTATTTTTGCTTCTCCCGGGCATCAACTCAGCTTAAGAACCAGTTTGACATGGATAGAAGGGAATTTTTAAAACTGGAATCCATGTATGCAATCACAGCCAACCGTTTTCTATTTCAGTATTTTCTTGAGTATTGATCTGAGTGATTCTAGGAGTATATCCACCTCAGGGCCTTCATCGAGTCGTTGTGTTTCTTTTTTATGTTATTTATCCATTCTGCCTTTTTTTATGTTTTTTCTGTTCCCATATTTTCTCCAAAATTGTTTTGCTTCCTTTGCATCCAGTAGTTGGTTTGTTCTTGTGCATTCTCCACTTACTTGTTGCTAGAATTTTCTTTCGTTATTTTGGAATGTCCCGTTTGTTTTTGTATTGCTTGACCCTGTCTCAATATCTTTTAAGTCTACCTTCTTTCGCCAATATCTTTTAATTTATCTTTTCAAGTCGCATTGTCAGACTTGCTTTATGTTTTCGTATTTTTTGTTTTTTGTTTTTTTCCTTTTTTGTTTTCGTCTTCTCACTCAAGCATATCCCTTTGTGTTTTTCCTTCCTGTGTAATTTCGCTTGTTTTCTAGTCTAATTTCTCATCCAGGTTTTGTGTTTCTGTTCGGGATTCTAAGGGGAACACCTACGCTGTCACAGACTAATTTCGCTCCGGCATAAATTAGCTTGTAGTTCAATAATGTCACTAGTTGGAATATTTGGTAACAATTTGTGTGGCTTTTCGGTTTCTACATCCACCTAATTCCAATCTTTTTTCCTGAGGGATGATAATGTAGTCTTATGTTTACTTATGATTTTCTTTTCTAATTCTACACTTATTTTATTTTGTCTTCTTGTGTTAATATTTGTTTTTTTGGTGTTAGGATCTACAACTTCTGCTTTGTAATTGAATTAGGGGTTCTTGCTTTTCAGTACAGTAGAATAGTAACAGTGATAATAACACTTACCAGCCTAGGGACCACAACTAGCGTCTAGTTGATTGATAAAAATAAAACGGATTGTATCTCAATACTGGACCTGTGATATTATTAAACTGAAGCTGTTACATATTTAAAAAAACACATACACTCATAGACCAGCAGTCAATGACAAACCAGAGAATGGACTCGCCCATATGTGCGCAATAGAACGCCCCGATAGGTCATAAAATAACTCTCTTCCTTTTGGAGTTCACTTTGAGATTCTGCTCAGGTCGTTACACTGTTGAGTGTTGACTCTGACAATTTGGGTTCGAGTCAGAGAATATATGCTATTTATCTATCCACATATTTCTAGTATCTCACGATCAAAAAACAACCTGGTTTGTTGTATTAAATCTTGGGGTATTTGCCCAGATTTCTACCATTCTTTTACAGTACGCTCTTTTCATGGGATTTCTCTTAAAATAACAGTGAAGTACATTTTTATTGTCTGCTCGGGTCCATTTTTCCCCGTCAGTATCTCTGCATAGAGTGGTTGTTTTGGTCGTTGTTTGTGCACCTGAAATTAACTCTGCTAACATTCACAGGATACCAATCAGATCTCCCACATTGACTATCAATGGAGCATCTGCCAATCATGACACTCAGGTCTATAATCTGAGTCCCACGCTGATTTGGATTTGGATTTGTCACTTTTCATTGGTAGTATAATGTGGCTATAAAATTCGCTAGGGTTGATTATTAACTGCGCTTCTGATACAGATGCGTCAAGAACACACTTCAGCGGGTTATAAAAAAAAGACTCCAAAGACACCGTTCAAAAAAGTAAGTTTTAACTTTGTAAAAGTCTACAACACCATTTTTATTTTATTTTTTAGCTTGATACTGCGAAGCAGTCACTTTTGATATTTTGGCTGGCATCAGAATTATTCTTTCCCCCCCACCACCACCGATAATTGTAAAATCCATTGATGACAGCATTTAAACTTAGTCTTTTTTTCCTTCGTACAGGCAAAATATTGTTGTAATAGTAAAATCTTAAAGTTTACTTACACACACGTTTTTGTGCTGTTTTTAATAGAAAGTCTTTATCTTTATTTATCTGTCCATTTCTTGATCATACCCAATGATCTCACAATCATTGGCACGGAGGTAATTTTAAGGCACCCCATTTTTTTAAATTTCTATTTCGAGGTATTTACTTATTTTATTAGATTTCTAGGTCTTTATATTATTATTATTATTTTACTCCTTGATAGGTTTTCATATCAGCGTCAGCAGATGGTCTTTCAAAGGAGTTTGAGTGTGAAAAAGTCTCAAGTCTCTAGGACTCTTCTCAGTATTCTAGCTGATCACAATGCTATAGTTTAGATGGTCTCCACTCGCCCTAATATTTCCAAGTTCTCTTGTCCTTTTACCAATCCTTTAATGACTGTACCAAGAGCTCCACTTATAATTGGTAGCACCGCCACTTTTATGTTCCACAGTTTTTTCAATTCCCTAACTAGATTGTGGTACTTATCCTTCTTTTCGTTTTCTTTCAATTTTACTCTGTGGTCAGTCGGGACTGCAAAGTCCACAATTCTGCAAGTTCTCTTCTTTTTTTTTAAATTATTATAAGGACTTATGATATGTTTCTATCTCCAAATCCCAGAGGAATTTGTGCATGCCATTCTCCAGAAAAGATTCTAGGAGTGCATATACCATTTGTTCGTATGGTCAATTTCAATTTCTTGCACAGTTCCCAGTGGATCACCATGTCCCCCAGTCGTGTCTAGTATTATACTCTTTCTGTGCTAATTTGCTGCATTTGCTTATTATGTGATTGATCGTTTCGTCTCTATTACCATATTACTAACATCTGCTCTTTTGTTGCGTCTTATCAATTCTTCTTTGATATGGTTGGTCTTCATGGCAGTTATTATTATTATTATTATTATTATTATTATACTCATTTGAGAGTTTTTCACACCAGCTTTAGCTAATGGTTTTCTGCTGGAACCACAGTGACAGCAAGTCTCCACAAATATCCAGGACTCTTCTTAATATTCTGGCTAATCTCAACAATGTTGTAGTTTGGATGGTTTCCACTTGTCCTCTTATTCCCAAGTCCTCCAGTCCCTGTATCAGTCCTTTGATGATTGTCCTGAGCGCTCCAATTACAATTGATATCACCATCACTTTCATGTTCCATTGTTTTTCAGCCCATTAGCAAGGTCTAGGTACTTATCTTTCTTTTAGCTTTCCATTAATTTTACTCTGTGGTCAGCCGGAACCGTATAGTCCACTATTTGGCAGGTTCTCTTTTTTTGAGAAAATTGAGAATGAACAAAAAAAAATTAAGATGAGTAGATGTTGCTGTTTCAGTAGATCACAGAGAGAGGGGGGGGAATTACCTTACCAGAAAAATTAAGGGAAAATTATAGAATATGAAAGTGACATTTGTACCCATCATTACAGGCATACTTGGAACTATTTCAAAAACTCTTAAAATTTACGCATGGAGGTTAATTATAAAGACAAACACTTAAACGGCTGGAGAAGAAACTTGACGGCAATTGCACAAGAATGTTGAGAGCAATATTGAACAAGTCCTGGCGACAACACCCCACAAGACACCAACTATACGGCCACTTACCTCCCATCACGAAAACTATACAAGTTAGACGAACCAGACACGCAGGACGAGCTCATAGGTGATGTACTCCTATGGACCCCCACATATGGCCAAGCAAAAGCAGGACGACCAGCTCGAACTTACATACAGTAGCTATGTGATGACACAGGATGTAACCCTGAAGACCTGCCAGAAGCGATGAATAATAGGGAGAAGTGGCGAGAGAGGGTCAGGGATATCCGTGCTGGCGGCACGACATGATGATGATGATGATATATGTTAAATGGAGACGTGTGGTGTTAGTTTCTTCGTCTTCGGAAAGGGACACAGCGACCCGAGTTCAAATCCTGGACATTGTCATTTGCATTTCATTTTCACGCTAATGATCTTCGGAAAGACATGAATGCATATCATGAATCACTTCTCTATGAAGAGAAGACTGTGCTCTTTAGCCTTGTTACGGCAAACAATCTAATTGAAGGAAAACCTGTTGTATTGAACATATGTCTCATCCTGCTAGTTGGCCCAGTCCGCTGGGGCCGACGAATACACCGACTGCATCTCTGCAGAGAGATAGAACTCCTCCAACGAGTGTCCTAAATATGACATTAAACCATCTGATGGTTAGGATCTAGTAAAGCTGAAGCTTTGGGGAATGTAGAGTACTCCTTCATTGTCATTGCCCCCCAAAACTTTCTGGCCCAGAGTGGTAGCATCAGATAGGGTCTGATCTATGTGTCAAATAGAACTGTTTAACATTTGATCTGTGTACTTTGACATTTACACTGAGTGCAGACAAATGATTTTTGCTAAATTGAATTACATGAAATAGAACTGTTTAATCATTTAACTGTGTGTAAACAAATGACTGATCTTTTAATTGAATTGTTAGTGATACATAGCAATACTTAGAATCATTTAACTGTTTGAAAACGATAATGTTGAATAAAGTTATTAGTGTTGAATAGCAATACTTGAAACTCTTTAACTTTGTGTTTAGATTGAATTATTGGTATTATATAGCAATACTTGGAATCATTTGAATGCGTGCAAATGAATCAATAGTGTTGAATAAAATAATTAGTGTTAAACTGCAATACTTGTAACTCCATCACAAATGATTAATACTGAATAGAATTATTAGTTTTAGAAATCAATAATTGAAACCATCTAACTCTGTAGAAACGCTAACAATACTAGTGTGTTAACGAAACAGGTCTCATTTAAAAATGAAACTACCTACAAACTATGACTGCAAACAAATCCCTAATGTTAAATTGTGATTGTTATATAATAATACTTGAAACTATTTTACTGTATGCAAAAGAAAATATGCTCAAACTCGTTTAAAAATATTGTCTACAAAATGTGTTTAAAAATCATATACTTAATATACATGTATAAACAGGATTTGGCATAAGATAACCTAGAAGGGTTCATATGCTATAAAACCTAACCTAACCAAATCAAACTTACCTGATGACCGTTTCCAACGGCATTAACTATTATATATATATATATATATATATATATATATATATATATATATTAGTTAATAGTTTCGCGGAACCACAATTCCCGTGTGATTACGCATTATCAAGAGACGGTTGCTATGACTTCAACGGCCGAAAATAAACGCGTTTAAAAAAAAAAAACACAAACATGCACTAAAACTGAAGATGAACGAACGTCCAATGTAATATCTGCTTTTAGTTGATCTGACGTATATATATATATATATATATATATTTCTTTTAAACACCCTGTCGAGTGGCAAAAGCTGCTTGGTAGCGCCAAGAGTGGCAGTATCGCTTTGACCTACCAAAACTGTGTTATCACCCCTGGTTTGCGGCTGAAGAGGGCAGGGTATCGCACGTGCTTTTACACGTTGTATGATGAAAAAAATATACATAGTTTATTATATTCATAAATAAAGAATGCTCCTTATCTCTGATTTTCTCTTGTCTACACTATATGCATGAGTTGATGCACCCATTGTGGAATCTGGGTACGTATTGATCTGCATATGTGATGTTTCATAACAAACCAGTTATATAAGCTGAGCGTTTATTCTTCAGGAAATTGAAGCGCATAGGGGATAGATGTTGCTGGGATATGATCAATCGGATGTTTGTCACGTGCGCAAGGAAGAGGATCTTTTCCGGAAAGATCTGAAACCCTAGATGAACGCAGAAATATCACCGATGATGCGTCCAAATGCATCTACAAGAAGTTGTAATTATGTAAGAATTGTGCATAAATCATCTCTAGATATGAATAGGTAGCTCATGATAAACAAGTTTTTATTTCTTTTTCAACTTATCTGCTCTTTTCTATTTATGTATCCTGGGCATGACATTAAATTTCATTTGATGGAGAGGCTCTGTTCTTGGAGTTTGGGGAATGTGAAGTACCCTTTCATTGCCATTATTCTCGGGTTTTGCCTGACACCGAGTGATTGTTTTTTTAGGGCCCCAATCAATGGATCAAATAAAACTGTTCAATCATTTACTTGAAACCATTTAACTGTGTGCATACAAATGATTAACATTAAATAAAATCATTAATGTTAGATATGAATAGTTGAAATCATTTAATTGTGAGTATAGCTCAGTTGGCTGGGACCGAAGAATATACCGACTGCATCTCTACAGAAGGGTAAGACTCTCCCAATGGGTGTCCTGGATTTGACATTAAACGATCTGCGGATGAGGTTCCTGTAATGCTGGAGCTTTGGGGAATACAGAGTACCACTTTACTGCCATCGCTCCCAGGCCCACTCTGGCCTGGAGTGATAGAACTTGATAGGGTCATATCTATTGGTCAAATAGGAATGATTGACATTTAAACCTTGTACTTTGACATTTAAACTGAGTGCAAACAAATATCTTATGCTAAACTGAATTGCTTGAAATAGAACTGTTTCCTTAAATACCTTACCTGTTTTTCGTTCTTTGCTTTTCCCATCTTTAAGCTTTCATCCTCACAGAGGATAAAATAAATACCAACTAGATTTTTTGTTCAAAAGATTATTTGCCCTATCAGTGTCTCTTACTTTATGTTAATTGTATCTCTTGATTTTGGTTTAGTTTTATGGCATATCAACCATTGCAGCTTATTTAATGCCAAATCCTGTTTTTGCATATATATCAAATATAAGATTTGTAAACATATTTTTAGTTACACATAGTTAAAGGACCAAACAGTTCTATTTCTAACAAATCAATTTTGCATAAATCAATAAAGTTAAATGGTTCCAAGTTTTGCTATGTATCACTAATAATTCAATTAAACATCTGGGGTTCAATGGTTAAAGCGTTGGACTGTAGAATCGTAGATAAGCGAGTTCAAACTTCACTCGCGCTATTAGGTTCACTTTTGAACTAATACACTTAGGAAAAATATGAATCCTTTATCCTACCAACTCTGGGTTGAATAGCATCACTGCTGTTCTTCTAAAAGGATGGATTTGGCATTAAATAACGAATGTAGGTTGAAATGCCAATAAAGAAAGAAACCAAATTAAATCAATTAAACATCAGTCATTTGTTTACACACAGTTAAATGATCAAACAGTTCTATTTCTAACAATTCAATTTAGTAAAAGTCATTTGTTTATTGTGTTTGAATGTCAAACAGTTCTATTTGACCCGAAGATAGTGTAGGACCCTATCAGATGGGACCACTCACGACCAGAGTGGACATGAAAGCGATGGCAAAAAGGGGGTACCCCGCATTCTCCAAAGCTCTAACATTACTGGAGCTTCCCTATCATATTTTTTATGTCTTATCCAAGACACCCACTTACCCCTCTGTAGTCAGTGTATTCTACAGCCCCGTTTGACTGGGCTGGTATCTGCTGAAAAGAGGTAAGACCCACTACCACCACAAAAATATTTCTACTGGGTATGACACATAACTGTATCTAATGTTGATGCAGCTGCTGGTCTGGAGGGTGTAAAGAACCCCTTGCCATTTATCATTTGTCCCCTCTGATCTCTGACCTCCAGAGTAGTAATATCTGTAATGATTCCATTTATCAGTCCAATAAGTCTTTTTAAAGATCATTCGTACTCTATCGAACAATGCCCAAATAAACCTCTAAAAAACAATTATATAAAAAATGATAATATGAACGTACAATAAATGTGATTCCCTAACTTTTAGGCATGAAATTACCCTAAACGTGTTGACATGCCATTAAATCAATCAATCATTCAATCAATCTTTCCTGGCTTTTTGCATCTGAAAGTTTATATTCCTAGATCGATGGATAAATACCAATCAATTACTGGTTTAAGTAGTAGGATTTAAAAGAACCCTATTGCAGCCATATGCAACCTTGACATAAGTTATTAAGTGAAGAAATTTGCAGAAGTGAAGCTTTCAATGAAGATGCTACTCCCTATCAATGAGACTAGCAACTACATTGTTACTTCGGATAACCTGCATATATATATATATATATATATATATATATATATATATATATATATATATATATATATATAAAAGGAGGATATAGATTGTCCGTCTGTATTACTTTCTGGTACTTATTGCAGATGCCAGGTCAGTTTGTCCTGCCAAGTGAACCAAGAGTTGGAGCTCTTGGGACAACAAGGAGATAACGAACGATGACCTGCTTGACCTCCTCTGATCACGCTAGCAACCGTCTCTATGGTGACAAATGCCTTGTCATAATTCTGTACAGCTTGGTCAGCGGAGAAATATCGACTAATTACGTCACTACATTTTCCTGCAGTTTCCTTTCTCTCTTTCTTTCTCTATCCACTTACTTTCTCTCTTTCTCTCTCCCCCCTCTATCTCTCTCTCTTTCCTCCTATCTCTCTCTCTCTCTCTCTTTCCTTCTATCTCAGTCTCTGTCTTTATATAATCTTTGTCTTTCTATCCCCTGTCTCTTTCTCTCCCTTTCTATTATCGACCCTTCTTTTACCAATCACTACCTCCCTTTTTAAGTATTTTTCTTGTCTGACCTCAGTTTTTTCCACTCTCTCTCTCTCTCTCTCTCTCTCTCTCACACACACACACACACTCTGTGTGTGTGTGTGTGTGTGTGTGTGTATCGCTCTCTTTCTAATTCCACATTAGTCGTATCTTAGTTACATTCCCACTCTCACTACCCCCAATGATTTCTCTCTCTGGCACTCAACTATTCCTTCTTCCACTATTTCCCACCTTTTTACCATTTCATAAAAATACTTCAGTGCATCTTCTCCGATCTATCTCTTTTTCATGAATGTTCTACTTCGTATTCTTTCTTTTAATTATTTACTCGTTCTGTCTATATCTCCCTTTACACATTTCCTTGGTCTATTGCTTTTTATCTCCCTCATTTCTCTCTCTCTCTCTCTCTCTCTCTCTCTCTCTCTCTCTCTCTCTCTCTCTCTCTCACTGATTCTCAAATTTTTCTCTTACCTTCTCTCATACATATTCAGTTCGTTTCTACCTCTCACACCGAAGTTCTTGCTTATTCTTTTGTTTCTTTCTTTTTTTTTTTTTTTTTTTCTTCATTTGTCTTTATCTTTTCAGGTGGGGTGTTATGGCTGAAATACTGAACTGCAAATTCATAGAAAATGAGTTCGAACTCTAGTCATGCTATCATGTTCACTTTCGGACTAATACCCTAGGGAAAGACATGAATCCCCTTATTCCCCTTACTGTGGGTTTAATCGTATTTCTGCTGTTCTTCTACAAGGATAGCTTTGACATTAAATAACCCACAAAGGTTGGTATGCCATTAAACAAAGAAACCAAACCAAACATTTCCTCTTCATATTTTTGCTTTATCTCTACGCTATTTTATTGGGGGTGGGGTGAATACGCTCTCTACCCCTTTCAGAGGTGTAAGACCCCCACCAACACAAAGAAGACATCCTGAATATGACACTAAACTGCATTTGGTGGTGAGGCTCCAGTTCTGCAGCTTTGGGGAGTATGAAGTGCTTCTTCATTGTCATTACTCCCAGGTTCCCCTCTGACTCGGAGACGTATCTGTTAGGGTTCCATCGATGGGTCAAATAGATCTGTTTGAAAAATATTTAAGGAATACTTGAAGCCATAACTGTGTGCAAAGAAACTGAATCGTTATATAGTTACTTGAAGGTATATAAGCTTACTGGGAGGCGTTCGTGGTGTAGTGGTGAGCGTCGAAGGAAATAGACACGGCGACACGAGGCTAATTGCATTTCACATGGCACTGATACCGTTGGTAAAGGAATGCCTCCAACTATTTTTCCTCTATAGGTAAATAGTAGGGTAGACTAGGCTTTTTAACTTTGCTATAGCAACCAGTCTAGAAGAAGTAAAACTTTGAATTCAAACTAGTTAACCCCACCCAAATTGATCTTGTGTCACATCCTGCTTGAGCAGAGGTGACTAGGTAGTTTGTTAGTTGGGCTTTAAGGCATATAAACCCTTGTTGGTTATTTAATGCCAAATCCTGTTTATACATATATTAGATATATATGATTTGTAAACGAATATATTGTAGATAATATTTTCAACAGAGCTCATTTGGTAACACACAGTAGAATGGTTTCAAATATTGCTATATAACACAAACAATTTAGTCTAACATCTGTCATTTCTTTACACACAGTTAAATGGTTATACATATATGATTTGTAAGTGATCAATTCGTAATCTTATTCTTAAAGGAATTAATTTGTTTGCACATATATATTACGATAGTTTGCACACAGTTAAATCGTTTCAAGTATTGCCATCTAACACAAATAATTCTATTTGATATCAATCATTTGCTTGCACACAGTGAAGTGGGTTCAAGTATTGCTCCTACTAATAGTTTCATTTGCAGATAGTTTAATGGTTTCACGTATTCCTATCTAACGCGAATAATTGATTTGTTTGTATTCACTTGAATAGCCTCAACATTTGCTATCTTACACTAACAATTTTATTTGCGCACAGTTAAATGCTTTCAAGCATCGCTATGTAACACTAATAATGCAATATAATATCAATTTGTTTGCTTACAGTTAAATGGTTAAACAGTTTTATTTGACCCATAGATAGGACACGAAAAGGTATTACTACTCCGTGTCAAAGTGGACCTGGGAGTATTGACAATAAAAAGGTACCCCACAATCGCCAAAGCTTCAGGACTGGAGCCTCACCATCAGGTTGTTTAGAGTCATACCTAGGACACTCGTTGGTGGGTTCTTAACTCTGCTGAGATGTACTTGGTGTATTCTACAACCCAAACATCGTGGGTTGTGTGTGGAGGGGTTCGCTAAATACCCCCATTTTTATATATATATATATAAATAAATTTCATTAAACATAATAGACATTTTATGTCTACATATTTTCTTCTGAATTCGTTCGAATTCCCGTATTATTTTTATCGTATTCGGGGGAATTGATTTATGTATTGTCCATAGTTGCATGTATCCCTAGTACTTTCTGCCCGACTTTGGGCCATCATCAAGGGAGGATCTATTACAAAAGTGATGTATCTTTTGTTTTAGCATATTACTACTATGTAAGAGCGTCTTTACCGTTGAAGATTATGGCTCTTACATTGGGGTAATATGCTAAAACAAAAGTTACATCACTTTTGTAATAGATCCTCCTCTCCAATTTTTAAGCGGAGTTTAACAGGTTTTAATTCAGAGTTTTACTTCTCTTAGACTAGTTGCCTCACTAAGGCTGAAGGACCTAGTCTGCCCTACTATTTACCCATAGCTGGAAGGAGAATAATTGGATTCATACCTTTCCCAAGGGTATTAGTGCTATGTGAAATGCAATCAGTCTCGTTCAGGATTTGAACTCGTGTCGCTGTGTCCATTTCCTACGACGATAACCATTACACCACGGGCAGTTTACTAATGATTATTATTAGTCATTGAAACTATGTAACAGTTTGCAATTGAATATCTATTATTTAATCGTTACATAAAACCTTATAACTATTGGTATTAGATACAAATACTTGAAACCATTCATCTGTATGTAAATTGTTTTTATTTGATTGGAATACTTGGTATTATATTACTGTGGGCAAACAAATGATTATAGACAAAAAAAGAAATTTTGGCATCAAATAACCCATAAGGAATTGATATGCTCCTAAAGAAATAAACTAAATTAAACCAAATAATCAATATTGTCGTTCTTCTGTAATAGTCTTTTGCCAACTTCTTTAATTGTCATTTTATAACCTTTTGATTTTAGTATACAACCGACCTTGCTTACTATGACTCATATGATGAAAATAATTACACTTAGTTATGTTTGGCACAAGGCCAAGTACATAGAAATGTTTTGAAAGAGAAAACGATCAATGCATCTCTGAAAAGGAAGTGTTCGATATGTGGTTTGAAGAAGGGTGACATCACAGTAGTAATTACTGTAATGTCACCCTTCTTCTAACCACATATTTAAAGATTTCTAAATTTTAAAAATTTCCTCAAAGAATTCACCAAATCAAAATCGGAATCGTTCTTTTATAATGGAATAACTATTTCAAAAGGTTATATACACTCATATATGTGCTGAAGTAGTTGGAAACCCCGAGACCAGGCTCATGTCTAATTTTCCACAGTCTTGTCCGGGGAAAGTTTCTCCATCAATGGAGGAACAGATATTACCCTTTAACCCCAGCTCGAAGAACAGAATAACATTGGGTCTCTTTCAGAAAACGTAACTGTATCACGACGTGGCTAGTGTAAGGATGCAATTATTGACTCGGTTAAATAATTTCCATGGTTTAATGGCAAAATTGCTGCACTGTAGCCTCGAAGTAAGCGAGTTTAATCTCTAATCGCTTTCTTACGTTCACTTTCTGATTAATACCTTTTCGATAAGTATTGAACACCCTTATCCATCTAAGGGTTAAATAGTATCATTGCTATTCTTCTATACGGCTAGCTTAGGCTTTAAGTAACCCACAAATGTTGATATGCCATTAATCAAATACACTAAACCAAACCATGTTTATAAGGGCGTCACATAATAGACCAGAACCCTATTCTGAACCTCTTTTTATCTTTGTCTTATGACCAGTATAGATATAGTCTCTGACCCTACCAGGGAACAGTAAAGTTGCCTATTTACTAAACCTTATCAGATAAGCCTTTTGCTGTTTTGTACTCCTTCTAAGTACTGCGATTCTAGTTGTTGGGATACGTTTGTGTATTCTGCCTTTTAATATCACTAGAATGTATCTTGTGAGTATAAAATATCAAATGCTCTTGTATGTGTAAATGATTGGTTTTGTTTGGTTTGGTCTAATGGCATATCAACCATTGTAGGTTATTTAATGCCAAGTCTGGTTTATACATATATATTAGGTATATATGATTTGTAAACATAAGTCAAGAAAGTTAAATGGTTCCAAGTATTGTTATGTATCACTAACAATTCAATTAAACATCAGTCATGTGTTTACACACAGTTAAATGATCAAACCGTTCTATTTCTGGTTCGAAAAGTTTTTCTGAGTGAAATCATCAAAATGTAAGAATTTGGTTAGTTCCATAAGCTTCTAAGTGACAATCATCTGCAGGTTGTTGGTTCAATCCTGACTACAGGCGAATAACACTAAAGGAATACTAAACACTTGTACCCATTTATGGTTAACGAAATCAGAGCAAGCAACCCCCGAGGATTAAATAAAGGACGTGGTTCAAAATTCAGTGTAAGATCCAAAGTTCGACCAGAAACACCTGCAGAAGGCCGGAGAATACATCAGCCAAAACGTTATGAATATGACAATATAGATGAAGACCCTGAAAGATGAAAATTGTCATGCTTCGTCTTAGAAATTCAGACAAATTACCACTTGTAACCAGTGACGGTTAACAGAATGGGAACGGTCTACCTCGCTGTGGTTTAAATAAAAGGGTTCAGTTCGAGTATTTGTGTGGACTCCTGAGTTCGAAATGTAACACCTGAAGTCTGAATATTCTAAGTTATAATAGTTATCAAGCTTCATCTCAGAAATTTTGACAAATAATCATATCCTATTCATAGAATTTACATTATATTTGTAAATAAGGGGAAGTCCTCAATGATCAACATTTGATAGTTACCGATGGGCCCTTAAACTCAATGTCTAATTATAAATTGATAAACGAAAATTATATTATTATTAAGTGCTAATAAATGTAAATAATGACCAATTCAATATTGTAATAATACTAACCATTATTTTCCAAACAATCTCATAAATAAAAGAATAAATAAAAGAAAGTATTCTAAAAGTAGTATTTAATAGTCTCTTCTCTTAGACGATATAAAGACTGGAATGTGAATGCAGAACTGATCTTGAAGTTGCTATTTAGATTGGAAATTGCTTTATTCTCTAAATTAGAGCATTTTTATGTATATTACTCTAATAAATATCTCAATATATGGCATTTTTACTTTGTCACAGTTTATCCTGTTCATACATTTATTAAATATACTTGATCTGTAAACAAATAGTTTGCTAGTAATATTTTAAACAAGCCAGAATTCATTTGTTTATACATACTTAAATGATCATCACACAATTTTAAGTGTAACACAAACTGATAGTTCTATTTGCACTCAGATAAATGGTTTCAAATATTATTGTTTAATACTCATAATTCTATTCAGCACTATTCATTCATTTTTGCCCAGTCGACAAGGGCTGTAGAATACACTGACTGTTTTTCTGCAGAGAAGTAAGACCACTCCCCTCGCCAACGAGTGTCCTGGATATGACATTAAACAATCTGATGGTTAGGTTCCAGTGATGCTGGGGCTTTGGGGAATGCGGAGCCCCCTTCATTGACATTGCTCCCAGGACCACTCTGTCCCGGAATAGTAGCACCTGACAGGGCCCTATCTATAAATAGAACTAACTGCATACTTATGCTAAACGGAATTGTTTCAATTAGAACTGTTTGACTAAACTGAATAGGTTGAAATAGAAATGTTTTTGACAATTAAACTGTACTTACATTTAAACAGCGTGCTAATGCTAAACTGAATTATTTGAAATGGAACTGTTTTTTGACATTGAAACTGTACTTACAGTAAATTGAATTGTTAAATATTGAACTGTTTTGATATTTAATTGTGTGTAAACAAAATTTGTACTTATACTAAACTGAATTAGCTGAATTAGAAGTGTTTTTGACAATTAAACTGTTTACTCATGCTAAACGGAATTGTTTGAAATAGAGCTGACTATATGCATAAAAATTGATTTGGCGTTAAATAACCAACAAAGTTTGAAATGCCATAAAAAATCCATCAAAATCAACCAACCAACCAACCATTCATTCATTTGCACACAGTTAAATGGTTTCAAGTATTCCTATCTAATGCTAATAATTCTGTTAAATATTGATAATTTATTTGCACACAGTTAAATGGTTTCGCGTATTCCTATATAACACAAACAATTCAATTCAAAAATAATTTGTTTGCACTCAGTTAAATGGCCAATCCATGGATTGAACCCTATCAGCTCCTATCCTGTGGACCTGGGAGTAATGGCAATGAAGGGGTACTCTACATTTCCAAAGCACCAGGACTGGAGCCCCTCTATCAGATTGTTTAGAGTCATATCCAGAAAATTAGTTCAGCTTGACCCATAAATGTGACCCAAAAGGGTACTACCACTCCGGATCAGAGTGGACCTGGGAGTAATGGCAATGAAGAGGTACTCCACATTCCACAGAGCTACAGAACTGAAGCCTCTCCACTACTCCCAAGACATTTGTTTGCAAGTGGGTTCGTACTTCCCTTCAGAGATACAGCCGTAACCGATTGGGCTCTAGTAAAAAGAAGAACAGTTTTAGTATCACAAATAAATGGATATGTCCCTTGGTAAGTGAAGACTTGGACTAAATATCCTCCTTACTACATAGTATTTCCAATACTAGCATTGGTATAGTTATTTACTAACCTCAGCTTAATTGTGACACAAGGCCATCACTATTGGGCAACCAGTGAGAAACAAATTCACTTGTGATAATTTGCAAGAGTAGCTTGTTAACCATTGCACCACGCGCGTAGCCTACAGGCTCGTATTAGTATAAACTACAATCATCCACTGAGATAAAGGAAGGGGTTTAATCTTATGTCGAGGCAAAGACACGCGCTGGAAGATTAATTCATGAGTTCATCCCTCTTCACATCTAGCATGTATTTAAGTAGTGCATTTCACCCCCCATCCTGCGGAGCCCTTCATAGAGAAACAGCTTAATCAACACCCCACACCTTGGTTCACCTTCACCAAACAGGGTCGAGGCTACACACACATATACACACACAGACACGCACGCACAAGAATAGAAAAGAAAAAAAAAGAAAAGAAAAGAAAAGAAAAACACCCTCAATGACCCTTGAATTACTTATTTTTCCTAAAACTGCTTTAAATTTTCGAGTGTGTGTGTGTTTAAACTGTTACAGCAAATATGAAAAAAGGAACAAATATGAAAAAAAGGAGTAAAATGAAAAGGGAGCAAATATGAAAAAAGGAGTCAAATGAAAAAGGAGCAAACATGAAAAAAAGGAGTCAAAATGAAAAGGGAGCAAATATGTAAAAAAGGAGTCAAATGAAAAAGGAGCAAATATAAAAAAAGGAGTCAAATGAAAAAGGAGCAAATGTGAAAAAAAGGAGTCAAATGAAAAAGGAGCAAATATAAAAAAGGAGTAAAATGAAAAAGGAGCAAATATGAAAAAAAGGAGTTAAATGAAAAAGGAAACTCCTGAACCTTTACAATTCATCTCTTCCTTTTTATTTCTTTTCTTTGTCTTTCTGGGTATTTTAGTGTTTGATTTTGTTTATTCTTTTCATCCTCTTACTTTTTTACATGTTTATTCGTTTGATCATTTCTTTCTTTATTTATTTCTTTCTTTTTTTCTTTCTTCTACGTCACCTTCCTTCCTTCCTCTCCTTTCTTTTCTTCAACTCTTTCTTTCCCTTTCTATCTCTCTTTATTTTGTCATCTTTTTCTTTCTTTCTTCCTTTTACATTACCGCTTTTCTTTCTTTCTTTCTTTCTTTCTTTCTCATTTGTTATTCTTTCTTTCTTTCTTTCTTTCTTTCTTTTCGTCATTTCTTTCTTTCTTTTTACCGGTTTCCTTGATCTTTATTTTTTTTTCTTTTCTCTGATTTCTTCACTTTTTAGGTTTTTCTTTCTGTTTTTCTCTTTCTTTCTTTTTCATTTTCTTTTTTCTTTATTTTTTTAAACCCTTGCTCGGTTTTCCTTCTTCATTTCTTTCTCTTACCCGACTTTTTCGATCTTTCTTTTTTCTTTAACTTTTTTTTTTTTGTTTTTTTTTTCATTTTGTTTTTATGTTATTCTTTCTGTTTTTCGTATCTCCCTTTCAATAAATTGATTATTTTTTCATTTTTTCCTCTTTGCTTGCTTTCTTCATTTTCTTCTTTTTTATTTTCGTTCATACGTTCAGATTCCCTCTCTGTCTCTCTGTCTATCTCTCTTGCACCTGTTTGTTTTGTGGGGGTTTTTTTTCCTTGCCTCTTTCTTTTTTCCTTCTTTGTTGCTTTCTTTCTTAAAACTGACGTCAATTTCTTTCTTGCTTTCTTTTTTTTATACTGCCATCAGTTTGTTTGTTTGTTTGTTTGTAAGTTTCTTTCTTTCTTTCTTTCTTCACGTCATCCTTAATTTCTTTCTTTCTTTCCTTTCACAGCCATGATTTTCTTTCTTTCTTTCTTTCTTTCTTTCTTTCTTTCTTTCTTTCTAAATTCCCATTTTCCTTTTTCAAATACATTTCAGTGTTTTCTCTTTTCCACATTATTTTCCACCTCTGGCGTAAAAACGTACCGTACGGTAACTAGGGTCATTGTACTTGATCCAAAATAAATTGGGGCGTGCCACACGTGCAACCGGACCAAGGGGAAATCTAACACAAGGTGTGGGGCAATGAACGATGTTGGTTTGAGATTTAAAATATTTCGGGAAGAATTAGCCGTGACAATGGTCTTAAGTTGTCTAAACTTCGTAGATAAAATGGTTTTACGATAATTTTTTAATACCTTTTGTCTCCAACTTGAGGTTACTTTTATCACCGTATTCAGTTTGTTAAAATCTACGATGGTTTTAAGAAACACACTCACACACACAGAGACTCACACTCACACACACAGAGACTCACACACACAAACACACACACATTTATATATACCTATATACAAAGGGGAAAAATTACGAGTAACAATTCAAAATGTGAAAACGACAGTTTTTAAGAAACACACACACACACACATATATATATATATTATAACAGTGTTAGTTGTCACTATCTCACTTTGTGGGTTTGAGACAGACCAATATATATATAATTTGGAGAGTGCTCAATATCTGTGAAAGAACCATAATATAATAATAAGTAAATATATATTAGTTTTTATATACATTTAATAGCATAGAAGCTTCTCTACGACCACAGGTTTCATGAAATATGTGGTCGCAGACAATCTTCCATACTATTAAATACACATGAAAACTGATCCAGTGATCACAAGAGAATATCGCCTTGTCATTGGAGTTTTGAAAATGTTCACTGTATTTTCACTCGAGGAAGATCTTCCCTTGAAAAAAGTCAAGGTCCTGAACATAATACAAAACTGAAGTTGATGATGTGACTTCAGTTCTGGAAATTTGGAGAGTGCGGAATACCCATTATTGCCAAAACCCCAAAGTTCACGCTGATCCGAAGTGGTAATACCTGTGAGAGTCCCAAGTCTGGGTCAAATGAGATCTGTTTGAAAATTATTTGCATTTTATAGGAATACTTGATACCATATAACTGTGAATTATTTGTGTTAAGAATAGTTATTTGAAGCTATGATTATTTACGAAAGATTAAGATTTTTAGTTGCTTGAAATCAAATAACTATGCGCAAACAAAATATTTAACAAATTATTAAACTGAAATAATTACTTGAATCTATATAATTATCTGTATTAGTAATACCTGAAATCAAACCACTGTATGCTAATTATTGTATCAGATGAAAATACTTGATATCATATAACTGGGTTTGTCTGACATCCCACCATGTCAGAGTATGGCACAAGGCCGTTTTATTGAGGGGGCCGCGTACCTATCATGCGTGATAGGTGAAAAGATTCTTGACCCAGTCGAAATTCCTTTGGTGGGGCACCTCAAGCACCAAGTAATATACTTAGTTCCGCCGAAGCAGGCGATGACCTGAGGGGGTAGCACCCCCCCTACTGAGGTCAAGTGTCATAGTTGACATAGAACAGCCGAGAACTAATGTCAGGTCGTGGTCCCAAAGAATAACATATATCCGTGTGCAAAAACCTACTTTTTATCGCAAACCTTTTTCCTTTGTATATATATATAAGAAAAACCTTTAAAAAATGGCGTTGGGTAATATATATATATATATATATATATATATATATACATATATATATATATATATATATATATATATTAAACAAAAGAAACAACACAGAAATATAAATATAAAAGACGTGATTTTCTTATCTCTCGGCATAAAATAACTTTAGACAGACTGACATGCAGTTAAAATCAATCAATCAATCAATCCTTTTGTTATAACGCTGGAGAACTGTCTCGTATTTCCATCTTCAATTTTCCTTTGTGATGTAAAAATATATACGCATAGTCCTGTAATTCGACCTACTTTTTAGAAGGTCGGATAACAAAACTTGTACGTATATATTTCGATTGTACCAATCAAATTATGCTGAAACCATTCATAGCCGCAATTTGCCTGTTCTTTTTTAATTCATGATCGAAACAAGCTAGTCCCTAAGTCGAGGCTTGGTTGGGATTTAACACCACCGAAAAATCTTTAGCATCAGCAGTGTAATAAGAATGTGCATGTGTTAAACACAATAGGAATTTTCCATCGCAAATGAAAAAATGGAGAGATGATTTAAGTAGAATAAGAACAGTCATCATCCTCATATCGCGCCACCTGCGCGGAACACCCTGACCCTCTCACGCTACCCTTGTCTATCGTCCATCACTTCCGGTAGGTCTTCAAAGCTACTTCCTGTATCGGCACAGAGCTGTTGTATATAGATTCTAGCTGGTCGTCCTGCCTTTGCTCGTCCATGTGAAGGGGTCCACAGGAGTATGTGACTTATGAGTTCGTCCCTACTTCTCCAGCAGTGTCCCGCACGTCTGGTTCGGCTAACTTGGATATTTTTCGTGATCGGTGGTAGGTGGCCGTACAGCTGCTGCTTACGGGGTGCTGCCTCCAGGACTTTTTCAATGTTGCTTGCAGCATTCTTGTGTAGTTGCCGTTAAGTTTTTTCACCATACGTTTAGTTAGCGTCCATGTAGTGCATCCATACAGCAGCATCGATACGACCGCTGCTTGGAGAAAACTGCGTTTCATTTTATCGGTCAAGTCTGACTTCCATATGACCGATAGTCTACCGATAGCTGTCCATGTCTTTGCTAGTCGCGAGTTGATGTCTGTCTGGGTTGATGAGACACTGCTTCCTAGGTAGGTGAACTTGTCTATTAGTTTCAGTGTACTACCGTTTAGTGTGGAGATGTCGTTTCTAAGAACAGTGAAATTGTGTATTTACCCAATCCCCACCCTCACCATGAGCAGGATGTGACACTAGGTTAATTTTAAAATGGAATACTGTTGGTTTGAATTAGTTTTTTCTTCTAGAATTGTTTCTTGACCACAGCTAAAGAACCCTATCTGCCCTTCATTTTACCCTTATATAGAGATAGATATATACTTTTTCCAAGGGCTTTGGATGAAGTAAAACATAAACAACATAGTCCCTGGATTTAGATTAACTGTTCAGTGGAATTTGTGAAAATAACGAGAAAACGAGACAGAGAGAGGGTGTGTGTGGGTGAGAGAGAGAGGGAGAGGGAATGAGCTGGAGTTCAGTATGTTCTCCATCGACAATTACAGTACGAGTGAGACTATTTCAGTAGCTTCAACTCGGTATAATGAAAGATGACAGTAATTGACACGCTAGGCAGGCAAGAACTGGCCAAGCGTGACCCTACGAACAACGGCTCAGTCCCCAGACGAAGAATAAAGACCTCCTCGCTCAAGTTACACTAAACTCAAGGAAGTGTCAAATCTTTGTCTTAGAGAATAGATCTTCTTACCTTCTTATATATATATATATATATATACATATATATGTGCTGTTTTATATATACATATATAGATATATGTAGATTATGTATAAATATATCTTATGATGTATGCGGGACACTGCTGGAGAAGTAAGGACGAGCTCATGACTGATGTTCTCCGATGGACCCCTTCACACGGACGAGCAAGTGTTGAACGACCATTAAGAACTTATCTGCAACAGCTCTGTAAAGACACAGTATGTAGCCTAGGACACCTACCAGAAGCGATGGACAATAGAGACAAATGGCATGAGAGGGTCAGGGAAATCCATACCAGCGGCACTACGTGGTAATGATGACATATACACTGTTTTATATTTACATATTAATATATATACAATATTCATAATATATCATAAATATATACTTTATGCTGTGATGCAGTTATATATATCAATATATATATATATAGTATGAATTAAGTCTATGAATAGACTTAAAACGAACAATCCATACAGAATTGATAATAATAATAATGGATTCTAATTGAGTGCTCAATGTTTATAAAACGATAATTCATAATTTATAATCTATTGGATTAATAATAAAATGAAACGCAGTTTCTTCCAGGCAGCGGTCGCATCGATACTACTATATGGATGCACTACATGGACTCTAACAAAACGGCTGGAGAAGAAGCTAGATGGCAATTACACAAGAATGCTATGAGCAATCTTGAACAAGTCCTGGCGGCAACACCCCACAAGACACCAACTGTACGGCCACCTGCCTCCTATCACGAAAACTATCCAAGTTAGACGAACCAGACATACACTGCTGGAGAAGCAGGGACGAACTCATAAGTGATGTACTCTTATGTCCCACACATGGCCGTGCAAAAGCAGGACGACCAGCACGAACATACATTCAGCAGCTATGTGAGGATACGGGATGTTGTCCAGAAGACCTGCCTGATGAACGATAGGGAAAAGTGGCGAGAGAGGGTCAGGGATATCCGTGCTACCCGCACGACATGATGATGATGATGATGATGATGATGATATTTTTAATGTATATCTTTTCTTTTAATATTGGATTATACGTCCTTAAAAGATCTAACTTAATATACAATTCATTCCTCGGTATAACGATAAAAACTTCATAAGAAATTGTTTTACCGTCTGAAGATACATCTTCATTATAGACTTTGTGGAAATAAATTTATAATGGATTACATCAGTTGAGTTTTACTTGAAATCAATAATATATATAGAGAGAGCTGACGTATGTCGATTGATGACTGAGCGGTATGATACTAAGTCTAACGTAAAGTTGGTCGGGTTTCAATCCCAGCTTGAAGTGTCCTCCGTGTCTAGTTACACCGAAGAGTTGTGATACAACGAAACAGTCTGTCTGTGGATGATAATATATACGCTCCCCACCGATGGGAGGGTGAACACTCTGGCGAAGGAATTAACGGCTTCCACTCGCGTAATGCAAAGCTCTTCGTGTGAATTGAGCGCTCTGTTATCCGGAAAGGCAAAATGTAAACAAGCGAAAGCTACTGCAAAATGCCTCATAATTCCCGAGCTGACGTAGGTCGACTGTTGGCTGAGCGGTATGATTCTAAGTCTAACGTAAAGTTTGGCGGATTTCAATCCAAGCTTGAAGCGTCCTACGCGTCTAATCACACTGAAGAGTTCTGATACAACGAAACAATCTGTCCGTGGATGACAATATATATATATATATATATATATATATATATATATATATATATATATCAGCAAAAACATGTGTACGAGGGTCATTGAATAAATAAAGAAGTTTTTCGAAAAAATAAAATAATTCTTTTTTTCAGAATTTTTCCCATAAATGTAAACACTGAATTGTTTGGAATTGGTCAATAGTGAAAATTATTTTAACCTGACAAAAGTATTTGCTTTGAGGCGAATCAAAATGCCAGCAAATCAAATAGAGCGCTATAGGCTTGAACAGAATTCTCTTATCAAGTTTTTGGAGAAATGGAAATCATTAAAAAATTTATCGTAAGTGTGAGGGGTACGAAGAGTCCTGTTTTAGTAAAAAGAAAAAAAAATTGGTTACAAAAAGGATTAAATATAGGTTTGCCACAACGAGCCTGATTTGAAAAGACAGTCTATTGAGAAAAAACACAGTGACTCTCCGGTAAAAAAAGTTTTCTGGTGCAGTCAGTAAAGGACCCATCATTGTTTATTTACTTGATAAATGGCATTCCACTTAACAGTGATTCCTATTGCCAACTTCTTAGAGAAAATTTAGCTTACTTATTGAATGATCCTAGAACACACACATGCATACACACACACACACACACATATTTGATGAAATCTCTGATCGGTTTCGACGTATGAGGGCCAAGCAACTTTCGTCAATTCTTATGCCCGAGTCTCGTATGATGTATCAACCCAGCCTCATACTTCCATGCAAGTTCATGGTGGGTTATCAGATGAAGTTGCAAGAAGGCCCGATCTAACTTTCGCCTTTTTCTTTGAGATGCTGGAGATACTTTTTGCCAAAGTTTTTGATCGCTTTGCAGCATTTGGCTCTCAAAACTTTGTGAATTGCTTCAATTTACTCAGATCTATCAACTGGTACGCTCAGAGCTATATGATTGCTTTTAACTAGTCCCTTTTCACATGGTCGTCCATCTTTCTGTAAGGAAACTGGCAACAAATGAGGATCTATGAAATTCTGCAATCTCTCATTCGGTAGACTGAACGATTAATAAGAATTATATATATATATAATGCTAAAAGCGTTTGTCATTCGTAAATTATTCACATTCATTGCTCATTATGTACAAAGATGCAGAACGATATCACAATGTTTTTCAAGAATTAGATAGGATAATAATAAAACAGAACACAAACTCACGATTCAGTGTTTCACGTTCTCAGGTAAGCTATTATACGACACGTCTGAATTCTGTTAGCTTAAACTGAACAAAGAAGTACTCTTTTTGAGTCATGTGACTTTACGATGGTAATACACGAATATATATATATATATATATATATATATATATATATATATATATATATGCCTGAGAAATATTCTTCGTTGTAAGCAGTTTTCTGATCTATTCGATAAAATAAAACGAGTTTTCTTCCAAGCAGTGGCTGTGTCAATACTACTGCATGGATGAACCAAATGGACGCTAACAAAACTTACAGAGTAAAAAATACACAAGAATGCTACAAACAATTTTGAACAAATTCTGGAAGCAATGCCCCACGAAACAACATCTGTGTGACCACTTACCTCCTATCTCAAAAAGCATCCGAGGAAGATGAACAAGACATTCGGGACACTGCTGGAAAAGAAAAGCCAAACTCATAAGGGATGTTCTTTTATGTACGCCTACTCACAGACATGCTAGTGTTGGTCAACAAGTAAGAACTTATCTTCATCAGGATGTTGTATGTAAGACCTGCTTGGATCGATGGATGATGGGAACGGATGGCGAGAGAGAGTCAGGGAAATCCGTGGTGGTAGCGTGACTTGATGATGATGATGAAGACACAAGTGCTCCTGTTTAATTTTTGGTCACAGACTTTCAATGCTGGAGAGTTTAGTCATAAATAATCCCTAGTAATAACCGTTTTGATGGTATAATCTTCCATTGCAATAATAAAATCCATTCGCGATTCATTTGAAGATGTGAATCTTGTTTCAACACATTCATTCATTGAATACGTCAATTTTATGAAAGGTCGCTGCCTGTTATGAAACGTAGAATTGATGTGATATAACTGTGTTGTATCGTGGTAAGGAAAAGATACTCAGTGAAATAGAGTTAATTATTTATCAACTCAAGTGGTACTGTCCGACTAGTATTATAAGTCTCGCGCTGTTGGTGTTACGTCCGAAGTTGGTCTTACCACTGACCGACGTCCTTCAGAGCTATCTCTATTTCTACCTGTTGTATCGTGGTAAGGAAAAGATACACAGTGAAATAAAGTTAATTATTTATTTCTGCTTCTCCGTGCTCAAGAGACACGGCGTCTTTTATACTTCCGCGGTACCGGAAGTAACGTGGAAGAGAACCACTATACAACAAACTGTTACGGGGAAGAGTTAAATTCTAATTGTTTATTGAACATATGATGAACGTGACGCCATTTTTATTTTGTCATTTTCTTGTGGTTATTGTTTCATCTTATAATTAGTTATGCAGTTTTTTTTTAAAAA
>OY757933.1:60421279-60448779 GCA_963585895.1 Sepioteuthis lessoniana | reverse complement strand
GTACTCCGCATTCCCCAAAGCTCCAGCATCACTGTAACCTCACCATCAGATTGTTTAGTGTCATATCCAGGACAATCGTTGTGGGTGCGGTCTTACCTCTCTGCAGAGAAGCAGTCGGTGTATTCTACAGCCCCAGCCGACTGGGCAAATGCTATTATGAACAAATCCCCCAAAACAGCACACTTCAAAATAGCAGCTGTACGTCCACCTATCTCCCATCTCAGAAACCATGCAAATAAGACGAACAAGACATGCTTGGCACTTCCGGTGAAGTAAGGACGAACTAATAAGAGATGTTTTCCTGTAGAATCCTGCACAGAGATACACAAGTATTGGCTGACCAGCAAAAACATACATACATCAGCACTGTGTGAACACTCTTTGTCGTCTATTGGACCTTCCAAGAACACTGGTCGATAGGAGTGAGAAAAAGTCAAAGGAATCCATGGAGTCAGCACATCTCGATGATGATGATGATGATGATGACAACTGTTTTTTCCTCTTCTATTTATCGATTTTTCTATTTTGAATTGCATCCAGGAATTTTTTTTTTCTCATCGTCGATTATTACCTGCGCTGCTCTTGTTCATCGAAGCTGGAAAGATATATATATATATATATATAGCCAATTGTGCAAACAATGTAGAAAATGGTATTTGTAGCTGAAAACTTTCTCTATCAAACATTGTTATAGTGCACCCTACAAATGTTGTAATTCCCGGCGAAATGGTTTAAGAAATTAATCACTTCTGATTTAAAAATTGACCCTAAGTGAATAAATTTTTCCTTTAGATGTTTTTTTGCAAAACCCAAGGATGTGAAAGCACGGCAATTTATATAACAAATTGAGGACGAGACATCTTGACTTTTTCAGTAATAATTCTGAATACTTTCTGATGGAAAGTTTCGATACTTTTCGGTTTGGTTTGGTTTGGTTTCTTTGTTTAATGGCATATCAACCATCGTGGTTTATTTAATGCTAAAGCCATCCCTCGAGAAGAACAGCAGTGATTTTATTTAACCCATAGCTGGGAGGATAAGGGGATTCATACCTTTCCCAAGGATATTTGCCCGAAAGTGAATGTAATGGCGCGAACGGAGTTCGAACTCACTTAATACGATTCCGCAATCCATCGCTTTAACCATTACACCACGGGGACAACCCCTCAACATTTTTTGATCAACTATATATTTTTTTCTTTTGCGAAACAAATGATTATGCAAGTGCATCACTCTCCTCACTAACCATAACTTTAGTGTGCGATTTTCCTTTTTCTAAGACAGAAAATTCATCTCATGAGTAAGAGAATTTGAAGACTTGGACGATATGCAAAGAAAGTGGACGTGTGATACTACCCCTCACGGCACCCCGTACTTATCAACTTCTTTGAAAAAATTCTGTTTTGGCCGGTGATTCATCTAGTGGTCCGCTGGGGTATCTCACATTTCTTTACGACTACAAGAAATACAACCGAGGGAGTGGAAGAAAAAGAACAAACGACAAACGAACAATATGGGCTTTGGTCAACTCAAAGTGCAAGGAGGGTAGTTTTGTGACACTACATTCTCTGTTTTTACTTTTTCTTCTAAACTACTGTTAGGCCTCTAACAATTTTTAGCTTTTTGTATTTTTGTTTGTAAAATAATGCTTAAACTGTGCGTTTTAAATGTAAAGACACGCTTACTATGAAACCAAATTGAATATATGACTCTGTCCAAATGTTAGCGAACACGGCAAAACGTTTTTGAATCTTTTCTAAAATCTAAAAGCTAAAAATTGTTAGAGGCCTAACAGTAGTTTAGAAGAAAAAGTAAAAGCCCAAAGCTGTCTATGCTACCATAAAAAAAAGAAAGAAAATTGTCATTTGTAAAAACCCTATAATTCCAAAAGCCTCCCCGGCTCCCAACGGTAGTATAGAAGAAAAAAAAACTAAAAAGCCTTGGAAAATGTCCAAATACCGCAGCAAAAAAAAAAAATTTCAGTACCAGTAAAAATTCTGACGAAAGTACCTTAATCTTGGACTTTAACTAAGTTAAAATTTAAGAAAACTTACCCCCTCACCTTTATTTATTTTTTTTTTTTTTACGTACACATGGGAAGCAGCATGATGGACGTAAAGGTATTTGAATAAACACATTCACGACCAAACTCAATACCTAAACAGGTCCTGGACGTGAGTTTGACGACTTTACGCTCAGGATCGTTAGTTCGATCGGGGAACTACTGCGGCTCCTCTATAAGAGTGGCTTCTATAGAAGAGAATAAAACAGCCATCGAAATATAACCATGACCCACACTCAAACCACATACACAAACCGCATCGCTCTTCGCGCGGGTAAAAAAGGGGCGCGTCCTACTGAGGTTGGAGCCCTGGCCTCAGAGTTCGAAAAATCAGCTACAGAGCTCGAACGACCAAAACTACTAAAATGCAAGCAAACACTACAAATAGCGACATTTAACGTAAGAACCTTAAATAGAATAGGACAACTACCAGAGCTAATCGTATCGGCCGAAGAATATAAGATAGACATAATACGCATACAAGAACACAGATGCACGCACACCGAAGATATCAAATATCACGAAACTGGCAATGGATGGTCGCTCGTCACTGTATCCGCATGGAAAAACTCTGTCAACGCCGCAGTAGGAGGGGTAGGATTGCTTATAGGACCTAGAGCATTAAAAACGCTAAATAGCATTAAGAAAATACAACCTAGAATGATGGCAGCTACTTTTAACGGCAACCCCAGAGCAACAATCATCTCCTGCTACAGCCCTACCAATGTTAGTGAAGAAACTGAACTAGTCACCTTCTACGATGAGTTATCCTCATTAGTGCGTAGCATCCCGAAACACAACATGTTAGTCATTGGCGGAGACATGAATGCCCAAATCGGGGAAAACGGAAACAACAAATACAGCCTCCACAACACGTCAAATAGGAATGGGCAACATCTAACAGATTTCATGATAGAAAATTGATTAGCATGCCTCAATACAAACTACCAAAAAAGGGAGGGCAAACTATGGACATACACGTACGCGAACAATACTAAAGCTCAGATAGACTACGTCCTTATAAACAAGAAATGGAAAAATAGTGCAATGAATTGCGAGGCATACTCCTCTTTCGAGGGTGTGTCCACCGATCACCGAATAGTCACGGCGAAAATACGGCTAAGCCTACGAAAAAACGCCAAACGAACAGAGACCACCAAACACTATGACTGGGCCCTTTTGAACAACAGAGATATAAGAGATAAATATGTATTAGAATTAAGAAACAGATTCGAAACACTACAAGAAAAGACGGAAAAAAGTACACCAAACGACGAAAATGAAAATTTCGTCAATGCACACCACGAGGCAGCAGCGAAATGCATTCCAACAAAACTCAAAACTAAATATAGAGTCCCATGGGAAAGTTTAGCTGTGAGAGAAAAACGTGCACTAGTGAAAACAGCCTCCAAAAACTATCGAAAAAACCCAACAAACACAAATGCCTTAAAACTAAAAACGGCACAATATCAATTAGCAGGCATATAAAGGGACAGACAGAATACATTCAAAATCAGATAGATAAGATCAGAGACTCGGTGGAAGATAGACAATCTAGGATAGCCTGGCAAACAATAAACGAAGTGAGTAGAAGAAAGAACACAGCCAAAGCAAAACTGAAAGCTGCAAACCAACAAGAAAGAATAAAACTGTGGAAACAGCACTTCGAAAACCTACTAGGAAACCCACCGAAAATAACACATGAACCAATCACCAGAATAATTAGTAAACAATTAGACATTAAACTAGGACCGTTCACACAAGAAGAACTCGACTCGGTTCTCAGAAAAATTAAAAGTAGGAAAGCTGCAGGGCTGGATGAGATTCCCCCAGAAGTATGGAAGACCAGACAATTCGACGACATACTGCTCCGACACTGCAACGCAGTATACAATCAAAATCCGATAGATAGATGGATGAAGGGATGCATACTCCCCTTCCCTAAAAAGGGGGACCTCGGATTAGCCAAAAACTACCGAGGCATAACACTTACATCCATAGCAGCCAAAATCTACAATGTCCTACTACGAAACCGCATAGAACCCAAAATCGACAACATACTTAGGAAAAACTAAATGGCTTCCGAAGAAATAGATCCACGACCTCACAAATATTAACCATCCGTAGAATCCTTGAAGGTGTACGGGCAAAAAACCTACAAGCGACATTAATATTTGTCGACTTTACCAAGGCCTTCGATTCCATTCACAGAGGAAAGATGGAACAAATCCTACTAGCGTACGGCATACCTAAAGAAACCGTAGCAGCAATAACGATTCTCTATATAAACACCAAAGTAAAAGTACGATCACCAGATGGAGACACAGAATACTTCGACATTGTAGCAGGAGTACTACAAGGGGACACGCTGGCTCCGTACCTCTTTATCATCTGTCTAGACTACGTACTTAGAACATCGATTGACAAAATCAGAGAGAATTGCTTCGAGCTGACGAAGAAAAGAAGTAGAAGGTACCCCGCACAAACAATTACCGACGCCGACTACGCCGATGACATAGCGATACTGACAAATACACCCGACCAAGCCGAAACACTACTGCATAGTTTGGAACGAGCAGCAGCAAGCATAGGCCTCTATGTTGATGCACACAAAACGGAATACATGTGCTATAATCAAACGGGGGACATCTCCACTCTAGAAGGAACCCCTCTTAAACTAGTAGACAAATTCACTTACCTAGGAAGCAGCGTCGAATCAACCGAAAAGGACATCAATACGAGGTTAACGAAAGCATGGACAGCTATCAATAGGCAATCGATTATATGGAAATCAGACCTAACCGATAAAATGAAACGCAGTTTCTTCCAGGCAGCGGTCACATCGATACTGCTATACGGGTGCACTACATGGACGCTAACAAAACGGCTGGAGAAGAAGCTAGACAGCAATTACACAAGAATGCTGCGTGCAATCTTGAACAAGTCCTGGCGGCAACACCCCACAAGACACCAACTGTACGGCCACCTGCCTCCTATCACAAAAACTATTCAAGTTAGACGAACCAGACATGCAGGACACTGCTGGAGAAGCAGGGACGAACTCATAAGAGATGTACTCTTATGGACCCCCACACATGGCCGTGCAAAAGCAGGACGACCAGCACGAACATACATTCAGCAGCTATGTGAGGATACGGGATGTTGTCCTGAAGACCTGCCTGGTGTGATGAACGATAGGGAGGAGTGGCGAGAGAGGGTCAGGGATATCCGTGCTACCAGCGCGACATGATGATGATGATGACATTCTCTGTGCATTTGTAGACTAACGCTAGCGTGTATTTGCGCGAAACTTCTACAAGCTACTAGGAATGCTAACTCATCTTTGACCGTCTTCCTCACTGCTGACCGTTGTCGACTCAAGACTGCGAACTCATCTTGTCTGTCTTTCTTACTGACCCAGGACTCTATCTCACGCCGTCTGGTCTCTACTGCTGTCCGTTGTCGACTTCCCCTCTGCGTCTCCCTTCACCAACTCACTCTCTCTGGGTTCCTTTGCTAACTGCTTTCCTCCTCCACTTCCGGTCTCGTCGGAGATCTCGAGTCCAAGCCCTTTGTTTGGTATCGCGCCAAAACAGACAAAGGGATTGTCTGCTTAGTGGACCACCCACATAGTGTCACAGACGCCGGAGCTCCACACTATATCCAAAGTTAAGTTTCAGAGTTGCTCCGAACAATAAAAATCTCACTTGAATTATAACGAGACAATTTTTTAGACAGTTAATGTTTTTGAACATTAGTGACTTGGTAAATAAAACTGGTAAGTGATAAGTTTTGAACAAAATTCATAAATAGCGATCATTTTTACAATTTAGAATATGTGTATTCATAACGATTGAAAACATTATCCATTCCGACGAAAATGTTTTTATTATTCATATCATTATTGTTGGGTGGAAAGACACAGTGGCGTAGTGGTTAAAATACTGGCCAGCGTACTAAACGACTTCGAACTCCAGTCGCGCTATTACGTTCACTTTAGGAATAAATTCTTTATAAAAGGTATGACCTCCCCTTATTCCCTTAGCTATGAGTTAAATAGTACGCCTACTGTCATTCTACAAGGATGGTTTGGGCATTAAATAACGCACGGAGGATGATATGCCATCAAAGAAAGAAACCAAATTCTTCCTGTCGGATATTAGGAACAAAAGTGTCCACTGTGTAATTACGTGAAAGTAGGAAATCCTATTTCTCATGCGAGCAGATAGAATGAATGCAACTTTTGTTATTTATTTTTCAATTAAAATAAATCACGTGTCAAATGGATTTATGCTTTAGAATATTAGTGTTTGGTTTGCTTTGGTTTGGTTTGGTTGTTTGGGTTCTATGGCGCATCAACCTTTGTAGGTTATTGTTGTGGCCCCGGAAAGTGTCACTAATGAAAATGCAAACACAGATACTAGATAACAGATTATATTACACAAGAAAGAGTTACATAGAAAAGGTAAGAAGTCTCGTACTGTTCGGATAACACCGATATTGATCTGCCTCTCTGACATCGAAATCTCTCAGTACTGATAACGGTGAGAAGAGTCCATTATGGTGAGATGGGTAAGGCTCCCACAACAGTTATTTAACGCCAGATCCATTTTTATGCAAATAGTTCTATTTCAAACAATTCAGTTTAGCATGAGTACACAGTATAATTGTCAAAAATATTTCTATTTCAACCTACTCAGTTTATTCAAACAGTTCTAATTCAGCTAATTCAGTTTAGTATAACAACAGATTTTGTTTACACACAGTTAACTATCAAAACAGTTCTACATTAGACAATTCAGTTTAGTGTAAGTAGAGTTTCAATGTCAAAAACAGTTCCATTTCAAACAATTCAGCTTAGCGTGACCGCGCAGTTTAAATTTAAGTACACAGTTTAATTGAGAAAAACATTTCTATTTCAAGCTATTCAGTTTAGTCAAACAGTTTTAATTCAAACAATTCAGTTTAGCATAAGTATACAGTTAGTTCTATTTAACCCATAGATCGGGCCCCATCAGGTGCTACCATTCCGGGCCAGAGGACATGGGAGCGATGACAATGAAGGGGTACTCTGCATTCCCCAAAGCTCCAGCATTACTGGAACCTCACCATCAGATTGTTCAGTGTCTTATCTAGGACACTCATTGGGGGGTCCTACCCCGCTGCAGAGAAACAGTCGTTATAGTCTACGGCCCCAGCTGACGGTGCAAAGAATATTAGTGTAAAAGAAGGTGATTATATGCGCTATTGCGAGTTGCAACATATGTGGAAAAGTATGAGGAAGAAGATAAATAACCAAGAAAATAAAAAAGAATAGTAAATTTCAAAATAAGCATATGAAAATAAAACGAACTGCGAATTAACGCCTCGATTCCAACCAGATCACCAAAGTTAAACATATATGAATCAGTTCAGAACTTTAGTAGGTGACAGTTACTGTAGACTGTTTGACAGTCTAAGCAAAGCTCAGCAAATAGCAAGAAGAAATAAAACAAACTCAAAAGCGAAAGTGAAAGTAGACAAATATTTGAGCGTAGCTTGTTCAGAAATATAAAAATACTATAATGTTTACCAAAGACAGTAATAAATGTTCATAATTGTCTTGAAACTGTTCGCATCCATCCAATGTTATTATAACCTAATTCTACCTCTTTGTACGTCGGTGGCTTTGAAATTAATGCCTATAAATCATTCCAAGTAAACAAAAGCAGAAATTTGAATTAATAACACCTCCAAGTAGAAAAAGTTTTCAGCAATGAAACACAATATTCTACATAATTACCACCAGTGACAATGCATTTTTGCCTGCGATAAATAAAACTTTGTATCTGACTCACAAATCTATATTTTTTCACCAAGAATCAGAGTAGTATCTGTGCCTGTTCTCTAGCTCTTCCGACCTCTGCTATTATTCTTGCTTGTACATGTGACCACAAAGTTTTCTACCTAGGATCAGAATGTAGTATATGTGCCTATTGTCTAGCTCTTCTTATCTTTACCATTAGTCTCCTCTCTTGTCTGCAACATTCTCTACTTAGGATCAGAGTGTAGTATTTGTGCCAACTCACTAGCCTTTCTAATCAATATATTCTCCTTGCTTTTATATAAAGTGTCTGTTTAAGATCAAATTTCGTTAGTTTTTAATAATTAAAAAAAATGTTTGCTCACCAAATTTTTCGATAATTATACAAAAAACAATAAACGAATACAATAGTTTGGTTTGGTTTTATGGCATATCAACCATTGTAGGTTATTTAATTCCAAATCCTCTTTATACATATATATTAAATATATAAGGTTTAGTTTGGTTTGGTTTTGTGGCATATCAATCATCGTAAGTTATTAAATGCTATATACTCTTTATACATATATATTAAATACATATGACTTGGCTTGGTTTTATGGCATATCAACCTTTGTTGGTTATTTAATGCTAAATCCTCTTCATATATATGTGTTTTGTAAACGCATAGTTTATAGATAACATTTTAATCGAGCCAGAGTTTATTTCAGTCAAAGTTGGCAATCATAGTCAAGGGCGACCAGAAGGCTCCCTTTTCAATAGCGACTACACCAATTTTTAGGGGAGGGCGCTACTCCTTTCCCTGGATTGCTCCACTTTACCTCGATAAGTACCTTATATTGCTGAGTGTTAAGCAAAGAGGTATCAAGTAACATTTTCAAAGTCTTTGGTATGACGCGACCTTGGATCGAACTCAGGTCTCCCGGATCATTAGCGAACACTCTACCCACTAGACCAATTTGTAACTCGAGAGTTTGTTGGTAATCTTATTTTAAGTGAGTCAGAGCCAATTCTTTTGCACAGGAGTATCACTATTGTTGGCGCACAGTTAAATAGTTTCAAGTATTGCTATGTAACTTTAACAATTCGATTCCGGTACATAGTTAAATAGTTTCAAGTATTGCTATGTAACGTTAACAATTCAATTCCGGTACATAGTTAAATAGTTTCAAGTATTGCTATGTAACGTTAACAATTCAATTCCGGTACATAGTTAAATAGTTTCAAGTATTACTATGTAACGTTAACAATTCAATTCCGGTACATAGTTAAATAGTTTCAATTATTACTATGTAACGCTAACAATTTAATTCCGGTACATAGTTAAATAGTTTCAAGTATAACAATGTAACATTAACAATTTAATTCCGGTACATAGTTAAATAGTTTCAAGTATTACTATGTAACGTTAACAATTCAATTCAGGTGTATAGTTAAATAGTTCCAAATATTACTATGTAACGTTAACAATTCAATTCCGGTACATAGTTAAATAGTTTCAAATATTACTATGTAACGTTAACAATTCAATTCCGGTACATAGTTAAATAGTTCCAAATATTACAATGTAACGTTAACAATTCAATTCCGGTACATAGTTAAATAGTTTCAAATATTACTATGTAACGTTAACAATTCAATTCAGATACATAGTTAAATAGTTCCAAATATTACTATGTAACGTTAACAATTCAATTCCGGTACATAGTTAAATAGTTTCAAATATTACTATGTAACGTTAACAATTCAATTCCGGTACATAGTTAAATAGTTTCAAGTATTACTATGTAACGTTAACAATTTAATTCTGGTACATAGTTAAATACTTTCAAGTATAACAATGTAACGTTAACAATTCAATTCCGGTACATAGTCAAATAGTTTTAAGTATTACAATGTAACGTTAACAATTCAATTCTGGTACATAGTTAAATAGTTTCAAATATTACTATGTAACGTTAACAATTCAATTCCGGTACATAGTTAAATAGTTTCAAGTATTACTATGTAACGTTAACAATTCAATTCCGGTACATAGTTAAATAGTTTCAAATATTACTATGTAACGTTAACAATTCAATTCCGGTACATAGTTCAATAGTTTAAAGTATTACTATGTAACGTTAACAATTCAATTCCGGTACATAGTTAAATAGTTTCAAGTATAACAATGTAACGTTAACAATTCAATTCCGGTACATAGTTAAATAGTTTCAAGTATTATTATGTAACGTTAACAATTCAATTCCGGTACATAGTTAAATAGTTTCAGATATTACTATGTAACATTAACAATTCAATTCCGGTACATAGTTAAATAGTTTCAAGTATTACTATGTAACGTTAACAATTCAATTCCGGTACATAGTTAAATAGATCCAAATATTACTATGTAACGTTAACAATTTAATTCTGGTACGTAGTTAAATAGTTTCAAGTATAACAATGTAACGTTAACAATTCAATTCCGGTACATAGTTAAATAGTTTCAAGTATTACTATGTAACGTTAACAATTCAATTCCGGTACATAGTTAAATAGTTCCAAATATTTCTATGTAACGTTAACAATTCAATTCCGGTACATAGTTAAATAGTTTCAAATATTACTATGTAACGTTAACAATTCAATTCCGGTACATAGTTAAATAGTTTCAAGTATTACTATGTAACGTTAACAATTCAATTCAGGTACATAGTTAAATAGTTCCAAATATTACTATGTAACGTTAACAATTCAATTCCGGTACATAGTTGAATAGATCCAAATATTACTATGTAATGTTAACCATTTAATTCCGGTACATAGTTAAATAGTTTCAAGTATAACAAGTAACGTTAACAATTCAATTCCGGTACATAGTTAAATAGTTTCAAGTATTACTATGTAATGTTAACAATTCAATTCCGGTACATAGTTAAATAGTTTCAAATATTACTATGTAACGTTAACAATTCCATTCCGGTACATAGTTAAATAGTTTCAAGTATTACAATGTAACGTTTACAATTCAATTCCGGTACATAGTTAAATAGTTTAAATATTACTATGTAACGTTAACAATTCAATTCCGGTACATAGTTAAATAGAACAAAATATTACTATGTAACGTTAACAATTTAATTCCGGTACATAGTTAAATAGTTTCAAGTATTACTATGTAATGTTAACAATTCAATTCCGGTACATAGTTAAATAGTTTCAAATATTACTATGTAACGTTAACAATTCAATTCCGGTACATAGTTAAATAGTTTCAAGTATTACTATGTAACGTTAACAATTCAATTCCGGTACATAGTTAAATAGATCCAAATATTACTATGTAACGTTAACAATTTAATTCTGGTACGTAGTTAAATAGTTTCAAGTATAACAATGTAACGTTAACAATTCAATTCCGGTACATAGTTAAATAGTTTCAAGTATTACTATGTAACGTTAACAATTCAATTCCGGTACATAGTTAAATAGTTTCAAGTATTACTATGTAACGTTAACAATTCAATTCCGGTACATAGTTAAATAGATCCAAATATTACTATGTAACGTTAACAATTTAATTCTGGTACGTAGTTAAATAGTTTCAAGTATAACAATGTAACGTTAACAATTCAATTCCGGTACATAGTTAAATAGTTTCAAGTATTACTATGTAACGTTAACAATTCAATTCCGGTACATAGTTAATTAGTTTCAAGTATTACTATGTAACGTTAACAATTCAATTCCGGTACATAGTTAAATAGATCCAAATATTACTATGTAACGTTAACAATTTAATTCTGGTACGTAGTTAAATAGTTTCAAGTATAACAATGTAACGTTAACAATTCAATTCCGGTACATAGTTAAATAGTTTCAAGTATTACTATGTAACGTTAACAATTCAATTCCGGTACATAGTTAAATAGAACAAAATATTACTATGTAACGTTAACAATTTAATTCCGGTACATAGTTAAATAGTTTCAAGTATTACTATGTAATGTTAACAATTCAATTCCGGTACATAGTTAAATAGTTTCAAATATTACTATGTAACGTTAACAATTCAATTCCGGTACATAGTTAAATAGTTTCAAGTATAACAATGTAACGTTAACAATTCAATTCCGGTACATAGTTAAATAGTTCCAAATATTACTATGTAACGTTAACAATTTAATTCTGGTACATAGTTAAATAGTTCCAAATATTACTATGTAACGTTAACAATTTAATTCTGGTACATAGTTAAATAGTTTCAAGTATAACAATGTAACGTTAACAATCCAATTCCGGTACATAGTTAAGTAGTTTCAAATATTACTATGTAACGTTAACAATTTAATTCTGGTACATAGTTAAATAGTTTCAAATATTACTATGTAACGTTAACAATTCAATTCCGGTACATAGTTAAATAGTTTCAAGTATTACTATGTAACGTTAACAATTCAATTCAGGTACATTGTTAAATAGTTCCAAATATTACTATGTAACGTTAACAATTCAATTCCGGTACATAGTTAAATAGATCCAAATATTACTATGTAATGTTAACCATTTAATTCCGGTACATAGTGAAATAGTTTCAAGTATAACAAGTAACGTTAACAATTTAATTCCGGTACATAGTTAAAATGTTTCAAGTATTACTATGTAACGTTAACAATTCAATTCCGGTACATAGTTAAATAGTTTCAAATATTACTATGTAGCGTTAACAATTCAATTCCGATACATAGTTAAATAGTTTCAAATATTACTATGTAATGTTAACAATTCAATTCCGGTACATAGTTAAATAGTTTCAAGTATTACTATGTAACATTAACAATTCAATTCCGGTACATCGTTAAATAGTTTCAAGTATTACTATGTAACGTTAACAATTCAATTCTGGTACATAGTTAAATAGTTTCTAGTATTACTATGTAACGTTAACAATTCGATTCCGGTACATAGTTAAATAGTTTCAAATATTACTATGTAACGTTAACAATTCAATTCAGGTACATAGTTAAATAGTTCCAAATATTACTATGTAACGTTAACAATTCAATTCCGGTACATAGTTAAATAGTTTAAAGCATTACTATGTAACGTTAAAAATTCAATTCCGGTACATAGTTTAATAGATCCAAATATTACTATGTAACGTTAACAATTCAATTCCGGTACATAGTTAAATAGTTCCAAATATTACTATGTAACGTTAACAATTCAATTCCTGTACATAGTTAAAGAGTTTCAAGTATTACTATGTAACGTTAACAATTCAATTCCGGTACATAGTTAAATAGTTTCAAATATTACTATGTAACGTTCACAATTAAATTCAGGTACATAGTTAAATAGTTCCAAATATTACTATGTAACGTTAACAATTCAATTCCGGTACATAGTTAAATAGTTTAAAGTATTATTATGTAACGTTAACAATTCAATTCCGGTACATAGTTAAATAGATCCAAATATTACTATGTAACGTTAACAATTCAATTCCGGTACATAGTTAAATAGTTCCAAATATTACTATGTAACGTTAACAATTCAATTCCTGTACATAGTTAAAGAGTTTCAAGTATTACTATGTAACGTTAACAATTCAATTCCGGTACATAGTTAAATAGTTCCAAATATTACTATGTAACGTTAACAATTCAATTCCGGTACATAGTTAAATAGATCCAAATATTACCATGTAACGTTAACAATTCAATTCCGGTACATAGTTAAATAGTTTCATGTATTGCTATGTAACGTTAACAATTCAATTCCGGTACATAGTTAAATAGTTCCAAATATTACTATGTAACGTTAACAATTCAATTCCGGTACATAGTTAAATAGTTTCAAGTATTAATTATCAAAACAAATATTTTTATTCAACATTACTCATTTGTTAGCACAGAGATAAATAATTCCAAGTATTGCTATATATCACTAACAGTTCAACTTAACATCAGTCAGTTTACACACAGTCAAATGGTCAAGCAATTCTATTTCTGACAATTAGATTCAACGTTAGTCATCAGTTTGGACACTTTTAAAATGTCAAATCGTTCTATTTGACCCATAGACAGGACTCTATCAGATACAACCACTCCGGGTCAGAGTGGACCTGAAAGTAATAGCAATGAAGGGGTTCTCCGCATTCTCCAAAGCTTCAAGGCTGGAGCCTCACCATCAGGTAGTTTAATGTCATATCCAGGATACTCATTGGGGAGTCTTACCCCCTGCAGAGATGTAGTCGTTGTATTCTGCAGCCCCAGCCGAGTGGACCACAGAACACTCGTGTTGGGAGTCCTACCTCTTTGCAAAGATGCAGTCGTCGTATTCTACAGCCCGAGCCGAGTGGACTAATGTGCAGATTAGTTGCTATTCTGTTTCGAGAAATCATTCAAGTTAACTCAATACGAGTGACTGCTTTTGTCCTGCTGTCCAGGAATATGTATATCCGGGAAGCCGCAAGTCAGGCCATGAAAACTCTTTCAACATCACTGTTGCGTAGCAATATTACGGCTAATCTGGATATAAATTATAGCATTTTAAATCTTAAAATGTTTTTCAACCTGGATTCTGGGTGTTGATTAGATCAGGGGCGTGGGTAATTCAGGATTTAAAAAATCAAGGTTTTTAGTTCACCGATATTAAGTCAGGAAGATTGTAGGCGATATTAACGAAAGAGAAATGTCAAACTTTTACTGTACTTGAGCAAATGCGATTGGATGAATGAGAATGGAATCGGTGAGCCTGGACGAGACTGATTGTTTTTCACTTCATGTTAATGCCACGGTTCTATACTCTTCACAGAAAGCATGGTTCCATCTTTTGTCTTCCCAGTAAATGGTAGGGCAGACTAGGCTCCTTTGGCTTGATTAGGAAAAAAGTCTAGAATTTAAAATAATGAATTTAAACCAATTGAAGACGATCGGAAAGCTGGGAATAGTGAAAAAAAATGCCCTTTCAGCGTTCGTTCATTGGCTAGATGCAGTCACGTTAGATTTGTGAGATACAAATTCTATGTCGTTAACAACAAGCATTCGGAAAGTAGAGTAATTTGAACTTCAGTTACCCTCCCCAAATGGAGAGGGAAAAATGGCTTATTGGTAAAAAGATGTCTCATTTTCTCCTTCATCTGAACTGGTCAAAGCCTTACCACTGTGGCCCAGTGTCTTAATTGCTATACTGCGGCATCTTAGTAAACGAGTTTGAAATACAATCGCTCTCTTACGTTTACTTTCGGATTAATACCCTTAGGAAAGGTCTTGAATCCTCTTATCCACCCCACCAGCTATTGGTTAAATTGTTGGTTGGTTGAGTTTTATGGCATATAAATCTTTGTAGGGTATTTAACGCCAAATCTATTTTTATGAAAATAGTTCTATCTCAAACAATTTAGTTTAGCATAAGTACGCAGTTTAAAAGTAAGTACAGTTTAATTGTGAAAAAACATTTCTATTTCAAGCTATTGAGTTTAGTATAAATACAGGTTTTGTTTGCACACAGTTAAATGTCAAAACAGATCTATATTAAATAAATTAGTTTAGTGCAATCAGAGATTCAAAGTCAAAGACAGTTCCATTTCAAACAAATCAGTTTAGCAGAAGCATGCAGTTTAAATGTAAGTACGGTTTGATAGTCAAAAACTTTTCTATTTCAAGCTATTCAGTTTAGTCAAACAATTCTAATTCAGAAAATTCAGTTTAGCATAAGTATATAGTTAGTTCTGTTTAACCCATAGATAGGACCCTTATCAGGTGCTACCACTCCGGGCCAGATTGGACCTGGGAGCAATGGCAATGATGGGGTACACTGCATTCCCCAAAGCTCCCACATCACTGGAACCTCACTATCAGTTTGTTTAGTGTCATATCTAGGACACTCGTTGCAGGGGTCTAACCCCTCTGCAGAGGTGCAGTCAGTGTATTCTACGGCCCCAGCTGACTGGGTAAGGTTAAATTCTATCACTGCTGTTCTACAAGGATGTCTTTGGCATAAAATAACCAATGAATATCGGTTAGTATGCCATTCAACAGAGAATCCAGACCTTATCACGTATTCCACGGGCAGAATGCGACACTACGTCAATTTTTAAACGGAGTACGAAAGGTCTAAAATCAAAATTTTCCTTCTCCAAGACCTGTTGTCACACCAAAGTTAAACACCCCTGTCTACCCTACCCTTAAGTCAGACGATAATTGTTGAATTCATAGTTTCCCCAGTGGTATTACGTAAAGGCAAAACACCAGACTTCAGGCTTTGAATTCAAGTCACTCTGTCCATTTCGTACTATGATAACTGTAGCATCACGAGCGCCTCTTCTCAAATTAACGTGTGTGAGGGTTTTTTTTTCAACTAGCCTATGTGTCATTCCATTCCGCAATGAGGCTAAAATGATAATATCTAGAGTCACTCGAAAATGTAAAAGTGCTTCATACTTCTAGCATTGTGCGAAAATTAAACGCCAATGGCTTAACGGTTATTGTCGTAAAATAGACTCAGTGAACTGAGTTAAAATCCTGGATAAAAAAGGCATGAAACCATTACTTCCTCTCTTTAGCTATTAGTAGATCAAACTGGGCTCTATAGCCTTGGTACAGAATTTGGTGTTGGGATGGAAAACTCAGAAAAGAAGCCAGCATTATTCCACTTAAAAACTGACTTTTTGTTACATCCAGTTCATGAGGGAGGGGTTGAATATATACACCAATGTTCGTCGATTTGATTTGCAAAATCTTCTAAAACGGATAGCTCCCGTGGCGTAATGAGCTAGCTGGCTAGACTAATAGAACATTGTCTGCGAGTTCGATTCTTACGGTGTAAATAAAAAAACTTATAAATATAATCTTCTTCGAGTGTGGATCGCCTTACCAAAGAATAAACGATAGCCAGAACATTTCAAAGAGCATTAATAGCCTTGGTAGCATGGGCACCTCACTTAGTTTAATGGTTAGCAGACCATTGTTAGTAAGTTCGATTCTCAGTAAGTGACTTATGGCATACTAATCTAAGCTTGGTAAATAGCCCTTAACCTAGATTTTATATTCTTCCGTTGATGCCCTAACGTGTTAATCCGTTGTTGTATCAAGTTTTACTTTGATTTATTTGTTTAACGGCATCTCAACACACTACGGGTTATTTAATGTTAAAATTTGTCTATATTTTTTTGCACACATTAATGTTTTCAAGTATTTCTTCCTAAGACAATTTTCAAACAGATCTATTTGACCCGTTGATGGGACCCTCAGAGTGGACCTGGTAATAATGGCAATAATCGGATGCTCTACATTTTCCTGAGCTCCAGATACAGTTTAGTGTCATACACAGGAAACAGATCTTCTTTATTTGGTGGGGGGGTATTACTTCTCTTCAGGGCATTGTGATGACGTATTCTTAGCCCCACCAACAAATGCGGTATGTTGTATGAAGCTAAGTTTAGCAAATAACACTTTTAGCTTGTTTTTTTATCTACCACTTATACTGATTTCTCTATCGTAAATTGTACCGTACGATCAACAAGGCTTGTTTGTGTTTCATTTATTTTTTATTTTTTTATCTCAGTTGATTTGAGATTTCTTCCCTTGAAACCTGCACCTATTATAGTCTGATAACATATTCGCGGGAGGAATGGAATAAAAAAGAAGCGCTTACAACGTTTTTTATTGAACAAAGCTCCCTATGAATACTTAGGAATAAAAGTCACTTTCAAGAAAACAATGGGTTTTTGTCCTCACGCAAAAAAAAGTAATTTATAAGGAATCTTTTTAATCCATTATCTTCTCATAAACATTTGAAAGCTCATTTGTGTGACAGCAAACATCTCACAAAATCTACATACGATAAATTATTCTTTTACGTTGAAAAGGAGGTATTTTGTCGTAATTTGATAAAAAAAAGAAGAAATCTCTATTTTTAACTGGAAGCAAAAAATGATTATCTATTTTTAAACCCTCTTTTCATTTCTCTTTTCTTTGTTTCTTTTCTTCTTCTTAACCAACGATAAGAAGATTTTATTATTTTTATTATTGATTTATGGATTTATTTTAACGGCACGTCAGCACATCTCAGTTTATTTAATACCAAGTGGTTAAGAAATCGCATTCATTTTTACCTTATTTTTATGCAGTTTTTTCCTTAAAGGTTTTTTTCACACAGCCCTATCAAATAGGAATCATTTTTAAACAGATTAATTTGACCGATAGATGGGACCCTAACAGGTACTGCCACTCCGGGTCAGAGTGAATTCAGGAGTTACGTCAATGAAAGAGTAATCTCCTCTCCAGAATTGTAGCCTCACCATCAGATGCAGTTTAGTGTCAAACCCAGGACACTGCTTTTTTGAGATGTTTGACCGCTCACCAGTTGATACAATCTGCGTATTATGACAGGACTGTTTATTATTTCATGTTAAACATTACACACTCAAAACAGATATTATTAGGTATTATTTATTAACTAACTCTACAGTTTATCATCTTGGAAAATGTAATCAGCTACCAGAGTTCAAATCCCAGACGAGGCTGTTTACATTTTAATTCGTGGTATTTCCCTTGAAAAAGCCATGAATCTATCTGTTCTTCCCACCACCACTACCATCTATGGGCAAATAGTTGGGCAGATTGGGTTCTGTAGCCTTGGTATGGCAATTAGTCTAAAAAAAGAAAAACCGATTAAAGATTAAACCGATTAAAGATTAACACACTGACAGATTGAAATGCCGTTAAAAATCAAATCACTTTGCCAGCCAGGAAGAAAATATTTGAAGAAAGTGCTGTGGTAAATATCAAGGAAGAGGAAAAATGCAGAGTAGTAGGAATATTAGCAAAAGGCATGAAAGCATCTACCCTTAAGTAAACATCACAGAGAGAAATGTTCATGTAAAAAGTTAGAGCTATGGGTTGGTTCCTTTAACTGTAAATTATTTGTATTACGTGGAACTATAATTGTTTTGTAAAGTAAAGTTGGCGACCGTAGTCGAGGGTGACCCGAAGGCTCTCTTTTTGATAGCTACTACACTCTAACCATCATGCCAACTGGCCAAATAATTAGATTGTTCCCCAATGGTCTGGGAGACCTGGGTTCAATCCCAGGTCGTGTCATACCAAAGACTCAAAAAATGGTATTTGATGCCTCCTTGCCTAACACTTAGAATTATAAGGTAAGGATCAAGGGTAAAGTGGGGCAATCCAGGGAAAGTAGTAGTGCTCTACCTGACACCTCGGTGTCGTAGCTATTGAAAAGGGAGCCTTCAGGTTATCCTCGACTAAGGTGGCCAACTTTACTTATAATTGTTTCCTAAGGATTATTGTTATTTACTTGAAAGTAATAATCATTATTAAATAGAAATAGCTACGTGGAACCATATAATTATTAGTGTTTGATAAGAGTACTTGAAACCTTGCAGCTGTGTGCATATTATTTGTATCAAATAGAAATACTTGATATCATATATCTGTGTGCAAAAACCTCTTAATAATCAACTGCACAAAAAGTGTAAATATAAATGAAATTACCCAAGACAGTTTGAAAGGCAGTTAGAATCAATCAATCAGAAAATATTAGAAAGAGTGTTATTGCAAATATTAACGAAGAGGAAAAATGTAGAATAATAAGAATATTTAATAAAGGCATGAAAGCATCCACCCTTAAGAAAACGTCCCAAAGAGAAATATCCATGTGAAAAGTTAGATCTATAGGTTGGGTCCTTCATGAAAATAGTCCACTGAATCAACTTAAAAGACAACACAGATTAGGTGGTACAAATTTTGAGAGCTAGTATTTTTGTTAGCTGTAAAATTAAAATTATTTAAAAGTCTATTAGCTCGTATGGACCTTTTTATAGGTAGAGGTTTTGCTTTCAAATTTTCAAGGAAGAGTCACTAGTTTTGCAATATTTTGGTAGGTGCTCGTTTGCAGCGTGTATACCACGTGATCGAAGCAGTTCAAGGTGAAGTAGGTACCCGCTGCGATTGATAGTATCGTAGTATGTACTTGGTGATATATTTTTAAACAGATCTATTTGACCTATAGATCGGACCTTAACCGGTACTATCACTCCAGGTCCTAGTGGACCTTGGAACTAATGGCAATGAAGATGTGACTCAACATTCGATGCAGTTTGACGTCATACCCTGGACACCCCTTTTTAAGGGGGTGTTACCTATCTGCAGAAGGTGTCGTAAACGTATTCTAAGCTTCTCTGACAGGGCGATTAACTATTTTTCAAAACGTCATCAATCAGTAACAATTATCTCTTTTTTTATATTTTATTTTTTCTATAATTATGATTATTCTTAGAAGGTACTCTACCCCGCCTCTAAATGTTTATCTTATGATCTATGAAACGACTTGTAACATTGCTTATATCTTATTTTTCAAGTATCGTAAACCTTGCACACTTTTCTCCTAACCTATACGATTTCAGTTACGGAAATTACCGAATATACGACTGTCTTATGTTTAATGCGCTTAAACAATGACAAGATGTACTAATGTATAAACTTTGGCGTTCTCAAATTATTTGAATAATAAAAAATAAAATAACAGGAAAAGGTTGGGGAAACCATGGTATTATTTTAATTCATTTTGACATCACCGCCAATGGTTGGGGAGACATGGGTTCAATCCTTGGTCGCGTCATACCAAAGATTTTAAAAATGGTACTTGATACCTCTTGTTTAACACTCAGCAATATAAGGTACGTATCAAGAGTAAAGTGGAGCAATCCAGGGAAAGAAGTAGCGCCCTCCCATACCTCTCGGTGTCGTAGCTATTGAAAAGGGAGCCTTCTGGTTGCCCTCGAATAAGATCAGCAACAACTTTTATCTAAAAAGGTGATAATCCAAAAATATTTTCATAATGAGTGAAGCATCTTGTTTTGGTGGGGAAGGAGAATAAAGAATTTTCTCATTCTGCTTTTTCTTCTCTTATTTCACTCTTTCGGACAGCCTTATTTATTTCAGGTTGAAGAGTGCAACAAAAAGACATCCGTAAAAGAAATGGTAAATCTTAACTCTCCATTGAAAAGAAAAGAAAAGAAAAAAGACCAACCCCGACAGATCAAACACAATTCTCATCTGATTATTTTTTAAAGGTGGGAATGTCTCAGACACTTTCTATATTGACTGATCGATTCATTTTGACCGCATATCAACCCGTGCCCGTGGTGTAATGGTTAGCGTCGCAGGATATGGACACGGCGACACGAGTTCAAATCCTGGACCTGACTGATTGCATTTCACATAGCACTTTTACCCTTGGGAAAGGTATGAATCCAAAATATTCTCCCTCCAGCTATGGGTAAATAGTAGGGCAGACTAGGTTCTTCAGCCTTGATGAAGCAACTAGTCTAGGAGAAGGAAAACTCTGAATTCAAACCTGTTAAACTCCGCTTAAAAACTGACCTTGTGTCATATCCTGCCCGAGTGGAGGGGTTGGTAAATATGATCAACCCGTCGGGGGTTATTTCATGCCTAAAGGTTAGGGTTTTTTAAATTCTTCCTAAAAATGAAACATTAAAGTATAGAGTAACTCTATTATAGCTCAGACATCTGGGGAGTGTGGGGTGACCCTTCATTGCTCCGACACGGAGTGGTACTACCTGTTAGGGTCCTATCAATAGGTTAAATAGATGTCTTAAATTTATTCGTATTCGATGGGATCGTGTACAAAAAATCTCTTAAGAAAAAACTAAACAAAAACTATTAATATGAACGTACAATAAAATACGACTCACTAACCTCGTGGCATAAAATAACCCCAGATGGGATGATATGCCATTAAAATCAATAAGGCAGATCAGTTTGTTTTAAATTTGATCCCCCTCGCAAAGATAGATATGATTTATTTTTCTTTTTAGATTAAAAAAGGGTCATTGTCTTTTCTGAAATATTTTCCTGGAGCTCTAAAGAGTCCTGCAGGACACAAGTTGGTTGGTTGGTTGGTTGATTGGATTACTGTTTAACGGCGTATGAACTCCTTGTGGGCTATTTAATCTTATTTAAAAAATGTCTATTTTCAAAATGTCATTAAAATAATTCTTCTTTTAAATTTCTTTTTTATTTGATTATCACAACCAATGCAAATCATTTATACTTAATTGTATTATTTCAAGTAATTTTTATTTAATAATAATCATTTGTTTGCCCACAATTATATGGCTTCAAGTATTTCTATCCAATGCAAATAATTTTCATGGAATTATATGGTTTCAGATAACTAATAATAATAATAATAATAAAATGGACGGTGAAAGAATTCAGACAAATAGAACAGAGGACAAGAAAACTAATGACGACGCATAATGCCTTACATCCGAGATGACATAGATAGACGATACGTGTCAAGAAAAGAAGAAGGAAGAGGACTCACCAGTGGCGAAGATAGCGCGGATGCATCAATACAATGACTCAAAAGACAACATAAAAAGAGAAAAGAAAAATGTATAGCGGCCAGTAACAGCAGAGACAGAATAATTATCAACAGAACAATAAATAGGAAAAAGAAATGGGAAGAAAAATAACTGTATGGATATTTCAAGCGACAAACAAGCAAAATCTCACTTGAAAAGACTTGGACATGTGTACGGAAAGGAAGCTGTAAAAGAGAAACTGAATCTCATCAAATAGCAGCACAAAAAACATCCATAAGGACCAACTATATTAAAGTTATTTTTTATTGTTACCGGACATTGGCATAGTGGTTAGAGTGTTCACCAGTGATCCAAGAGACCTGAGTTCAATCCCAGGTCGAGTCATACCAAAGACTCAAAAAATGTTTCTTGATGTCTCCTTTCTTAACATTCAGCTTTATAAGGTAAGCATCAAGGGTAAAAGGAGTAGCGCCTTTCCCTACACCTTGGTGTAGTAGCTATCGAAAAGGAAGCCTTCGGGTCACCCTCGACTTCGGTCGCCAACTTTACTTATATTAAAGTGAAAATAGATTAGACGCAACAGAAGAGCAAGTGAAGGTTATGTGATGATAGAAACGAAAAGATTAATCACAAGTGAATTCAGCAAACTAGCACAAAAAATACAAGACTAGACATAACTGGGTTGAGAAGGTGATCTACTAGGAACTGTGCAAGAAATTGACATTTGACCTTACAACCAGATGGTATATGTAACATCCAGAATTCGTCCTGGAAAATGAGACACAAAATTCTCTGGGATTTTGAGACACAAACAGATCACTTCATCCTGGCTAAAAGACCTGACTTAGTGATTGTTAACAAAAAAAATGAACCTGCCGAATTGTGGACTTTACTGTTCCGGCCGACCACAAAGTGAACATCAAAGAAAACGAAAAAAGAGACAAATACTTAGATCTTGCCAGAGAACTGAAAAAAGAAAACCTATGGAATATGAAGGTGACGATGATACGAGTTGTAATTGGTGCACTTGAAACGATCCCCCGAGGCTCAGTAAGAGGGCTGGAGGAGTTGGAAATTAAAGGACGAGCCTAGACAATCGGAACAACAGCATTGCTTGGGTCGGCTAGAATACTAAGAGTCCTGGAGACCTGAGGAGACTTGCTGTCACTCAAACTCCAGTAAAAGACCATCAGCTAATAGTAGTGCGAAAAACTCACAATAATAATAATAATAATAATCTTTTGTAAAACAGACTGAATTAACTTTTCTTAATTCAAATAATATGCATAGAGTATATGGTGTCAGTACCGACCCATTGTTCTTGTGGCCCGGAAGACCAGAGTTCAATCCCCAGTCGAATCATATAAAAAAACTCAAAAATATTACTTGATGCAATCTTGCTTAACACTCAGCATGATAAGGTACGGATCAAGTGGAACAATTCATGGAGAGGAGTAGCGCCCTCCCTTACACCTCGGTGTAGTGATGAAAAGAGAGCTTTCGGATCGCCCTAGACGACAGTCGCCAACTTTATTTACTTATATGGTATCAAGTATTCCAATCTAATACAAATAATTTTCAAACAGATCAACCTTACCTATGGATGGGATTCCGACAGGTACTCCCAAAGCAACTCAAAGTTGACCAGTGATCGTGAAGAAACATTTTTTCTTTCGTATATAAGTGGAGACCATAATTATTGAAATGGTCTCGGGCACAATCCAACAAGGTTTGACATGACCCAAAACCAACCATCCAAGCAACCAAGCAAAATAAAAGCGAAGAATATATTCAGATTATTTGATATATGATCTCGTTTGGTGGTCTAATGGTTAGCAAGCTTGTACTAGCAAAACTACACGAGAGAGTTCGAGTCTTATTAGGTGCCCCATTTATTCGGCCTTGTGCCACATCGAAGCAAAGAGCTTCGTAAATTACTATATGATCTCTTTTTTTTTTCTAACTTTAGAACCAGACAAAAATCCTGCATTTAACTAACTCAGGCTTGAAAAAAATACCATCTCTGTTGTCAAAGGAAAGGGACATCCTCTGGTTTCAAAATATTAGCCGAATAGTGACGTCATAGGTTTTTGGTGATGTCATCTATTTGAATTTGTTTACAAACAAACAATATCTTGTGTAGACGACAGATGGGTGACGGCACGCCATAAAAATAGCACTGGAAGGGTCGTGGATAGGTTGGGTATGTCCCATTTATCTTCTTTCCTATTTTTATTTCTTTCTGTCCGTATGTCTCCAATTCTTAATCCTCTTTTCTGTCTTTATTTCTTTTTTTCTTTCTTTTAATTGTCTTTTCTTCCTTCTCTTTTTCTTCTCTCATTTCCTAATTTTCCCCTTTTTCTTTCTTTGTATCGGTTAATCTTTTTCTATCTCCCTTTCTTCCGTCCATTCTCATTTATTTTTTTTTCTTTCTTTCTTTCTTTCTTTCGTTTTCCCTCCTTTTTTACTTCTTGTATTTTTTGCTTTTTTTTTCCTTTTTTTCTTTCAGACAGCTAATGTCTTTCTTTCTTTCTTTCTTTCTTTCTTTCTTTTACTGTCTCTTTTCTTTTTTCGTTCTTCTCGCCGTTATTTTCTTTCTTCTTTCTTTTTTCATAATTTCTACCTTTTCTTTTCGCCCGTCTTCCTTCTTTGTTTCTTTGCAATACTTTTCTATTTCATCTGATGTTTTCTCCACATTTAGTTTGAAGAACAGCTGCTCCGTATAATCCCAAACCTCCGCCATTTTTGTTTGTCACTTTATGTCACGTGATGAGCCTATTTGGTAGAACCTGGAAGCAGAAGAATACAGATTAGGGAAAAGAAGATTTTGTGCGGCAAGAAGTATATATATATATATATATACATATATATATATATATATATATATAACAGAAGTAGTACTTTTAAGAAGGAATATAAAAAAAAAGAAAGAAAAAATGAATGACAAACAATGAAAGTAAATAAAGAGAATGAAAAGAAAGAAATTAAGTAATAAAAGAAGGAAGGGTGAAACGACGAAAAGAAAGTTGAAATTTCAAAATAAAAGTAATGAAAAGAGAAGACATTATGAAATATAACTAGATAAGAAAGAAAGAAAGAAAGAAAGAAAGAAAGAAAGAAAGAGAATCATTGAACGAAGAAAGTAATATTTGAAAAAGGAAAGAGCTAAGAAAGGAAAAAAACACAAGGATAAGAACGTCAGCATAAAAATGAAGAAAGAAAGAAAGAAAGAAAGAAAGAAAGATCGTGGTCGTAGAAAGACAGGAAAAATAATTTTAAAAAGAGAGACAGGTTTTAAGAAAAAAACAAAGAAGCACAAAAAGAAGGAAAAAGAAAGAACGAAGAAAAAGAATACGAGTATGAACTAAAAAAAAGGAATGAAGGATGAATGCTGTCTTTAAGGGTAGCTTTTGATCAAGTGCGTTTGATTAGCAGTAAGCGTGACATTTTATAGGATAAACAACACGTCGTCATTGTCATTGTCGACATCGTCGCTGTCGTAAGATCCCCAAGCGAGTGTCATAGGTTTAAATATTTTGCACGGGTGCGTGGTCGCACGTGTGCATATTGATATGTGTCCTGAAGACAGTAAAGAAAGAAAGAAAGAAAGAAAGAAAGAAAGACCAAAGAAAGAAAGAAAGAAAGAAAGAAAGAAAGAATCATAGAAACAAATGATAAAATGAAAGCAAATAATGAAAAGAAAGCCTATAAAAAAGGAAGAACAAAGAAAACGAAGAAAAAAAGAAACAAACAAACAAACAAACAAAGGTGAGAAACACAGTAGGAAGAAGGAAGAAAATACATTTAAAGAAAGAACGAACGAAAGAAAAAGAATGAAAAAAAATGAAAGAAAAAGCAATGTCTAAAGAAGGAAAGACAATCAATGAGAAAGAAAGAAAGAAAGAAACAAACAAACAAGAAAACAATTGAAAGAAAGAAAGAAAGAAAGAAAAGAGCAGATTCTCCTCTCTACGAAAAGGTTCCTTTGGGGACAGTATCCAAATGTAGGGTTAGGGTAAAGATGAGGGACTCTCAGCTGATTTGACACTTATCAAGTATTGCTGAATGAAGAACAGGGTGGGCGATTTTGTCTTGTGGGTTTTAGATATTTGGAGTAGGGTGAAAGTTGTTGGCGGTAGGTAGGCCATTTTTTTAAATACTCTGGGAAGTCACGCGATAGTTTTGAGGAACGTCCTCGGCACTGCGTGACGTGTTTTTCGGAACAGCTTTCCAAAAACTTGATATCATTTCTTGTCTTCATCGAGGTCTCCGTTCTAGTTCCATTTCCAGACAAAATGGTTTAGCGATGATGATAGGAAGCTTAGCGAATATGTAGTGGCGTGGGTAGAGCCGATAGTTTGTGGAGGATACTAGGCGTGGAATGTGTGCGTATATTTAGGTCAGGTAGGGAAGGAAAGATGGTAGAGACTGATTGTGGTTAGCATGCCCTGTCATCTTTACTGTTGTGGTTAAGATAAAAAGCCAGCATCACAGTAGGGCGGATGAAAGTAATCCCGAAAAATATACATGGAAGGTGGGGTATCAGGCAAGTAAGCCATCTGGATTTTATTCATACGTCCATGTTTATTTATGTCATCCCTTAACGTTATTGTGGTGAAGGAAGGAAGGAAGGAAGGAAACAAAAAGAGGGAACTGAAAAGGTTATAAAGTTAACAGGAAAAATGGAAGGAAGAAAGTTAGGAAGGAAAGAAAAAGAAAACAAAGCTAGCTGGAAAGAAATGGGGAAGTGAAAAAGAAGTGAGGAGAGAAGGGAGAAACGAAGGAAGGAAAAGGAAAGAAAGCAATCAATAAGAAAGGAAGGAACGAATTAAAAAGCGAACGAAAGATAGAGGGAAAAAAGGTTCTAGAAAGAAAGAAAGAAAGAAAGAAAGAAACGCCTAAAGGAAGAAAGTAAAGAAGAAGGAAATGAAAACAGAGTAAACGAGAAGGAGGAAAGGAATAAACCAAAAATAGGGGAAGGACAAGGAATATAAAGAGAAAAGAGAGGGAGGAAGGAAAGAGAAAAGAAAGAAAGAAAGAAGAAAGGAAATGAAGGAAAACAAAGCAATCGAGGAGGAAGGAAGAAATTAACGAAGAAAAAAAAGAATGAACAAAAAGTCTATAGAAAAGGGGAAATAAAGGTAATAAAGAGTTAGGAAGGAAAGAAAAATGAAAGAAGGAAGAAAGAAAGAAAAGATTTTTGGAAGATAGAAAGGAAGAAAAGAAGTAAAGAAGAAAAACAAAGCAATCAAGAAGGAAGGAAAATAGAGGAG